>JAGKQI010000061.1:1800000-2378817 GCA_018806915.1 Phytophthora colocasiae | reverse complement strand
GCAAGAGTGATTGAAGAGCCAGCAACATTGGAAGAAGCAATGGCATCTGGTGAGTTTATGCAGTGGAAACAAGCAGCGCAAGGAGAATACGACTCCCTCATGGAGAATTTGACATGGGAGCTCGTTCCGCGAACACCAGGGATGAAAATACTGAGGAGTAGATGGGTGTTTCGTGTCAAGTATCGAGCAAATGGATCAATCGAGAGGTACAAAGCTCGGTTAGTGATTAAAGGCTATTTGCAAGAGTACGGGGTTGACTACCTAGAGGTATTTGCTCCAGTTGTTCGATTCGAATCGCTGCGGTTCTTGCTTGGATTCGCTGCTGTACAAGACTATGAGGTCCATCAGATGGACGTAACAACAGCGTTCTTGAACGGTGAACTAGATGTCACTGTATTCATGGAGCAGCCAGAAGGTTTTCAGATCCCAGAAAGCTTGTAGACTGAAGAAATCACTCTATGGACTTAAGCAAGCTCAACGAGTGTGGTACAGAGTTTTGAGAGAGTGGTTAGAGAAGAACGGATTCACCATGCAGACGGAGGCATGTGTGGGAGTGAAGTTTGTGAAAGGAGCACCTTGCTTCATTGCTATCTATGTGGACGATCTGCTATTGTTTGCACCCACATCAGATACAGTGAGTGAATTTAAGAAGATGCTTGAATCACGCTTCAAGATGAAAGACCTTGGTCCTGTTCACTATATTCTGGGCTGGGAAATTCAAAGAGACAGAAGCAAAGAGAGATTAGAATCTCACAAAGGAAGTACACGGAGAAGTTGCTAGAAAAATTTGGCATGAGCACGTGTAATGGGGTACGGATTCCTAGTAAGCCAGAGCTACTATTAACAAAAGAGTTGTGCGCAAGTGATCGAGATGAGGTAGAACTCATGAAAGGAAAGCCGTACAGAGCTGCCGTAGGCTCCTGATGTATCTAATGCTCGGGACACGGCCAGATATAGCATTCGCAGTAAGGGAATGCAGTCAGTTCTTAGCGAACCCAGGAATCGCTCAGTGGCGAGCAGTAAAGACTATCATGAGGTATTTGAAACAGACAAAAGACTATGGGTTAGTGCTTGGCGGAACCAAACACATTGGTAGCCCCTTGCAGCTAAAGATGATAGCGTTTAGTGACGCAGATTTTTTGCTAATCCCGATCGACATTCGATTGCAGGGTATGTGACGATGCTCGGTGAAAGCTTAGTGTCGTGGTGCAGTCAAGCAGAAAAGACTGTGGCTTTGCACACCACTGAGGCAGAGTACATCTCATTGAGCATGTTAGTACAAGAGATTATACATTTGAGAATGATGAGCAGAGAACTGCTGAAGAAGCAGCCAGAGACGACTGATGTCTATGTGGACAATGCTAGTGCATTGAAAATTGCAAAGAACCCAGAATTTCATTCACGAACAAAGCATATAGATATCAGACACCACTTTATTCGTGAGAAGCAAGAGCAACACGAAATTGAAGTGAAGAAAATTGCAAGTGCAGACAATGTTGCAGATATGTTCACAAAGTCGTTACCGAGGGTAACTTTCGAGAAACACAGAGATACATTACGAGTCATGCCAATGCATGAAGAGACATAAGCCTACGAGAAGCATCAGGTGGGGCACTTGCAGATAGAAGAGAATAGTCTCACGCCAGTAAAGATGCTGCTACTCTTCGGCACAGATATGCAGATGTAACCAGGGTTACAAAAGGGGTACACTACAGTTGAGAAAGTCTAATCGATAATATAACTTCTTTTGCCCCCTAGCTCGCAAGTGGTTATGAGCCCAAAGACTCGAAGGAGGTTCCTACTGTGTATCAGTCATTTCTCACCATGTCGGAAGAGAAGAAAGCCAGACAGAGAGGCTATGCAGTTCCTGTACTGGAAGATCAGAGCAGCGACTTCAATGGCTGGTATAGCCGTCTGAAGCTCAAGTTGGATGCTAAAGGCCTATGGGAAGACTTCTGCACAAAGCCTGAAGATGTACCGTCACAAGACGAACAGCCGGATGAGTACAAGGTTCACATGAAGCGCAGGAAGGACGCACGCTGGAAGATTGACAAGACGTTGTCGCCAGATCTTTCCAAGACAGTGGAAGATGAGTCTACGCCATTTGGGGTACTTGAACGGCTGAGGAAGATGTTCGTAGGTGCGACGAAGTTATCACTAGTGCACCAGCTCCGTGCAGTTATGGAGATGAAGTACGAGAAGGGAAAGAACTTACTAGTGTTTATCGAGGAGCTGAAGCAGGGCTTCACGAAGCTTGAGAACATGGGTTTGCCTTTACAAGACTCTTTGAAGCCTTACATCTTAGTGATGGTACTAAATGACAAGTTTGAGAACATTTTACGCCCGTATCTAGTACATTCTTTAGCAGAGAGCACAGAGCTTGAGTTTGATAAGCTTGTGGAGCTGCTGGAGAGTTCGTACTTGGAAATTGAGAGACAAGAACAGTTACAAGGGCAGGACTCAGACGCCAAGCATCAAAGTGAGTCAGCATTGGTGTCGAAAGGTAAAAACCGTGGAAGTGACAAGAGTCAAAGTACAAAAGACAAGGAAGAAAAGAAATGTCTTCACTGCCATATGCGAGGACACTATATCCGTGACTGCAGAATTTATCGTGAGAAGCAGGATCACGGGTGGAGACATCCACTGCCATGCAGATCACGACGTGACTTTCACGATGATGATCGAGATCCAACTCGAAGACAAGACAGAGATCGCGAGCGAGATAGAGACCGAAAACGAGACGGGGACAGAAAGAGAAGTAGAGATGGCAAGGACAATGATGGTCGCTATTCTCGTAGTGATTCGCGGAAGTATCGAAAGCGTGACAATGGCGAGAAAGCCATGATGTCAAGAGACGATAGCTCGAGATCAAGCTCGGAGTCAGCAATTATGGCAATTGATGCTAGGTGCTACGGAATGAAGACAAAGAGCAACGATTGGATTCTGGATTCAGCAGCCACACGACACATGACGTACTCGAAGGATTCTCTTGTTAATTACTGTCCGATTTCAGCCGCAGTAGAAGTCGGTGGTAAGCATGAGCTACAAGTCATGGGTATTGGAGACAAGAGAGTCACAGTGGATACAAATCAAGGGAAGAAGACGTTGTGGCTCCGGAACGTATACTATGTTCCGACGATCCAATTCAACCTGTTTTCAGTCCGAATGCAAGTTGCAATGCGTGGTACAGACCACTTAGCCGTGCACTTTGATAATCCAGCCTATGCTACGGTAATTGCCGGTGATGGTGGAGTTGTGCACGCAAACTTGTCTCCAGCGAGCAAGTTGTACATTTTGAGATTGAACACAATTCAAGAAGAATGGCCAACAGCAATTTGTGCAGCCGCCAGTGCGGATGTAAAGAGTGAGATTCTTTGTGGCACAAGCGTCTTGGACATCCAGGTCGAAATGCGTTTGAAGTGATCATGCGTGACGAAATGGAACAGACTGGAGTTATCAGTGTTAAGGCACTTGAGCGTAGAGAGTGCGAGGCGTGCATCGAGAGCAAGATGACGCGTAAGTCTTTCAAGGATCGGGTCAGACGAACAGAGAGGAGTGGCAGATCGGTGAAAAAGCACACTCAGATACTTGGGGGCCGTATCAAACACCCTCATACTCCGGTTGTCGCTACTTCTGTGTGTTTGTTGACGAAGCCAGCCGCTTTGTAAGCGTGTTTGTCATGCATGAAAGAAAGGAGATCTATGAGATATCTCGACAGTACCGACTGAATGTTGAGCGACAGAAGAATATGAAGATGAAGTGCCTCAACATGGATTCAGCAAAAGAATTTGTGAAGCTGAAAGACATCTGTGAGAAAGAGCTGGGAATGGATTGCACGTTGACAGTGAAGAAAACTCCTGAGCATAACGGTATTGCAGAGCGGATGATAAGGACCATCGCAGAGAAAGAATACGTTGTGTGCTGTTCGAAGGAAATTTGCCAGAGCAAATGTGGGGTGAAGCTGCCGTCACGAGTGCGTACTGTGTGAATTTGCTACCAGCTCGAGCAAACAAGGCGGAATCTCCCTACAAGATGTGGTTTGGAAGTAGTCCTCCACTAAAGCACCTTCGTGTGTTTGGTTGTCTTGCGTATGTATTCCTGGAGAGCGACAAGAGAAGGAAATTGGAAAAGCGCGCCAGGAAGATGATCTTTGTGGGATATCCAAGAGATCGAAGAGGCTACAAACTTTTGGACTGCGAGACGTTGAAGCCGGTGTACAGCCACACTGTTCTGTTCGACGAAAGTCGTTTTCCGAAGTTGCCCTCCATTGAGCAAGCAAAGAAGAACAAAAAGCTCATTCGTGAGCGAAAGCAAAGACAACAGCAGAAGAGACGTGCAGGAGATTCTCTAGGAGAAAGCTTTGATGACCATGAAGCAATTGCCCACCTCTACAACTATTTGCTGCCAATTGAGAACAGTGGTGACAGCAGCAGTGTACAGCACGCTCCTGGTGACCATTCCAGCGAGGTGAAAGACACTGACGGAGACATTGAACTTGGTGACGGTGTGCAGCATATTGTCGATAGCCAAGCCGACTCTATGACAGACACTGGCTGCAGATTACTTGGAATTGGTGTAGAAGACCAAGATCGCTTGGAGATTCCACGTCCGATCAATGTGGAAAGTATAGTGCGGATCGATCCAAAACCAGCTAAGCATCGAGAGAGAGGAAGTATACTCTCTAAACGCCCGAGTGCTGGGGTTCCTAGAAGAGGTGGGGCTATTGGAAGTACTACAGAATCTGACGAGCATCCAGACATGCCGCTGAAGAAGCGTGCAAGGTCTGAGGATGAGAGATCAGTACCTGTAGCAGTTGATCGTGTAGTGCAGCACGAAGCATCCGAGCAGGTGTTTGGTCAAAGCCACCTGAAGCCTAACACAATGACAGCAGCTCGTTCAGAATCGAGTAGAAAGACAGAAGACACGATCAAACGAAAGAGAAAAGGATTAAGAGAGGTATTTAAAGAGGAAGAAGATAGTGATAGTGTGAGAACTCACATTGAGCCGACAGTCACTCGCAGTGGACGTCAGAGTAAGCCACCAAGGTGGATGAATGACTTTGTCTTAATGACAAAAGAGATAGAGTCAAGTGATGAGAGAGCTCGAAAGGACTTTGTGAAGAGTGTCATGAATAAGTGGCATGCTGAAGTAGTAGTGATGTCTGCAAGAGTGATTGAAGAGCCAGCAACATTGGAAGAAGCAATGGCATCTGGTGAGTTTATGCAGTGGAAACAAGCAGCGCAAGGAGAATACGACTCCCTCATGGAGAATTTGACATGGGAGCTCGTTCCGCGAACACCAGGGATGAAAATACTGAGGAGTAGATGGGTGTTTCGTGTCAAGTATCGAGCAAATGGATCAATCGAGAGGTACAAAGCTCGGTTAGTGATTAAAGGCTATTTGCAAGAGTACGGGGTTGACTACCTAGAGGTATTTGCTCCAGTTGTTCGATTCGAATCGCTGCGGTTCTTGCTTGGATTCGCTGCTGTACAAGACTATGAGGTCCATCAGATGGACGTAACAACAGCGTTCTTGAACGGTGAACTAGATGTCACTGTATTCATGGAGCAGCCAGAAGGTTTTTCAGATCCCAGAAAGCTTGTAGACTGAAGAAATCACTCTATGGACTTAAGCAAGCTCAACGAGTGTGGTACAGAGTTTTGAGAGAGTGGTTAGAGAAGAACGGATTCACCATGCTGCAGACGGAGGCATGTGTGGGAGTGAAGTTTGTGAAAGGAGCACCTTGCTTCATTGCTATCTATGTGGACGATCTGCTATTGTTTGCACCCATCAGATACAGTGAGTGAATTTAAGAAGATGCTTGAATCACGCTTCAAGATGAAAGACCTTGGTCCTGTTCACTATATTCTGGGCTGGGAAATTCAAAGAGACAGAAGCAAAAGAGAGATTAGAATCTCACAAAGGAAGTACACGGAGAAGTTGCTAGAAAAATTTGGCATGAGCACGTGTAATGGGGTACGGATTCCTAGTAAGCCAGAGCTACTATTAACAAAAGAGTTGTGCGCAAGTGATCGAGATGAGGTAGAACTCATGAAAGGAAAGCAGAGCTGCCGTAGGCTCCCTGATGTATCTAATGCTCGGGACACGGCCAGATATAGCATTCGCAGTAAGGGAATGCAGTCAGTTCTTAGCGAACCCAGGAATCGCTCAGTGGCGAGCAGTAAAGACTATCATGAGGTATTTGAAACAGACAAAAGACTATGGGTTAGTGCTTGGCGGAACCAAACACATTGGTAGCCCCTTGCAGCTAAAGATGATAGCGTTTAGTGACGCAGATTTTGCTAGTCATCCCGATCGACATTCGATTGCAGGGTATGTGACGATGCTCGGTGAAAGCTTAGTGTCGTGGTGCAGTCAAGCAGAAAAGACTGTGGCTTTGCACACCACTGAGGCAGAGTACATCTCATTGAGCATGTTAGTACAAGAGATTATACATTTGAGAATGATGAGCAGAGAACTGCTGAAGAAGCAGCCAGAGACGACTGATGTCTATGTGGACAATGCTAGTGCATTGAAAATTGCAAAGAACCCAGAATTTCATTCACGAACAAAGCATATAGATATCAGACACCACTTTATTCGTGAGAAGCAAGAGCAACACGAAATTGAAGTGAAGAAAATTGCAAGTGCAGACAATGTTGCAGATATGTTCACAAAGTCGTTACCGAGGGTAACTTTCGAGAAACACAGAGATACATTACGAGTCATGCCAATGCATGAAGAGACATAAGCCTACGAGAAGCATCAGGTGGGGCACTTGCAGATAGAAGAGAATAGTCTCACGCCAGTAAAGATGCTGCTACTCTTCGGCACAGATATGCAGATGTAACCAGGGTTACAAAAGGGGTACACTACAGTTGAGAAAGTCTAATCGATAATATAACTTCTTTTGCCCCCTAGCTCGCAAGTAGAGATAGAGTCAAGTGATGAGAGAGCTCGAAAGGACTTTGTGAAGAGTGTCATGAATAAGTGGCATGCTGAAGTAGTAGTGATGTCTGCAAGAGTGATTGAAGAGCCAGCAACATTGGAAGAAGCAATGGCATCTGGTGAGTTTATGCAGTGGAAACAAGCAGCGCAAGGAGAATACGACTCCCTCATGGAGAATTTGACATGGGAGCTCGTTCCGCGAACACCAGGGATGAAAATACTGAGGAGTAGATGGGTGTTTCGTGTCAAGTATCGAGCAAATGGATCAATCGAGAGGTACAAAGCTCGGTTAGTGATTAAAGGCTATTTGCAAGAGTACGGGGTTGACTACCTAGAGGTATTTGCTCCAGTTGTTCGATTCGAATCGCTGCGGTTCTTGCTTGGATTCGCTGCTGTACAAGACTATGAGGTCCATCAGATGGACGTAACAACAGCGTTCTTGAACGGTGAACTAGATGTCACTGTATTCATGGAGCAGCCAGAAGGTTTTTCAGATCCCAGAAAGCTTGTAGACTGAAGAAATCACTCTATGGACTTAAGCAAGCTCAACGAGTGTGGTACAGAGTTTTGAGAGAGTGGTTAGAGAAGAACGGATTCACCATGCTGCAGACGGAGGCATGTGTGGGAGTGAAGTTTGTGAAAGGAGCACCTTGCTTCATTGCTATCTATGTGGACGATCTGCTATTGTTTGCACCCACATCAGATACAGTGAGTGAATTTAAGAAGATGCTTGAATCACGCTTCAAGATGAAAGACCTTGGTCCTGTTCACTATATTCTGGGCTGGGAAATTCAAAGAGACAGAAGCAAAAGAGAGATTAGAATCTCACAAAGGAAGTACACGGAGAAGTTGCTAGAAAAATTTGGCATGAGCACGTGTAATGGGGTACGGATTCCTAGTAAGCCAGAGCTACTATTAACAAAAGAGTTGTGCGCAAGTGATCGAGATGAGGTAGAACTCATGAAAGGAAAGCCGTACAGAGCTGCCGTAGGCTCCCTGATGTATCTAATGCTCGGGACACGGCCAGATATAGCATTCGCAGTAAGGGAATGCAGTCAGTTCTTAGCGAACCCAGGAATCGCTCAGTGGCGAGCAGTAAAGACTATCATGAGGTATTTGAAACAGACAAAAGACTATGGGTTAGTGCTTGGCGGAACCAAACACATTGGTAGCCCCTTGCAGCTAAAGATGATAGCGTTTAGTGACGCAGATTTTGCTAGCCATCCCGATCGACATTCGATTGCAGGGTATGTGACGATGCTCGGTGAAAGCTTAGTGTCGTGGTGCAGTCAAGCAGAAAAGACTGTGGCTTTGCACACCACTGAGGCAGAGTACATCTCATTGAGCATGTTAGTACAAGAGATTATACATTTGAGAATGATGAGCAGAGAACTGCTGAAGAAGCAGCCAGAGACGACTGATGTCTATGTGGACAATGCTAGTGCATTGAAAATTGCAAAGAACCCAGAATTTCATTCACGAACAAAGCATATAGATATCAGACACCACTTTATTCGTGAGAAGCAAGAGCAACACGAAATTGAAGTGAAGAAAATTGCAAGTGCAGACAATGTTGCAGATATGTTCACAAAGTCGTTACCGAGGGTAACTTTCGAGAAACACAGAGATACATTACGAGTCATGCCAATGCATGAAGAGACATAAGCCTACGAGAAGCATCAGGTGGGGCACTTGCAGATAGAAGAGAATAGTCTCACGCCAGTAAAGATGCTGCTACTCTTCGGCACAGATATGCAGATGTAACCAGGGTTACAAAAGGGGTACACTACAGTTGAGAAAGTCTAATCGATAATATAACTTCTTTTGCCCCCTAGCTCGCAAGTGGTTATGAGCCCAAAGACTCGAAGGAGGTTCCTACTGTGTATCAGTCATTTCCCTCACCATGTCGGAAGAGAAGAAAGCCAGACAGAGAGGCTATGCAGTTCCTGTACTGGAAGATCAGAGCAGCGACTTCAATGGCTGGTATAGCCGTCTGAAGCTCAAGTTGGATGCTAAAGGCCTATGGGAAGACTTCTGCACAAAGCCTGAAGATGTACCGTCACAAGACGAACAGCCGGATGAGTACAAGGTTCACATGAAGCGCAGGAAGGACGCACGCTGGAAGATTGACAAGACGTTGTCGCCAGATCTTTCCAAGACAGTGGAAGATGAGTCTACGCCATTTGGGGTACTTGAACGGCTGAGGAAGATGTTCGTAGGTGCGACAGAAGTTATCACTAGTGCACCAGCTCCGTGCAGTTATGGAGATGAAGTACGAGAAGGGAAAGAACTTACTAGTGTTTATCGAGGAGCTGAAGCAGGGCTTCACGAAGCTTGAGAACATGGGTTTGCCTTTACAAGACTCTTTGAAGCCTTACATCTTAGTGATGGTACTAAATGACAAGTTTGAGAACATTTTACGCCCGTATCTAGTACATTCTTTAGCAGAGAGCACAGAGCTTGAGTTTGATAAGCTTGTGGAGCTGCTGGAGAGTTCGTACTTGGAAATTGAGAGACAAGAACAGTTACAAGGGCAGGACTCAGACGCCAAGCATCAAAGTGAGTCAGCATTGGTGTCGAAAGGTAAAAACCGTGGAAGTGACAAGAGTCAAAGTACAAAAGACAAGGAAGAAAAGAAATGTCTTCACTGCCATATGCGAGGACACTATATCCGTGACTGCAGAATTTATCGTGAGAAGCAGGATCACGGGTGGAGACATCCACTGCCATGCAGATCACGACGTGACTTTCACGATGATGATCGAGATCCAACTCGAAGACAAGACAGAGATCGCGAGCGAGATAGAGACCGAAAACGAGACGGGGACAGAAAGAAGTAGAGATGGCAAGGACAATGATGGTCGCTATTCTCGTAGTGATTCGCGGAAGTATCGAAAGCGTGACAATGGCGAGAAAGCCATGATGTCAAGAGACGATAGCTCGAGATCAAGCTCGGAGTCAGCAATTATGGCAATTGATGCTAGGTGCTACGGAATGAAGACAAAGAGCAACGATTGGATTCTGGATTCAGCAGCCACACGACACATGACGTACTCGAAGGATTCTCTTGTTAATTACTGTCCGATTTCAGCCGCAGTAGAAGTCGGTGGTAAGCATGAGCTACAAGTCATGGGTATTGGAGACAAGAGAGTCACAGTGGATACAAATCAAGGGAAGAAGACGTTGTGGCTCCGGAACGTATACTATGTTCCGACGATCCAATTCAACCTGTTTTCAGTCCGAATGCAAGTTGCAATGCGTGGTACAGACCACTTAGCCGTGCACTTTGATAATCCAGCCTATGCTACGGTAATTGCCGGTGATGGTGGAGTTGTGCACGCAAACTTGTCTCCAGCGAGCAAGTTGTACATTTTGAGATTGAACACAATTCAAGAAGAATGGCCAACAGCAATTTGTGCAGCCGCCAGTGCGGATGTAAAGAGTGAGATTCTTTTGTGGCACAAGCGGCTTGGACATCCAGGTCGAAATGCGTTTGAAGTGATCATGCGTGACGAAATGGAACAGACTGGAGTTATCAGTGTTAAGGCACTTGAGCGTAGAGAGTGCGAGGCGTGCATCGAGAGCAAGATGACGCGTAAGTCTTTCAAGGATCGGGTCAGACGAACAGAGAGGGAGTGGCAGATCGGTGAAAAAGCACACTCAGATACTTGGGGGCCGTATCAAACACCCTCATACTCCGGTTGTCGCTACTTCTGTGTGTTTGTTGACGAAGCCAGCCGCTTTGTAAGCGTGTTTGTCATGCATGAAAGAAAGGAGATCTATGAGATATCTCGACAGTACCGACTGAATGTTGAGCGACAGAAGAATATGAAGATGAAGTGCCTCAACATGGATTCAGCAAAAGAATTTGTGAAGCTGAAAGACATCTGTGAGAAAGAGCTGGGAATGGATTGCACGTTGACAGTGAAGAAAACTCCTGAGCATAACGGTATTGCAGAGCGGATGATAAGGACCATCGCAGAGAGAATACGTTGTGTGCTGTTCGAAGGAAATTTGCCAGAGCAAATGTGGGGTGAAGCTGCCGTCACGAGTGCGTACTGTGTGAATTTGCTACCAGCTCGAGCAAACAAGGCGGAATCTCCCTACAAGATGTGGTTTGGAAGTAGTCCTCCACTAAAGCACCTTCGTGTGTTTGGTTGTCTTGCGTATGTATTCCTGGAGAGCGACAAGAGAAGGAAATTGGAAAAGCGCGCCAGGAAGATGATCTTTGTGGGATATCCAAGAGATCGAAGAGGCTACAAACTTTTGGACTGCGAGACGTTGAAGCCGGTGTACAGCCACACTGTTCTGTTCGACGAAAGTCGTTTTCCGAAGTTGCCCTCCATTGAGCAAGCAAAGAAGAACAAAAAGCTCATTCGTGAGCGAAAGCAAAGACAACAGCAGAAGAGACGTGCAGGAGATTCTCTAGGAGAAAGCTTTGATGACCATGAAGCAATTGCCCACCTCTACAACTATTTGCTGCCAATTGAGAACAGTGGTGACAGCAGCAGTGTACAGCACGCTCCTGGTGACCATTCCAGCGAGGTGAAAGACACTGACGGAGACATTGAACTTGGTGACGGTGTGCAGCATATTGTCGATAGCCAAGCCGACTCTATGACAGACACTGGCTGCAGATTACTTGGAATTGGTGTAGAAGACCAAGATCGCTTGGAGATTCCACGTCCGATCAATGTGGAAAGTATAGTGCGGATCGATCCAAAACCAGCTAAGCATCGAGAGAGAGGAAGTATACTCTCTAAACGCCCGAGTGCTGGGGTTCCTAGAAGAGGTGGGGCTATTGGAAGTACTACAGAATCTGACGAGCATCCAGACATGCCGCTGAAGAAGCGTGCAAGGTCTGAGGATGAGAGATCAGTACCTGTAGCAGTTGATCGTGTAGTGCAGCACGAAGCATCCGAGCAGGTGTTTGGTCAAAGCCACCTGAAGCCTAACACAATGACAGCAGCTCGTTCAGAATCGAGTAGAAAGACAGAAGACACGATCAAACGAAAGAGAAAAGGATTAAGAGAGGTATTTAAAGAGGAAGAAGATAGTGATAGTGTGCAGAAGTCTTCCCATAGGCCTTTAGCATCCAACTTGAGCTTCAGACGGCTATACCAGCCATTGAAGTCGCTGCTCTGATCTTCCAGTACAGGAACTGCATAGCCTCTCTGTCTGGCTTTCTTCTCTTCCGACATGGTGAGGGAAATGACTGATACACAGTAGGAACCTCCTTCGAGTCTTTGGGCTCATAACCACTTGCGAGCTAGGGGGCAAAAGAAGTTATATTATCGATTAGACTTTCTCAACTGTAGTGTACCCCTTTTGTAACCCTGGTTACATCTGCATATCTGTGCCGAAGAGTAGCAGCATCTTTACTGGCGTGAGACTATTCTCTTCTATCTGCAAGTGCCCCACCTGATGCTTCTCGTAGGCTTATGTCTCTTCATGCATTGGCATGACTCGTAATGTATCTCTGTGTTTCACAAAGTCGTTACCGAGGGTAACTTTCGAGAAACACAGAGATACATTACGAGTCATGCCAATGCATGAAGAGACATAAGCCTACGAGAAGCATCAGGTGGGGCACTTGCAGAGGATAGAAGAGAAATAGTCTCACGCCAGTAAAGATGCTGCTACTCTTCGGCACAGATATGCAGATGTAACCAGGGTTACAAAAGGGGTACACTACAGTTGAGAAAGTCTAATCGATAATATAACTTCTTTTGCCTCTCAGCGCTCGCAAGTGGTTCTGAGCCCAAAGACTCGAAGGATAGGTTCCTACTGTGTATCAGTCATTTCTCACCATGTCGGAAGAGAAGAAAGCCAGACAGAGAGGCTATGCAAGTTCCCAGGTACTGGAAGATCAGAGCAGCGACTTCAATTGCTGGTATAGCCGTCTGACAGCTCAAGTTGGATGCTAAAGGCCTATGGGAAGACTTCTGCACAAAGCCTGGAAGATGTGTACCGCGTCACAAGACGAACAGCCGGATGAGTACAGCAGGTCCACATGAAGCGCAGAAGCGATGCGCACGCTGGAAGATTGACAAGACGTTGTCGCCAGATCTTTCCAAGACAGTGGAAGATGAGTCTTACGCCATTTGGGGGTACTTTGAACGGCTTGAGTAAGATGTGTCTGTAGGTGCGACGCGAAGTTATCACTAGTGCACCAGCTCCGTGCAGTTATGGAGATGAAGTACGGTAGAAGGGAAAGAACTTACTTTAGTAAGTTTATCGAGGAGCTGGAAGCAGGGGCTTAATGAAGCTTGGAGAACATGGGCTTTGCCTTTTACAAGACTCTTTGAAGCCTTACATCTTAGTGATGGTACTAAATGATCAAGTTTCTGAGAACATTTTATCGCCCGTATCTAGTACATTCTTTTAGCAGAGAGCACAGAGCTTGAGTTTGATAAGCTTGTGGAGCTGCTGGAGAGTTCGTACTTCTGGAAATTGAGAGACAAGAACAGTTACAAGGCAGCAGGACTCAGACGCCAAGCATCAAAGTGAGTCAGCATTGGTGTCGAAAGGTAAAACCGTGGAAGTGACAAGAGTCAAAGCACCAAAAGACAAGGAAGAAAAGAAATGTTCTTCACTCGCCATATGCGAGGACACTATATCCGTGACTGCAGAATTTATCGTGAGAAGCAGGATCACGGGTGGAGACATCCACTGCCATGCAGATCACTTAGACGTGATTTTCATTATGATGATGATCGAGATCCAACTCGGAAGACAAGACAGAGATCGCGAGCGAGATAGAGACCGAAAACGAGACGGGGACAGAAAGAGAAGTAGAGATGGCAAGGACAATGATGGTCGCATATTCTCGTAGTGATTCGCGGAAGTATCGAAAGCGTGACAATGGCGAGAAAGCCATGATGTCAAGAGACGATAGCTCGAAGATCAAGCTCGGAGTCAGCAATTATGGCAATTGATGCTAGGGTGCTACGAATGAAGCACAAAGAGCAACGATTGGATTCTGATTCAGCAGCCACACGACACATGACGTACTCGAAGGATTCTCTTTGTTAGCATTATCGTCCGATTTCAGCCGCAGTAGAAGTCGGTGGTAAGCATGAGCTACAAGTCATGCGGGTATTGGAGACAAGAGAGTCACAGTGATACAAAATCAAGGGAAGAAGACGTTGTGGCTCCGGAACGTATACTATGCGGGTTCCGACGATCCACCCAATCCTGTTTTCAGTCCGAATGCAAGTTGCAATGCAAGTGGTACAGGACCACTTAGCCGTGCACTTTGATAATCCAGCCTATGCTACGGTAATTGCCGGTGATGGTGGAGTTAGTGCACGCAAACTTGTCTCCAGCGAGCAAGTTGTACATTTTTGAGATTGAAACACAATTCAAGAAGAATGGCCAACAGCACCTGTAGCAGCCGCCAGTGCGGGATGTGTAAAGAGTGAGATTCTTTTGTGGCACAAGCGGCTTGGACATCCAGGTCAGAAATGCGTTTGAAGTGATCATGCGTGACGAAATGGAACAGACTGGAGTTACTCAGTGTTAAGGCACTTGAGCGTAGAGAGTGCAGAGGCGTGCATCGAGAGCAAGATGACGCGTAAGTCTTTCAAGGATCGGGTCAGACGAACAGAGAGGGAGTGGCAGATCGGTGAAAAGCACACTCAGATACTTGGGGGGCCGGGAATCAAACACCCTCATACTCCGGTTGTCGCTACTTCTGTGTGTTTGTTGACGAAGCCAGCCGCTTTGTAAGCGTGTTTGTCAAGTGTGCATGAAAGAAAAGGAGATCATGAGATATCTCGACAGTACTGACTGAATGTTGAGCGACAGAAGAATATGAAGATGAAGTGCCTTTCAACACACGCTGGATTCAGCAAAAGAATTTGTGAAGCTGAAAGACATCTGTGAGAAAGAGCTGGGAATGGATTGCACGTTGACAGTGAAGAAAACTCCTGAGCATAACGGTATTGCAGAGCGGATGATAAGGGACCATCGCAGAGAGAATACGTTGTGTGCTGTTCCTGGGAAGGGAAATTTGCCAGAGCAAATGTGTGGAAGCTGCCGTCACGAGTGCGTACTGTGTGAATTTGCATATACCAGCTCGAGCAAACAAGGCGGAATCTCCTACAAGATGTGGGAGTTTGGAAGTAGTCCTCCACTAAAGCACCTTCGTGTGTTTGGTTGTCTTGGCGTATGTATTCCTGGAGAGCGACAAGAGAAGGAAATTGGAAAAGCGCGCCAGGAAGATGATCTTTGTGGATATCCAAGAGATCGAAGAGGCTAAGCAAACTTTGACCGCGAGACGTTGAAGCCGGTGTACAGCCACACTGTTCCCAGCTCGACGAAAGTCGTTTTCCGAAGTTGCCTTCCATTGAGCAAGCTAAAGAAGAACAAAAAGCTCATTCGTGAGCGAAAGCTAAAGACAACAGCAGAAGAGACGTGCAGGAGATTCTCTAGGAGAGAAAGCTTTGATGACCATGAAGATAAATTGCCCACCTCTACAAACTATTTGCATGCCAATTGAGAACAGTGGTGACAGGCAGCAGTGGTACAGCACGCTCCTGGCAGACCATTCCAGCGAGGCAAAGAAGACACTGACGGAGACATTGAACTTGGTGACGGTGTGCAGTGCATATTGTCGATAAGGCCAAGCCGACTCTATAGACAGACACTGGCTGCAGATTACTTGAATTGGTGTAGAAGACCAAAGATCGCTTGGAGATTCCACGTCCGGGATCAATGTGGAAAGTATAGTGCGGATCGATCCAAACCAGCTAAGCATCGAGAGAGAGGAAGTATACTCTTCAAACGCCCGGAGTGCTGGGGTTCCTAGAAGAGGTGGGCTATTGGAAGTACTACAGAGATTCCTGATGAGCATCCAGACATGCCGCTGAAGAAGCGTGCAAGGTCTGAGGATGAGAGATCAGTACTCGTAGCAGTTGATCGTGTAGTGCAGCACTGAAG
The DNA here is from genome assembly GCA_018806915.1 of Phytophthora colocasiae. Lineage (NCBI taxonomy): Eukaryota > Oomycota > Peronosporomycetes > Peronosporales > Peronosporaceae > Phytophthora > Phytophthora colocasiae. Next base: position 2,362,926 of record JAGKQI010000061.1, on the reverse strand, counting down.
CATCCGAGCAGGTGTTTGGTCAAAGCCACCTGAAGCTCAACACAATGACAGCAGCTGTTCAGAATCGAGTAGAAAGACAGAAGACACGATCAAACGAAAGAGAAAAGGATTAAGAGAGGTATTTAAAGAGGGAAGAAGATAGTGATAGTGTGAGAACTCACATTGAGCCGACAGCGTCACTCTCGCAGTGGACGTCAGAGGCAGCCACCAAGGTGGATGGAATGACTTTGTCTTAATGACAAAAGTGTTAGATAGAGTCAAGTGATGAGAGAGCTCGAAAGGACTTTGTGAAGAGTGCTCATGAATAAGTGGCATGCTGAAGTAGTAGTGATGTCTGCAAGAGTGATTGAAGAGCCAGCAACATTGGAAGAAGCAATGGCATCTAATGTGAGTTTATGCAGTGGAAACAAGCAGCGCAAGGGAGAATAGCCGACTCCCTCATGGAGGAATTTGGACATGGGAGCTCGTTCCGCCGAACACCAGGGATGAAAAATACTGAGGAGTAGATGGGTGTTTCGTGTCGAAGTATCAGAGCAAATGGATCAATCGAGAGGGTGCTACAAAGCTTCCGGTTAGTGATTAAATGGCTATTTGCAAGAGTACGGGGGTTGACTACCCAGAGGTATTTGCTCCAGTTGTTTCGATTCGGAATCGCTGCGGTTCTTGCTTCTGGATTCGCCAAGCTGTACAAGACTATGAGGTCCATCAGATGGACAGCAACAACAGCGTTCTTGAACGGTGAACTCAGATGTCCACTGTATCTGCATGGAGCAGCCAGAAGGTTTTCCAGATCCCAGAAAGCTTGTAGGACTGAAGAAATCACTCTATGGGACTCTAAAAGCAAGCTTCAACGGAGTGTGGTAAGCAGAGTTTTGAGAGAGTGGTTAGAGAAGAACGGATTCACCAAGTGCTGCAGACGGGAGGCATGTGTGGGAGTGAAGTTTGGTGGGAAAGGAGCACCTTGCCACTTCATTGCTATCTCATGTGGACGATCTGTTATTGTTTGCACTCCACATCAGATACAGTGAGTGAATTTAAGAAGATGCTTGAATCACGCTTCAAGATGAAAGACCTTGGTCCTGTTCACTATATTCTGGGCTGGGAAATTCAAAGAGACAGAAGCAAAAAGAGAGATTAGAATCTCACAAAGGAAGTACACTGGAGAAGTTGCTAGAAAAATTTGGCATGAAGGCAGCGTGTAATGGGGTACGGATTCCTTCCTAGTAAGCCAGAGCTACCTATTAACAAAAGAGTTGTGCGCAAGTGATCGAGATGAGGTAGAACTCATAGAAAGGAAAGCCGTACAAGAGCTGCCGTAGAAGCTCCCTGATGTATCTAATGCTCGGGACACGGCCAGATATAGCATCCGCCAGTCAAGGGAATGCAGTCAGTTCTTAGCGAACCCAGGAATCGCTCAGTGGCGATGGCAGTAAAGACTACTGCATGAGGTATTTGGAAACAGACAAAAGACTATGGAGTTAGTAGAAAAGGCCTTGGCGGAACCAAACACATTGGTAAGCCCCTTGCAGCTAAAGATGATAGTGCGCGTTTAGTGACGCAGATTTTGCTTAGTCATCCCGATCGACATTCGATTGCAGGGTATGTGACGATGCTCGGTGAAAAGCTTAGGTGTCGTGGTGCAGTCAAGCCAGAAAAAGACTGTGGCTTTGCACACCACTGAGGCAGAGTACATCTCATTGGAGCATGTTAGTACACAAGAGATTATACATTTGAGAATGATGAGCAGAGAACTGCTGAAGAAGCAGCCAGAGACTGACTGATGTCTATGTGGAGGCCAATGCTAGTGCATTGAAAGTTGCAAAGAAACCCAGAATTTCATTCACGAACAAAGCATATAGATATCAGACACCACTTTATCTCGTGAGGAAGCTAAAGAGCAACACAGAAAATTGAAGTGAAAGAAAAGTAAGTGCAGACAATGTTGCAGATATGTTCACAAAGTCGTTACCGAGGGTAACTTTTTCGAGAAACACAGAGATACATTACGAGTCATGCCAATGCATGAAGAGACATAAGCCATTTACCGAGAAGCATCAGGTGGGGCACTTTGCAGATATGAAAAGAGAATAGTCTCACGCCAGTAAAGATGCTGCTACTCTCTCGGCACAGATATGCAGATGTAACCAGGGTTTACAAAAAGGGGTACACTGACAGTTGAGGAAAGTCTAATCTGATAATTATAACTTCTTTTTGCCCCCTAGCTCATAAGCAGAGATAGAGTCAAGTGATGAGAGAGCCTCTCGGAAAGGACTTTGTGAAGGAGTGTCATGGAATAAGTGTGTATGCTGAAGTAGTAGTGATGTCTGCAAGAAGTGATTGAAGAGCCAAGCAACATTGGAAGAAGCTAATGGCATCTGGTGAGTTTATGCAGTGGAAACAAGCAGCGCAAGGAGAATACGACTTCCCCTCATGGAGAATTTGACATGGGAGCCTGTCGTTCCGCGAACACCAGGGGATGAAAATACTGAGGAGTAGATGGGTGTTTCGTTATTCGAAGTATCGAGCAAATGGATTCAATCGAGAGAGTACAAAGCTCGGTTAGTGATTAAAGGCTATTTGCAAGAGTACGGGGTTGACTTACCTAGAGGTATTTGCTCCAGTTGTTCGATTCGAATCGCTGCGGTTCTGCTTGGATTCGCTGTCTGTACAAGACTATGAGGTCCATCAGATGGACGTAACAACAGCGTTCTTGGAACGGTGAACTAGATGTCACTGTATTCATGGAGCAGCCAGAAGGTTTTTCTAGATCCCAGAAAGCTTGTAGACTGAAGAAATCACTTCTATGGACTTAAGCAAGCTCAACGAGTGGTACTGCTAAGGTAGGCAAAAAGGAGTTTTGAGAGAGTGGTTAGAGAAGAACGGATTCACCATGCTGCAGACGGAGGCATGTGTGGGAGTGAAGTTTGTGAAAGGAGCACCTTGCTTCATTGCTATTCTATGTGGACGATCTGCTATTGTTTGCACCCACATCAGATACAGTGAGTGAATTTAAGAAGATGCTTGAATCATCGCTTCAAAGATGAAAGACCTGCGGGTCCCCTGTTTCATACTTTATATTCCTGGGCTAGGGAGGGGAATTCAAAAAGAGACAGAAGCAAAAGAGAGATTAGAATCGGCCAGCAAAGGAAGGTACCACGGAGAAGTTGCTAGAAAAAATTTGGCATGAGCACGTGTAATGGGGTACGGATTCCTTAGTAAGCCAGAGCTACTATTAACAAAAGAGTTGGTGCGCAAGTGATCGAGGAGATGAAATTGGTAGAACTCATGAAAGCGAAAGCCGTACCAGAGCTGCCGTAGGCTCCCTGATGTATCTAATGCTCGGGACACGGCCAGATATAGCATTCTGCCAGTAAGGAATGCAGTCCAGTTCTGTAGCGAACTCCAGGAATCGCTCAGGTGGCGAGCATGTAAGAGACTATCATGAGAGGTATTTGAAACAAGACAAAAGACTATGGGTTAGTGCTTGGCGGAACCAAACACATTGGTAAAGCTCTCTTGCAGCTAAAGATGATAGCGTTTAGTGACGCAGATTTTGCTAGCCATCCTGATCGACATTCGATTGCAGGGTATGTGACGATGCTCGGTGAAAGCTTAGTGTCGTGGTGCAGTCAAGCAGAAAGACTGTGGCTTTGCACACCACTGAGGCAGAGTACATCTCATTGAGCATGTTAGTACAAGAGATTATACATTTGAGAATGATGAGCAGAGAACTGCTGAAGAAGCAGCCAGAGACGACTGATGTCTATGTGGACAATGCTAGTGCATTGAAAATTGCAAAGAACCCAGAATTTCATTCACGAACAAAGCATATAGATATCAGACACCACTTTTATTCGTGAGAAGCAAAGAGCAACACGAAATTGAAGTGAAGAAAATTGCAAGTGCAGACAATGTTGCAGATATGTTCACAAAGTCGTTACCGAGGGTAACTTTCGAGAAACACAGAGATACATTACGAGTCATGCCAATGCATGAAGAGACATAAGCCTACGAGAAGCATCAGGTGGGGCACTTGCAGATAGAAGAGAATAGTCTCACGCCAGTAAAGATGCTGCTACTCTTCGGCACAGATATGCAGATGTAACCAGGGTTACAAAAGGGGTACACTACACTAATCGATAATATAACTTCTTTTGCCCCCTAGCTCGCAAGTGGTTATGAGCCCAAAGACTCGAAGGAGGTTCCTACTGTGTATCAGTCATTTCCCTCACCATGTCGGAAGAGAAGAAAGCCAGACAGAGAGGCTATGCAGTTCCTGTACTGGAAGATCAGAGCAGCGACTTCAATGGCTGGTATAGCCGTCTGAAGCTCAAGTTGGATGCTAAAGGCCTATGGGAAGACTTCTGCACAAAGCCTGAAGATGTACCGTCACAAGACGAACAGCCGGATGAGTACAAGGTTCACATGAAGCGCAGGAAGGACGTGCACGCTGGAAGATTGACAAGACGTTGTCGCCAGATCTTTCCAAGACAGTGGAAGATGAGTCTACGCCATTTGGGGGTACTTGAACGGCTGAGGAAGATGTTCGTAGGTGCGACGAAGTTATCACTAGTGCACCAGCTCCGTGCAGTTATGGAGATGAAGTACGAGAAGGGAAAGAACTTACTAGTGTTTATCGAGGAGCTGAAGCAGGGCTTCACGAAGCTTGAGAACATGGGTTTGCCTTTACAAGACTCTTTGAAGCCTTACATCTTAGTGATGGTACTAAATGACAAGTTTGAGAACATTTTACGCCCGTATCTAGTACATTCTTTAGCAGAGAGCACAGAGCTTGAGTTTGATAAGCTTGTGGAGCTGCTGGAGAGTTCGTACTTGGAAATTGAGAGACAAGAACAGTTACAAGGGCAGGACTCAGACGCCAAGCATCAAAGTGAGTCAGCATTGGTGTCGAAAGGTAAAAACCGTGGAAGTGACAAGAGTCAAAGTACAAAAGACAAGGAAGAAAAGAAATGTCTTCACTGCCATATGCGAGGACACTATATCCGTGACTGCAGAATTTATCGTGAGAAGCAGGATCACGGGTGGAGACATCCACTGCCATGCAGATCACGACGTGACTTTCACGATGATGATCGAGATCCAACTCGAAGACAAGACAGAGATCGCGAGCGAGATAGAGACCGAAAACGAGACGGGGACAGAAAGAGAAGTAGAGATGGCAAGGACAATGATGGTCGCTATTCTCGTAGTGATTCGCGGAAGTATCGAAAGCGTGACAATGGCGAGAAAGCCATGATGTCAAGAGACGATAGCTCGAGATCAAGCTCGGAGTCAGCAATTATGGCAATTGATGCTAGGTGCTACGGAATGAAGACAAAGAGCAACGATTGGATTCTGGATTCAGCAGCCACACGACACATGACGTACTCGAAGGATTCTCTTGTTAATTACTGTCCGATTTCAGCCGCAGTAGAAGTCGGTGGTAACAGGAGCTACAAGTCATGGGTATTGGAGACAAGAGAGTCACAGTGGATACAAATCAAGGGAAGAAGACGTTGTGGCTCCGGAACGTATACTATGTTCCGACGATCCAATTCAACCTGTTTTCAGTCCGAATGCAAGTTGCAATGCGTGGTACAGACCACTTAGCCGTGCACTTTTGATAATCCAGCCTATGCTACGGTAATTGCCGGTGATGGTGGAGTTGTGCACGCAAACTTGTCTCCAGCGAGCAAGTTGTACATTTTGAGATTGAACACAATTCAAGAAGAATGGCCAACAGCAATTTGTGCAGCCGCCAGTGCGGATGTAAAGAGTGAGATTCTTTTGTGGCACAAGCGGCTTGGACATCCAGGTCGAAATGCGTTTGAAGTGATCATGCGTGACGAAATGGAACAGACTGGAGTTATCAGTGTTAAGGCACTTGAGCGTAGAGAGTGCGAGGCGTGCATCGAGAGCAAGATGACGCGTAAGTCTTTCAAGGATCGGGTCAGACGAACAGAGAGGGAGTGGCAGATCGGTGAAAAAGCACACTCAGATACTTGGGGGCCGTATCAAACACCCTCATACTCCGGTTGTCGCTACTTCTGTGTGTTTGTTGACGAAGCCAGCCAAGCTTTGTAAGCGTGTTTGTCATGCATGAAAGAAAGGAGATCTATGAGATATCTCGACAGTACCGACTGAATGTTGAGCGACAGAAGAATATGAAGATGAAGTGCCTCAACATGGATTCAGCAAAAGAATTTGTGAAGCTGAAAGACATCTGTGAGAAAGAGCTGGGAATGGATTGCACGTTGACAGTGAAGAAAACTCCTGAGCATAACGGTATTGCAGAGCGGATGATAAGGACCATCGCAGAGAGAATACGTTGTGTGCTGTTCGAAGGAAATTTGCCAGAGCAAATGTGGGGTGAAGCTGCCGTCACGAGTGCGTACTGTGTGAATTTGCTACCAGCTCGAGCAAACAAGGCGGAATCTCCCTACAAGATGTGGTTTGGAAGTAGTCCTCACTAAAGCACCTTCGTGTGTTTGGTTGTCTTGCGTATGTATTCCTGGAGAGCGACAAGAGAAGGAAATTGGAAAAAGCGCGCCAGGAAGATGATCTTTGTGGGATATCCAAGAGATCGAAGAGGCTACAAACTTTTGGACTGCGAGACGTTGAAGCCGGTGTACAGCCACACTGTTCTGTTCGACGAAAGTCGTTTTCCGAAGTTCTCCATTGAGCAAGCAAAGAAGAACAAAAGCTCATTCGTGAGCGAAAGCAAAGACAACAGCAGAAGAGACGTGCAGGAGATTCTCTAGGAGAAAGCTTTGATGACCATGAAGCAATTGCCCACCTCTACAACTATTTGCTGCCAATTGAGAACAGTGGTGACAGCAGCAGTGTACAGCACGCTCCTGGTGACCATTCCAGCGAGGTGAAAGACACTGACGGAGACATTGAACTTGGTGACGGTGTGCAGCATATTGTCGATAGCCAAGCCGACTCTATGACAGACACTGGCTGCAGATTACTTGAATTGGTGTAGAAGACCAAGATCGCTTGGAGATTCCACGTCCGATCAATGTGGAAAGTATAGTGCGGATCGATCCAAAACCAGCTAAGCATCGAGAGAGAGAAGTATACTCTCTAAACGCCTGAGTGCTGGGGTTCCTAGAAGAGGTGGGGCTATTGGAAGTACTACAGAATCTGACGAGCATCCAGACATGCCGCTGAAGAAGCGTGCAAGGTCTGAGGATGAGAGATCAGTACCTGTAGCAGTTGATCGTGTAGTGCAGCACGAAGCATCCGAGCAGGTGTTTGGTCAAAGCCACCTGAAGCCTAACACAATGACAGCAGCTCGTTCAGAATCGAGTAGAAAGACAGAAGACACGATCAAACGAAAGAGAAAAGGATTAAGAGAGGTATTTAAAGAGGAAGAAGATAGTGATAGTGTGAGAACTCACATTGAGCCGACAGTCACTCGCAGTGGACGTCAGAGTAAGCCACCAAGGTGGATGAATGACTTTGTCTTAATGACAAAAGAGATAGAGTCAAGTGATGAGAGAGCCTGAAAGGACTTTGTGAAGAGTGTCATGAATAAGTGGCATGCTGAAGTAGTAGTGATGTCTGCAAGAGTGATTGAAGAGCCAGCAACATTGGAAGAAGCAATGGCATCTGGTGAGTTTATGCAGTGGAAACAAGCAGCGCAAGGAGAATACGACTCCCTCATGGAGAATTTGACATGGGAGCTCGTTCCGCGAACACCAGGGATGAAAATACTGAGGAGTAGATGGGTGTTTCGTGTCAAGTATCGAGCAAATGGATCAATCGAGAGGTACAAAGCTCGGTTAGTGATTAAAGGCTATTTGCAAGAGTACGGGGTTGACTACCCAGAGGTATTTGCTCCAGTTGTTCGATTCGAATCGCTGCGGTTCTTGCTTGATTCGCTGCTGTACAAGACTATGAGGTCCATCAGATGGACGTAACAACAGCGTTCTTGAACGGTGAACTAGATGTCACTGTATTCATGGAGCAGCCAGAAGGTTTTTCAGATCCCAGAAAGCTTGTAGACTGAAGAAATCACTCTATGGACTTAAGCAAGCTCAACGAGTGTGGTACAGAGTTTTGAGAGAGTGGTTAGAGAAGAACGGATTCACCATGCTGCAGACGGAGGCATGTGTGGAGTGAAGTTTGTGAAAGGAGCACCTTGCTTCATTGCTATCTATGTGGACGATCTGCTATTGTTTGCACCCACATCAGATACAGTGAGTGAATTTAAGAAGATGCTTGAATCACGCTTCAAGATGAAAGACCTTGGTCCTGTTCACTATATTCTGGGCTGGGAAATTCAAAGAGACAGGAAGCAAAGAGAGATTAGAATCTCACAAAGGAAGTACACGGAGAAGTTGCTAGAAAAATTTGGCATGAGCACGTGTAATGGGGTACGGATTCCTAGTAAGCCAGAGCTACTATTAACAAAAGAGTTGTGCGCAAGTGATCGAGATGAGGTAGAACTCATGAAAGGAAAGCCGTACAGAGCTGCCGTAGGCTCCCTGATGTATCTAATGCTCGGGACACGGCCAGATATAGCATTCGCAGTAAGGGAATGCAGTCAGTTCTTAGCGAACCCAGGAATCGCTCAGTGGCGAGCAGTAAAGACTATCATGAGGTATTTGAAACAGACAAAGACTATGGGTTAGTGCTATGGCGGAACCAAACACATTGGTAGCCCCTTGCAGCTAAAGATGATAGCGTTTAGTGACGCAGATTTTGCTAGCCATCCCGATCGACATTCGATTGCAGGGTATGTGACGATGCTCGGTGAAAGCTTAGTGTCGTGGTGCAGTCAAGCAGAAAAGACTGTGGCTTTGCACACCACTGAGGCAGAGTACATCTCATTGAGCATGTTAGTACAAGAGATTATACATTTGAGAATGATGAGCAGAGAACTGCTGAAGAAGCAGCCAGAGACGACTGGATGTCTATGTGGACAATGCTAGTGCATTGAAAATTGCAAAGAACCCAGAATTTCATTCACGAACAAAGCATATAGATATCAGACACCACTTTATTCGTGAGAAGCAAGAGCAACACGAAATTGAAGTGAAGAAAATTGCAAGTGCAGACAATGTTGCAGATATGTTCACAAAGTCGTTACCGAGGGTAACTTTCGAGAAACACAGAGATACATTACGAGTCATGCCAATGCATGAAGAGACATAAGCCTACGAGAAGCATCAGGTGGGGCACTTGCAGATAGAAGAGAATAGTCTCACGCCAGTAAAGATGCTGCTACTCTTCGGCACAGATATGCAGATGTAACCAGGGTTACAAAGGGTACACTACAGTTGAGAAAGTCTAATCGATAATATAACTTCTTTTGCCCCTAGCTCGCAAGTGGTTATGAGCCCAAAGACTCGAAGGAGGTTCCTACTGTGTATCAGTCATTTCCCTCACCATGTCGGAAGAGAAGAAAGCCAGACAGAGAGGCTATGCAGTTCCTGTACTGGAAGATCAGAGCAGCGACTTCAATGGCTGGTATAGCCGTCTGAAGCTCAAGTTGGATGCTAAAGGCCTATGGGAAGACTTCTGCACAAAGCCTGAAGATGTACCGTCACAAGACGAACAGCCGGATGAGTACAAGGTTCACATGAAGCGCAGGAAGGACGCACGCTGGAAGATTGACAAGACGTTGTCGCCAGATCTTTCCAAGACAGTGGAAGATGAGTCTACGCCATTTGGGGTACTTGAACGGCTGAGGAAGATGTTCGTAGGTGCGACGAAGTTATCACTAGTGCACCAGCTCCGTGCAGTTATGGAGATGAAGTACGAGAAGGGAAAGAACTTACTAGTGTTTATCGAGGAGCTGAAGCAGGGGCTTCACGAAGCTTGAGAACATGGGTTTGCCTTTACAAGACTCTTTGAAGCCTTACATCTTAGTGATGGTACTAAATGACAAGTTTGAGAACATTTACGCCCGTATCTAGTACATTCTTTAGCAGAGAGCACAGAGCTTGAGTTTGATAAGCTTGTGGAGCTGCTGGAGAGTTCGTACTTGGAAATTGAGAGACAAGAACAGTTACAAGGGCAGGACTCAGACGCCAAGCATCAAAGTGAGTCAGCATTGGTGTCGAAAGGTAAAAACCGTGGAAGTGACAAGAGTCAAAGTACAAAAGACAAGGAAGAAAAGAAATGTCTTCACTGCCATATGCGAGGACACTATATCCGTGACTGCAGAATTTATCGTGAGAAGCAGGATCACGGGTGGAGACATCCACTGCCATGCAGATCACGACGTGACTTTCACGATGATGATCGAGATCCAACTCGAAGACAAGACAGAGATCGCGAGCGAGATAGAGACCGAAAACGAGACGGGGACAGAAAGAGAAGTAGAGATGGCAAGGACAATGATGGTCGCTATTCTCGTAGTGATTCGCGGAAGTATCGAAAGCGTGACAATGGCGAGAAAGCCATGATGTCAAGAGACGATAGCTCGAGATCAAGCTCGGAGTCAGCAATTATGGCAATTGATGCTAGGTGCTACGGAATGAAGACAAAGAGCAACGATTGATTCTGGATTCAGCAGCCACACGACACATGACGTACTCGAAGGATTCTCTTGTTAATTACTGTCCGATTTCAGCCGCAGTAGAAGTCGGTGGTAAGCATGAGCTACAAGTCATGGGTATTGGAGACAAGAGAGTCACAGTGGATACAAATCAAGGGAAGAAGACGTTGTGGCTCCGGAACGTATACTATGTTCCGACGATCCAATTCAACCTGTTTTCAGTCCGAATGCAAGTTGCAATGCGTGGTACAGACCACTTAGCCGTGCACTTTGATAATCCAGCCTATGCTACGGTAATTGCCGGTGATGGTGGAGTTGTGCACGCAAACTTGTCTCCAGCGAGCAAGTTGTACATTTTGAGATTGAACACAATTCAAGAAGAATGGCCAACAGCAATTTGTGCAGCCGCCAGTGCGGATGTAAAGAGTGAGATTCTTCGGCACAAGCGGCTTGGACATCCAGGTCGAAATGCGTTTGAAGTGATCATGCGTGACGAAATGGAACAGACTGAGTTATCAGTGTTAAGGCACTTGAGCGTAGAGAGTGCGAGGCGTGCATCGAGAGCAAGATGACGCGTAAGTCTTTCAAGGATCGGGTCAGACGAACAGAGAGGGAGTGGCAGATCGGTGAAAAAGCACACTCAGATACTTGGGGGCCGTATCAAACACCCTCATACTCCGGTTGTCGCTACTTCTGTGTGTTTGTTGATCGAAGCCAGCCGCTTTGTAAGCGTGTTTGTCATGCATGAAAGAAAGGAGATCTATGAGATATCTCGACAGTACCGACTGAATGTTGAGCGACAGAAGAATATGAAGATGAAGTGCCTCAACATGGGATTCAGCAAAAGAATTTGTGAAGCTGAAAGACATCTGTGAGAAAGAGCTGGGAATGGATTGCACGTTGACAGTGAAGAAAACTCCTGAGCATAACGGTATTGCAGAGCGGATGATAAGGACCATCGCAGAGAGAATACGTTGTGTGCTGTTCGAAGGAAATTTGCTAGAGCAAATGTGGGGTGAAGCTGCCGTCACGAGTGCGTACTGTGTGAATTTGCTACCAGCTCGAGCAAACAAGGCGGAATCTCCTACAAGATGTGGTTTGGAAGTAGTCCTCCACTAAAGCACCTTTCGTGTGTTTGGTTGTCTTGCGTATGTATTCCTGGAGAGCGACAAGAGAAGGAAATTGGAAAAGCGCGCCAGGAAGATGATCTTTGTGGGATATCCAAGAGATCGAAGAGGCTACAAACTTTGGACTGCGAGACGTTGAAGCCGGTGTACAGCCACACTGTTCTGTCTGACGAAAGTCGTTTTCCGAAGTTGCCTCCATTGAGCAAGCAAAGAAGAACAAAAAGCTCATTCGTGAGCGAAAGCAAAGAACAACAGCAGAAGAGACGTGCAGGAGATTCTCTAGGAGAAAGCTTTGATGACCATGAAGCAATTGCCCACCTCTACAACCATTTGCTGCCAATTGAGAACAGTGGTGACAGCAGCAGTGTACAGCACGCTCCTGGTGACCATTCCAGCGAGGTGAAAGACACTGACGGAGACATTGAACTTGGTGACGGTGTGCAGCATATTGTCGATAGCCAAGCCGACTCTATGACAGACACTGGCTGCAGATTACTTGGAATTGGTGAAAGACCAAGATCGCTTGGAGATTCCACGTCCGATCAATGTGGAAAGTATAGTGCGGATCGATCCAAAACCAGCTAAGCATCGAGAGAGAGAAGTGATACTCTCTAAACGCCCGAGTGCTGGGGTTCCTAGAAGAGGTGGGGCTATTGGAAGTACTACAGAATCTGACGAGCATCCAGACATGCCGCTGAAGAAGCGTGCAAGGTCTGAGGATGAGAGATCAGTACCTGTAGCAGTTGATCGTGTAGTGCAGCACGAAGCATCCGAGCAGGTGTTTGGTCAAAGCCACCTGAAGCCTAACACAATGACAGCAGCTCGTTCAGAATCGAGTAGAAAGACAGAAGACACGATCAAACGAAAGAGAAAAGGATTAAGAGAGGTATTTAAAGAGGAAGAAGATAGTGATAGTGTGCAGAAGTCTTCCCATAGGCCTTTAGCATCCAACTTGAGCTTCAGACGGCTATACCAGCCATTGAAGTCGCTGCTCTGATCTTCCAGTACAGGAACTGCATAGCCTCTCTGTCTGGCTTTCTTCTCTTCCGACATGGTGAGGGAAATGACTGATACACAGTAGGAACCTCCTTCGAGTCTTTGGGCTCATAATACTTGCGAGCTAGGGGGCAAAGAAGTTATATTATCGATTAGACTTTCTCGAAAGTGTTCACCCTTTTGTAACCCTGGTTACATCTGCATATCTGTGCCGAAGAGTAGCAGCATCTTTACTGGCGTGGGACTATTCTCTTCTATCTCTGCAAGTTGATGCTTCTCGTAGGCTTATGTCTCTTCATGCATTGGCATGACTCGTAATGTATCTCTGTGTTTCACAAAGTCGTTACCGAGGGTAACTTTCGAGAAACACAGAGATACATTACGAGTCATGCCAATGCATGAAGAGACATAAGCCTACGAGAAGCATCAGGTGGGGCACTTGCAGATAGAAGAGAATAGTCTCACGCCAGTAAAGATGCTGCTACTCTTCGGCACAGATATGCAGATGTAACCAGGGTTACAAAAGGGGTACACTACAGTTGAGAAAGTCTAATCGATAATATAACTTCTTTTGCCCCCTAGCTCGCAAGTGGTTATGAGCCCAAAGACTCGAAGGAGGTTCCTACTGTGTATCAGTCATTTCCCTCACCATGTCGGAAGAGAAGAAAGCCAGACAGAGAGGCTATGCAGTTCCTGTACTGGAAGATCAGAGCAGCGACTTCAATGGCTGGTATAGCCGTCTGAAGCTCAAGTTGGATGCTAAAGGCCTATGGGAAGACTTCTGCACAAACTCTGAGCGGTCTGAATGAGCTTGTTGGCGTCCATCACATTACTCTTAAACTCGTCGTACGAGAAATCATCGTCCAGTTCGATACGCCCCACGTCGATCGTAGGTTCCACCGTCAGATCTGGATGTGCTGAACGTTTCCGTGGGTTCTCAGCGTCAATAAGACACGAAACCTGCAGGTTCTTCATGAGTTGTTCGTCCATCGCGTGCTTAACGGATCCCATGAGCATGAAGCTGTCCACGACGCCGGGGACATCAAGTCTGAGGGGGGAAACAGAGTCAGTATCAGCTTCTTCCTGCAATGTCATTTTCAATGACTCACCTGTCACCCTCATAAGCTGCTTGGGGGGCAATCGGATCAACATCGACCGTCGTCATAAACTTCCTCTTCCTCTTCAGATAATTCACAGTGCACCAGACGTCGCTGATTTCCAACTGGAGAGCTGCTGTAGTCGGGTCTTTTACGCCAAAGGTACGTGCGCGTCTCGATTTGCACCGTCATCACGATGGACGACAGGAAGATGTCCACCCTTGAGCACGGGTCAATCGGTCACGGTGACCGTCACCGAGACCAGTACAGCTGGGAGCTCAAAGCACTTTCGACCGAGACATCCACCCGTCCAGATGGAGATTTGACACATTAGCATAATACAAGAATAATATCCCAATGCTTGTCTAATAAAGGAGGTGGTTAATAGAAGTTCATTCATAAAGAGTTTATGTAGTACATGTACACTGTAGAGACCTCAAGTCAATGGACGAGGGAATGGCTACATGCACTTCCGACCTCCACTTGATCTGCGACTGCTGCAACGATCTAGCGACATTGGACTGTATACTTTGAACCGTATCCATCTAATATCAACCAATCAAAGTCATTATTTATTCTGATTGGCTAGGTATTTGACTGAAAATTTGTATGTGACACAATACTGTGTTAGTCGAAATTGTGCGACGTTTCAAGACCAAGATATCTCCCAAGCACCAAAAACCTGATGATGCACCGTCGTGTGCATTTTCAAGAGGAAGTGGACGACGACGAAGAGCTTGTGGAGCTGCATCCGTTGCTGAAATGGGATATGGCAGCTGTTATCTGGCTGGTGCAGCAAAAAGAGGTCAGTTGAACGAAAATTGACAATTTTGAAGAGGTTTTAAAAAACTGTTTAGGAATGCCAATGGCTACGGACACTGATCCATTCTACAACTTCTCGACGTCGGACGCAAGACATTTCGTTGCTAATATGGTACTTTATACGTTAAAAACAATTTGAAAAATTGCTGCAAGTGACAATTTGTATCTGTTTTAGGTTCGTATTCATCATTATGGTCCCAGAATTCGGCTTCCCGTACTTCTGGATCTGTGTGGGGAATCTCCTGGCTGTTGTGGTGTTGCAGTATCTGGCCGATAGACCTCGACCTATTGATCTCTATCACCCGCTATGGCAATTCCAAGATCGACGCTGTATCGATGAAGACACGCGAGGATTCCCCTGTGTAGACTGCCACATGGCTGTGGTGGTCTTGCTACCGGCCATCCTGCACACTCAATCGGTCATGATCCAGTTGATTTTCGTTGCCATTATTCTGTATATTGCACTGAGCAAGTTATTACTGGGTATTCGCTTTATCACTCAAGTGTTGGGCAGTTGGCTCATGGGTTTCACAGGAATTCTCATTGGGAATCACGGGCAAGTTGTGGTAAAAAGCTACAAACTGACACGAGGATACACGTAAGTGAGCTCGAAAAACGATGAAGGTCCTCCTTAACTAAATGTTTTTCCGTTGTTTAGTGTAGCAGCAATTGTTGCATTGATTGTATTCTCTATGATCGTACTGGGAATGTGGATCGAGAACAACGACAGCAGCTTGATGGGTATCCCGAAACGAGATTTTATCGACGTCTTTGCGAATATCCTCAACTCAGATGCTCCAAATACAGCAACTCCAGCTCAAGTGCACCAACTACCTGGCAGATCGAATACGACACGTGCACGTCAAGAGGAAAGTGAGGAAGTAGCAGGCAAAAGAGATTCATTCTATTTCCTCGTGCGGGGAATGCAAGCAAGGGCGAGGGAAGCTTCGTAATCCGCGAAATAGCACTTGAGCTACTTATCTACACACAGCTTGAGCGCATCTTGGATCTCTCCACGCATCGCCTTAGACACACGCGGCAGGATCGATCCCTTTCCCACCCAAACGTTCATTCGAACGTGTTCGTGGTCCTGAACTCGGACAACTGCAGGGCCAATGGGCATGGTAGCAAGAGCCTTTTGTAGATCCGAAGACAACGTGTCGAACGTCACATGCTGCTCCGCGTTCTGTACGAGACTGGAGAAATCAGCGATGGGGAAGTCCAGTCGGCGCTTGGTGAAGAAGTCGTCGAAGAAGCCGAGACTTTCCTCGGACGGACGGTAGAAGACTTCACCACGCTCAGTCAACTTCGTGAATATCTTGAGGCCCGTATTGACGATCTATTCAGTCACAAATTGACACAGTAAGTGAGCTGCCTCTTGATCAGAGGAGAAGTTGTATACGTACGTCAAGGGCATCGCCTCCCAAGCAGGCGTCGGAGATCTCCTTGTCCACGTAGTTCACTGTCGCAGCTGTGTCGGAGCGACACCAGAATCGGTCCTAATTGCACATGATAAGCGTTATTCAACGGCTGCTAAAGGCATTGCGCGCTCTAACATTTACCTTCAAAGTTTCGTCCTCCAAACCGTAGAAATCCCGCAATTGCTGCCACACATCGTCACCAACGGTACGATAGAGCGTCTCTCGCTTCTTTTCCGTCTTCTTCTTGGAGTCCTTTGTTTCTGTTGATTCCTCGGTACGGCGTTTTTTCTTCTGGGGCTTCAACGACGTGTTGGAAGTCGTGAATTCAGTAGTAGGCACGTAATGTTCACAGTTTTTGAGGAAGTGACCACCCTTGTTGCAGATCTTACAGACATAGTCGGCTGGTGGTGCCGCCTGCAGTTCCTCAAGTGGAGCGAGACCTTCCTGAAGTCCCTTTTCGCCTGGTAAATCCTTCACCTTGTGCAGCACCGCAATGAAGAACCCACCTGAGTTTTGGTCCGTCGGGATTAGTCGTAGAGTCTTGTGGAGCTCATTTGCAATAGCACCATCAGTAGGGAACATCGAACGGGTAACACGACTACCGCGTAGATCCTGTGGGAGTGAATCGTAGCTGTCGAACCACCGGTGCAAGTTCTGCTGTTCCTCCTTCTCTTCATTCTTGAAGACGTGCCCCTTGTGGGTAGATTTGGACTTGGAACGCCAACCCACGCGCCATTTCGGCCTTCCTGGACGTGCAACAAGCTCCGGCATCTTCTTCGATACGTCCAGAAGCTCCAGTGATCCACCGGCACGTCGCAGTAGCTCAGCAACTATAGCCTCATTCTCAACAGGGTTGAAGGAGCACGTCGAGTACACCATCATACCTCCAACCTTTAGCAACGCAGCACCTCGAAGAGCCAACGCTAATTGAACTGGGTGCAACGTAAGACCTTGACCGATATGCCAATCTTTCCACAACCCCTGGTTCTTACGTAGAGTGCCGTCACCACTGCACGGGACATCACACAGCACGCGGTCGAATACGTTGGTAGGCTGAAGAGCCTTCGTCTCAGCATCGTACAGACCCGGGAACGTGTCACCTGCACCGCAAGTGACTACAGCACGCCGTAGAGTGTTTCGTGACAGGCGGTGTACCAACATATATGCTCGTTTCTTGTCGAGATCATTGGCAATCACCAAACCACTCTGCTCTGCAGTAGAACCGTTCTCATTTGACATTAAGAAGTCAATGACCTGGGTAGTCTTTGAGCCTGGAGAGGCACACATGTCCAGAACGCGATGGCCACGCTGGACATCAAGGAAAAGCACGGGAAGCATACTAACAGCTTCCTGACGATCGATATTGCCATGGTCCGTTTGTTCCAGGAGACACGAGTGGAATGCACGAACATCCTCATGTTTCGGAGCTGCTCAAATAAAAAAAAGTTAGTTAAGTTGACTTTAAATCCTACTACTGGTAACAATTTACCACTTCTGGAGAGGGCAACACGTCCGCAGTCCAGTTGCCACGCCACCTTTTCCAGCGGATACCATGCAATGGGCCTAAAACATTCAATATAACATTAATGGTTTATCAAAGTATTGGCAATGTTTGGACTCACTTAGGCGGGGTTACTAGGGTTTCACCATGAAAGTATTTGTTGTTTGGGAACTGGAGCGAAGTAGCCAAGAGCTCCTTCAGTCTGTGAACATGGATACATTTTCAATTAGAAACGTTCGATTTTGCTTGCAATTGCAATAATGTAGCAATGTAGCCACCTGGATGCATCAGGGCGATGGAGATTAAGGCGGAAAGAGACTGGAAGTGGCTCATGCAACAGCTTCATGAGCTGGTCCAGCTCCGTCTCATCCTTCACAGCATTCGTCTCACGCTAGACACACAGAGGAACCGTGAGTTTATAATGACAACAGATAAAGAGTGATATCGCACCAGGTACTCGCGGAAGCTCTGCTTGTACACGTCCAGGGACGCCTTGGGTCTGCTTTCGGCAGCCATTACTGGTAGTACCAGTTTACAAACCAACCAAAAATAGGGGTACGCGTACCCCAGCAGAAGTAGTACTCATAAGTACTATTAGTTGTTCTAAAAAAAATAGTAATAAAAATAGCCATCGGATTAGACTTTGCGGTGGTGTACTCGCTGCAAGCACGTCTCCACTGTGAGGCGAGGCAGGTATGTTCATGAATATGTCTTCTAATTGTATGCCAAGTTTCGCCGCTCATGTCGCTGTATTGGGCGCGCTGTGTGCTCGGGGCAGTTGCCCCAACTATCATGTTATTATAGGTCGACAGTTTAGGGCCCAAACGGTTAGTGGCTGGCACTCCAGATCTCAAAGCTTACTCTGTTCCAAGACAAAACAACGTCATAAACTCCAGTATTCACAACACAGTATTGAAAAGTGTGGTACAAACCTTGTGTTACCACCTCCGATCGTCTTCGCCGAATACTTCAGATACGGGAACTGCTTTGTCCATTGAGGGAAAAACGCGTCACCGTCTTCAATTTGCTGTTGAACTCTCGATATGTAGCACGTCTCCGCCGCTCCAGCATCCATCGCCTCCTGGTACAATTTCTCACCCCCACCAATGAACACGCGAGTGCAATCTCGATACTGTGATTCCGAGTTCGCAAATTGCAGCGCCTGTTCCAGTGTCCGAGCCACTCGAACTCCGTAAAACCGACCGCCAACATCTTCAACTTGAGCTTTAGTGGGGCTCTGCAAGATACTTGACACGACGATCGTGTGGCGATTCGGAATGGGACAGTCGAATTCCTCGAAAGACCGGCGACCCACCACCAACACTTGGTTTCGAGTAGTGGAGCTGAAGAACGACCAGTCCGCAGGTAAATTCCACGGCAACTTGCCCTTCTTGCCGATCACCCTATTCACAGAGCACGCAGCGATGAGAGACACGGGCAGTCGTCCAGCAGCCATCGGCGATCGGAGCCTTAGAAGTGATGTGGACCACAGCACAAGACGATGATTCTTCAATCACGCAGCTAATTCAAGTTGCTGCTCTTCTTCAGCGAAATTCTCAATCTTCTTTATCACTTCGACAAGACTTGGGCGTTGCACGTGATCAGCATTGCACAATTCACAAATGAAACCCCACTCAGCATCCGAAAAGGAATCAGGTCGACGAGGCAGTTCACCTTTCAGAATAACATCCAGCACTTGAGTGTTGTCCATGTTGGCGAAAGGTTCTTCTTGCGTCCGTGCTTCAATCATGCACATACCTAAGGCGTAAACATCCGCCTTGAATTGATCTGTTCCAGTAGAACTCTGTACCAACCGCTCCTTGGGTTTCCATCGTACCGAGTTGGCTATTGCCTCCTCTGCATCTCCACTTAGGGAACTTGACAGCGCTCGAATATCCCCAAACCCAAAGTCTGTCAGTTTGACGCTGTTGTTCGCTCCAACCAGGATGTTGCTGCAATTCAGAGCACCATGAGAAACCTCCTTCAAGTGTAACAGTTGCAGAGCTTGTGCTGTTTGCTGGAACGTACGCCAGAAGTGCGTACGGTTAACGTCTTTGCCAAGAAATTGTTTAAGGTTGCCGCCTTCAGCAAATTCGCAAACGTAATACTGAGGGGTAGTGCATGAACCACCGAAAATCCTGAGAATATGATTGCCCTCTTGTTTAGCGTCTCCCTCGACGGTAAGTTTGTGCCAAGAATCCAATTCATTTCTGAAGACGTCGCTGGAATAGCCGTCGAGTTCCTTGTAAAGCAATTTCACAGCCACACTAATGGGTTTGCCGTAGTGTAACCAAGTTCCACGTCTTACTTCTCCGAAAGTACCTTCTCCAATGAGTCGCTCCTCGCACTCCAAGTCTTCCCTAGGAATGAACCAATCTGGTGAGGTAAATACAGGAAGAATTGCCGTGACTCGTTCAAAAACGCTCTTTTTCAGCGCCAGCATTTCATCCGATTGCATTTCCCACTTCATCCCACTGGAAAGTATCATAAGAGCCTCATAAAGCTTTGGTGCTCCGTGAAACTCATTAATTAGCACACGGTCTGATGCTTCGGAAAGAAACTCGTTCAGCCTAGTGAATTGCTCAGCTTGTGCACTCTCCGACGTCTCACTTGGCTCCATCATGTCCGCAATAGTGTTTAATTTCAGCGCTCGAGTAACATCGTTCAGTTGATCCTGGAGCTCTTGGATCTTAAATAACACAGTCTGACAAGTTGCTAACCGTAAGAGCAGCGGCTTGCGATGCATCAACTTTACGAACCGAACGACCACGTCAGTGAAAGCCAACTTGTAGTGATTTCCCTCTTCAAGCACCGCCACCGAATCATGCAAAATCTCCAATCGCTTCAACAGCTTCGTGCATACCGTTTCATTCTCTGACATCCGCTTGCATCTTGCAATCATGTCCGTCAGTACTTTCCTACTTGCTGGGCTTCCCTTCAAACCCTCAACAGGAAACGCTTGAGCTTGTGACTTCAACAGTGTGTCGCTCTCAACTGACGTTAAAGCTGCAAAGCTCCCAGTCGTCTCCGAATGAATGTGCTCTGCGTTAGGACAGGTCACTTCCACCTCCCATTTGTCCTCATTGTAGACACTCTTGGCTATGAGTTTAAACGGGCAAGCAGTGCGACGGAACTTGACATCGCGTGTGCGTCCCTTCCGACCGAGATGACACACGTAGCTACGACGATAAGCCTCCAGTTGCCCCGGTAGATAGCGCACGAATTTTCCATCTTTTGCACGTTTCGAGTTGCGCATTTCGTCGTTTCTCTTCTGGATGCTGTCGGTGAATTCAATGCCAATACGCACACCATTCGACTGACAGTAGTCGTCCAGATACTTTGCCCAAGCGATCCATGTGACGTGGTGCTTCTCAATAGCAGGTCCAGTAAAGCAGTCCCTATTGTTTACATTGCTACTAGACTCTTCAGTTGGTGCAGTCTCAGTGCGGAGGCTTGTGAGAGCCCCTGCGAGCTCCACTTGATCATCGTCATGTCCGCGCTTCATGACCAGGCGATTGTTCTGGACCAGGAGAAAAAGACGAATCAGATGTGTACCCCAAAGATGGTACATGTACTTGTAGTTGAAGTGTGTAGTGATTGATCCCTAGGATGGAAACGGCTTTCGTATTCGGAGGTGGCGCGAGACGGCTAGAGTTAAATACAATGCCTCTGCCCTCTTATACTACAATGTGCTACAGGCTTACTTACTTACTATCTGACATGCCTGTTACCTTGAATTCAATAATCGCTGCGGCGGTTGTTGCTGCTGCTGTGGTTGGCTAGATACAGGGCGGTGTGTCGGTGCGAGCTGCTCCACAATCAGCATTTCAGGTCGCTTTGCAGTGGTGGCAGGTGCGGGGACGGAACTGGTACTGGTTCGCGATGGCTGCGGCTGGGACTGAGAACTACCAGCGCTTCCAGACGCAAGTCTTGAGGATTCATCTGGTCGCGGAGGCTCTGGTCTCAGCAGTGCTGCTACGCCCGGTGGGGGAGGCAATAAGCTCATACGTGTTGTGGCGGCTGGGGACGAGTTGCGATTAATAGCAGCGGGACCAGCAGGAAACATTCCCATCGACATGGGTAGTCCCGCTATACCCTTGCTGCCAAGAGGAGATCGAATTGCAGCTGGAGGTGCATGAGGCACCGTCGTAGCAATGGGCTTCGCTACAGTCGGCGGGTACGGCACTGCTTCCAGCAACCGTTTTGTGAGTTGTACCGATGGTAGGTCCTTGTTCACCAGGTAGACGAATTTCAGGTCTTGGAATCTCTCCGACGTCGGGTAAATGAGCGATCGCAGCAAATGTGCTGAGTCACGTGTCAGCATCCCTTCCTCTTCTAACCGGCAGAAGCGCAGGTACATCTCCTTGCGAATGCTGAAGTGCAGGTCTACGAAGGAGTTCATTTGAACACGCTCTCGGGTCTGTGCAGACTGGTTGGAGTCAGAACCCCCAGAGGTGGACGGAACTCCAACTGGCACAGGCCGTCCAGGCGAAGCACTAGTGTTTGATAAACTCGCAGACACATCCATCTTCGCACGTTTGTTTGAACTGGTGTTGTGCCCTCGTCCAGCCGGGGGGCGCTTTTCACGCTTTGGTTTTACAGGTGTGGCGCTTTCATCAATCTCTTGCGATGCGACCTCACGCAAGATGTCGAATGCACTGAGACCACCACGGCCATCTCCAGCTTGAGTCTGCTTCGTTTTCCGAACAACCGGCGCCTTTGTTGGCTTCGTAGGAGCTGATGATACCTCCTTCCGCACGGTCTGGGCTGGCTTAACATTCGACGCGGGACGCGGATACAGTGGGAAACGTCCATTCTTTTGCTCCATCTTGACATACACCTGGAATTTTGCTGACATGGCCATCGAAGACTTCGACGACGCGGTTGCGTTGTTACGGCTGCCGGCAGGGTTCAACATCGGTAACGATGTGACAGTCGGCTTAAAGCCTTTCGCTGGTGTCTCATTAGTCGGCGGGCTGTTCAGAAGCGACATCACCGTATTGCTCGACGAATGTCGGCTCGAATCCGCAGAAGATTTATCAAACGAAGTCACCTCCTTTTTCTCACGCTTTTCGAGTTTAGCCTCATCCACAGTTTGCTTGGTGCTCGCACCGATCTTCGCCGCTGCAGCTTTTGACGGAGAACTGTGGGCTTCGATGGCAACCTTTACCGTGTGCTCTGGAGACGCATGCATCATTGTGCTACTCGAAGATACAGCATCACTTGCACTAACGGTAAGTGCTTTTGACTTCTTCGTCTTGTCGGCAGCATTCGCATCCGTCACCTTTGAATGATCGGTAGCTGTTTCGTCGCCGTTTGCTTGTAATGATGATGAAGCCGTACTCGATTTGGAATTGCCACTTGCAGAATCGTTTACTGGCACTGGCGATGCGTTTCTTGAGGTTGGTGTAGTCTTGCCTGCCTTCCTCGTGGGCATTTCTTTAGCGTTATCCGTCTCCAGCGTTATCATGGAGATATCGACGGACTCCGACAGCTTTCGCTTCCTTTTGTTTGGCGCCTTAACAATCTGGGCTCCATCTCCCCTCTCGTCTTTCGCCTCCTCATACTGGTTGTCATTTTCCTTCTCCTCCATGTCTTCGTCATCGTCATCCAATACCACCACAGCTTTACTGGGCTTCTTAGTCTTTGCAACCGCCACAGTAGTCGTTTCGCTATCCTTAGGCGACGTTACTTTCTTCGAAGCCTTGGCAATTGCGTTGCTAGTGGATATATACGCTGCCTTCGCCTTCAGCACCGATCGGTTGCCGTTGTGGAACGCGCGTGCGTCGTCAATACAGCACGGGCACACGTAGGTCGAGTCTTTCCATCTCCCCGAGCTCTTAATCGGGGGTAAACAGCCGATATGAAACCACTGGTTGCAGCAATCGCACGCAAGACTCTCGTTGATGTGTTCATCGTCCATCGCATACCAGTCGTCGAATGACTTGCTCCAGCGCGTAAAGTGGATCTTGATACGTTCGCCCTTGGCATCAACTTCAGTGATTAGCGCGTTGTACAGCACCTCATCATTGTCTACCAGCACCGCCTGGTTCACTTTAAAGCCAGTAGAAACTTTAGCATCCTCCAGGTCCTTCCCCATAGTCGAAAAAGGCAGTCGGCAGCTACCACAACGTGATCCTGCATCTTCTTCGTCGCTCTCTTCCGCCTTGGTCTCATCATCGTCAGTATCGTGTCCTTCACTCTGCTCCGACTCGCATTTGTGACAGCAAAAGCCGTTCGGGTTGCCCACATCCTCATCTCGCATCTTGGCACACTTCGTATGGAAGCCTTTGCCGCACCATTCGCAGAAGTGGTCGCAACTGGTCCGTGTGCACTGCACACAAGGCCTCTGGGAGCGGCGGAAGGCCACGAAGTCGCAGATCTGGCAGCCAGTAGACACCGCACTCTTCTTGCCTACAGGCCACGCCTTCGCCACACCCTCTAATAGAATATTGTTGCCGCATTGCTCGCACTCGCGATGGCCAGGCGTAGACGTGCCCCCAGAGGACGACGAAGCTGACAGCGCTGGGCTGCTGCCACCTCCACCCAGTCCGGACTTCTTCCGGCGCTTTAGCTGCGCCGCCGCGCCTGCTTTGGCCGCCTTCCCCTTGAGATTCCGTGCCATGCAAGAGTGATGGTCTTCTCCTAGCAGCTCGGTGGTTTTCGGAAGTGGCCGAGAGATCCTCCCCCGAACCCGCCGACGTCGAGGGAAGGTCTGGCGTGTAGTCGCGCAACCTTCACGCAACATGCCATGCGACATCTACTTCAACAATCGCATGACGACGGCTCTTGATCAACCAATGGCAGGAGACAGATTGCACAGCGGCCTGATTCTGCCCGACCTGATTCGAACTTATTACCCAATGAGATCGACCGCAGATGAAACTTGAATGTCGCCCCACGATCTGCCCCATGCAGCCATCTTGGAGGTGTGTACAGGTACCACTGCAACATCAACGCAGCCCACCACAGTACATGTGCGCACAAGTATTGCATCGCTGTCAGTGACAGCGTGGCGAAGGTAGAGTCTAGTAGACGGTAGTAATCTACGGTAGACAGCATGGATTTCGAGTGGTCCTGTTATCGCACGCGGTACGGGGTCGCGCCTGTGGACGACGATAACGCGTCACCACAGATCTTGCACAGAAATTTCTCTAGGTTACACTGATATATAGAAGGAATCAAAGCCCAATAGAAATGCGTATAAATTGAAACCTACATCATAAGCGAATCATGTTTAACCTAAATAAATGTTGACGCAAACGATGCTCAAAGGAAACGGGGACGAATATGCAGCGACTTGTGCAGCGCGACAAGGGCGCCCCAGTGGTGAGCGAGGGGGATGAGGAGAATGAACAGGAAGACGTCGATATTGACAACGAACTTCCTCATGAACTGGCCGACGCAGAGCAGCAGCCGACCCCTGTGAAGCTCGCAACTCGTCCGACCACTCTGGCACTCGATAGTCTCCCTGGCAAGTTTTGCACGTCCGCTCGCTACGTGAATCTGCACTCCTACGATCCACAGTCGCAGAGTGTGGAAGGTTACATGGAAACCAAGATCGGCGGGCATGAGCTAGACCACAAACGCCCGTTCTACCCGGACTGGCAACAGCAGCTTCACGGTCCATTAAAGACGGCAGTTTGGGGCGCAGTCGGAGCTCTAGGAGCAGCCTTTTCAGATCCTTCAGTGAAAATGAATGCCCCATCATCACAGGCAAGGACGTCGCAGGCTTATATGGTGCCGAAGCCAGAAGTACTGGTCTATTCGGCCGTTAAAATTGGTGGCCATCCGCTGGATCACGTGCCATTCTTAAGCCGTGGTCTTCCGTCACGACCACTGCTGGGCTATGTGCCCGAGTCGGCTAGACAGCAACCACCACCTCCGGTGTTTCAGGCACCGGGACTTTCGTCGGCTGCTGTGACGTACGAGATTGCTCCCAATGTGTCCAACTTATACGACTGCAGTCGCTGCTTACGACTTCGACAGTCGCCACGCGTACAGCTCTGTTGTGGCCATCCCGTGTGTGCCAAATGTGTGGCTTCACGTACGATTAAGCACGCAGAGCACAATAGAACGTGCTTCTTGGAGTGTGCGCGCTGCAACGACATGGTGGCTGTGGAGGCAGTTGTGTTCACCAACTACATTTTACGAATGGAACCCTTTTCAGCTCGAACTGTTTCGGAGCTTGATATGCAGCAGGAAAACAATGGAGAATCGGCGTCTAACTCATTGGCAGGCTCTTGGAAGCAGGGCGGTGTGCTAGCAGCGCTCTCTTTTATTGCTGGTCGTTTCGTTCCTACCAGATCCCGAAAGAAACAGCAAAAGAAAGCGGATGCTGTTGAGGAGGCCAAAAAGTTGGTCGCTGAAGTTCTGCCAGATGAGGCTAATGAGTTGCTAGTTGATGGGGTGGCAAATTTATCGAAGGAGGCGGCCAAAGCTGAGGTCACCATTGCAAAAGGCCCTGAAAGATGGGCCAAGCGAGTGCAGGGGCTTCATCCGCCGTCTAAGCTGCTAAAGTTTTCGTTTGTGCGAACGCTTGGTGTCGGCAACTTCGCTGAGGTGATGCTTGTGGAGAACCGTAAGGGACAGCTTACTGTCCTAAAGGAAAGCGACAAACTACCTGAAGCTGCGAACGAGATCAGCATCTTGTCTCGAGTTCGTAGTCCCCACATAGTTCAAATCCAGCAGTACTTTATTGAGGAGATCGGGCATCGGCATTTTGCGTACATCGAAATGGAGTATTGCGACGGTGGTGATCTACGAGAACTGCTTGAGGAAAAGGTGGGTGTGGATATTCAGTACTTCGTATACCAACCGTTCACTGAATTGTTTTACTGCACAGGGACGATTGGAGGGAGACGACTTCGACTCGATGTTCCGCCAGTTGTGTATTGGATTGAAGGAGATCCATCGTCACGGGATTGTTCACCGTGACTTAAAACCAGGCAACGTACTATTGACCGTGAGTCCGTGTGTCTGTTTGTTGAGTTGTTTCGGAGCTAATACGTTGTTTGTGACAATAGAGCGACGGCACGACTAAGATCGCGGACTTCGGCGTGTCGACATACTTAGAGAGCGATCTGCTGACCCACCACGCTGCTGGCACGCTAGCGTTCATGGCTCCAGAGGTGCGACGTTATTTTCTGGGAGAAGCTGTGAGCTACGACGCCAAGGCAGATATCTGGTCGCTTGGCGCTCTTGCTGTGGCTATATTAACAGGCAACCCAGAGCCTCGAGTGGCGACACGTCCAGGTAAGCAACCCCTCTAACTTTTGTTAAAGCGATACAATCTAACTTGGTTTAATCATTTTACAGTGGAAGAGTTGGTTGACGACCTGAAAGAAAAAAAGCTGGACAAGAAGTATATTCGGTTAGTGGAAGGCACACTTACTCCACTCCCAGCAGACAGGCCGTCTTTGGAAGAGCTACTGGAAGCATTCCCACCAGTGAATTCTCGATTGTAATTAGGTTTATCTCCCTTAGGCGATGTTCTGCTTGGAGCATGCGTGATGCTTGGCCAAAATGCACGAATATATTTATTCAATTGAAATGGCAAATGTATTGATGGTCAAACAACCTCTATGTGTTACTTCTAATTCTGGATGAAGGCGGTGATCCACTCGAGCACCTTGTCGCTGTTCTCGTCATCAACAAACTCTCCCAGAGCCTTGTTCAGCAGCTTGAATTGTCTCTCAGAAGCCGTGAAGAGCTTTTTCTTCAACAAAGCTCGGGTTTTGTCGTCCAATACTTTCTTTTCCGACAATTTCTCAATTGCTCGGAACGTCATATCAAACTCGTCCTCCTCGTCCAGCACCCCATTGCTCGCAACATGCTGCTTCTTAGCAATAGGAGCATTTACACCAGTGCTACCGAAGCCACCAGCACCACGTTCAGTCTCTTCAATCTCATCCACCTCCTGGACATCGGGATACTCGATCTTCTCGAGGATCAGCTGTGCAACACGGTCCCCACGCTTGACAAGGAAATCTTCGCTGGAGTGATTGAACAGGATCACTCCCACATTGCCGCGATAATCCGCGTCAATGACACCAGCTCCAGTATCAATAAATTTCTTCCACGCAAGTCCTGAACGAGGAGCCACGCGCGCATAGCATCCGTCAGGGACAGCGATGATGAGGTCCGTCTTAACGATCCCCTTCCCACCAGCTGGAATCACTTCGTCGTAGGCAGCCGAGAGATCCAAACCAGCCGCGAGACTCGAGCCACGAGTGGGGATGATGGCTTCAGGCGTCATTTTCTTGACGCGAAGCACGGGGGAAGGGCGGCAGCGCTTGGTGGACATCGTGAGAGCTGAGTAACGGAGGGCAAGATGAGGAATGCTGCGGATCATCATGAATGCGGAATTGATTTTTTGGCGCGAGACAATTGGATTGGATGAAATAGACTGTACGATTTGATTGGCTAGCAGAAAGATCAGATCTCGATGGAAGTTGAAGTTGGGACCATCACTCTGCGAATTCGCGCTTGGAGAGGAAGGTCGTAGAGCTGAGGTCCTCTCACTTGCAAGGCGTATCGTTCTGGCAGCTCTGAGCGCAGCATGCATCGAAGTCGGCTTTCACGGTTGACTCGTAGTTTTGGCAGCAACTGCTGATCCGGACGTTCTTAGCGGAATTGCTGGCCCCGCAGGAAGGTTGGCAGAGTTTTGCACTTGCAAAGTCGAAAGCGATGGCCACGGTGAGGAGAGCGGCGAAAAAGGTGTTGATGTTCATCGTAGGCAGTCGGATTTCTTGGGTTGCTGTTGTCTTGGCGAATTGAGAACTGAAACATTCCGGCGCGTGAACTCAAGACGGATGATAGGCCGCACCATGATGCCACAATCCGAGAACAAACCACTGATCTTCTTCTCCCAATGATGTGCATCGCCGGATTGCAATTGATAACGCTTTCTTGGTTGACATCTTTTGATAGAAGTTATGCGCTCCAGAAACGTATCTTTTGAACCACAGAGACGTGTGTATTGCACAACGCGAAGCTCGGTAACAACGATGGTAAGATGTACTACGTGAATCTGCATTGGTGAAATCTACCTACTAATGCGCACTATTATTTACGATGCAAGAGGCGCGACAAGAATCCAGAATTTGCCGCGCGTGAGTTGCTGGGACTGTTCGTCGGTGTGGTGAGGACCGGCTCGTTCACGTCTTGCTGACTTGCGAACGCGTTGAAGATCTGCTCCAACGTGGTCTGCGAGACACTGTACTCGCGAATAGACAATCGAGTCTTGGCGTTCTCCACCAGCTCAAACACGTGCGACAGCTGGATGCTGCTGGAGCTCGTCGCTGACTGATCACGGATCTTGAACCAACACGAGTCGTGTTGGCGTTCGAGCAGTTCAATCGACCCGAAACTTTTCCCCAGGAACGCTGACACATTCTCGAACTGGGTCTCAGTGATCCACCACGCTGCAAAGCTACTAGCTGAAACGTATCCATCGCGCTTAGCAAGATTGACAATCGCGTGGCCAGTGGGGTGCGTGTTCGAGATCTTCTGCTCCCATGACGCATTGCCAAACTGATGACAGACCCCACCAAAGTCACCTTCATCAATGCGAGTATCCAGTGAGTCAAAGTGGCGCAGAACAAGTTCATTTACGTCCTCTGAGGATGGAGGTTGCAGCTTAGCGTCGAACATGAGACCGTCACCAAAACGATTCTTCAAGTGCTGCACGCTGCCGAGACACTTAAGCTCTCCACCGACCATGATACCGACACGAGTGCAGAGCGCTTCGCACTCCTCCATGCTGTGCGTGGTCAGCACCACCGTCGACTCCTTGTTGTACGTCGAGATCTCGGAGATGACGTCCCACATGAACCGCCTGGAGACTGGGTCCATGCCGGTAGATGGCTCGTCAAGGAACAGAATACTGGGAGACCCGATCATGGCAATGGCCACCGACAACTTCCGTTTGTTACCGCCACTCAGACTTCCCGCGAGCTTGTTTTCGAACGACGTCAGGTTGAGCTGCTCCATCTTCTCACGCACCATCACGTCCAAGTCGGAGTTCGGGACGCCCTTGATTTTGGCGAACAGCTCCAGGTGCTCGCGCACGCTCAAGAGATCAATGAGAGCGTCGAACTGCGGGCAGTAGCCGATCTGGCGACGAACTTCCACCTGTTGCGTCAAGATGTCATAGCCACTCAGTGTCGCGTTTCCTGATGTTGGCACGATGTCACCGGTTAGCATCTTCATCGTCGTGGTCTTGCCGGCACCGTTGATTCCCAAGAAACCGAAACACTCGCCTTGCTTGAGGCCGAAAGACAAGTCTTGCACAGCCACCTTCTGCCCCTTGTGATAGACCTTGCGGAGGTTCTGCAGCTTGATGGTGTCGTTATCTGCGCCGCCAGTCAATACTCGGTCGATTTCTGCTCCGACGTCTTCGTCGATTTCTCGCTGCTGAATGGGGATATCAGGGTCCTTTGACATGGCAGACTTGACCCGAGGGAATGTCATAGCGTAGTCGATACCGACAGCAATGGCGTAGTACAGTGCCGCGTCGAAGATCAGGTAAATAATCTCGTAGCCCGTGTTTTCCAGCGCGAACGGGTCCGTCGACAGTTCGTTATCGGCCTCAGCTCCTCCGGTGTGCGTGATCTCGATGATGGTTAAGTTGAGGAGTCCTCGACCGAGACAAAAGAGTGGCGATAGACGCCAGATGAACTGCAGAGCCTTGTCCGCGTCTTCAGTGCTTTCAATCACTTGCATCACAAACGAGACGATCATCAGCGCGAGTCCCAGCACAAAATTGATCAGGATCATGTAAGTCTGTGACGATGCCGGGTCGGTAAAAACGTATGACCAGCAGTACGCATGAGGGCAGATAGCTAGCCCAAACGCCAGTATCAACACAATCACAGCAATGAAGGTGGATCCGTCACAGGTCACACAGGAGCTTGAACCAGTGAGTGCCGAAAGATCATATGCTTGGATCAATACGAGTGCAATCACGGCAGGAATCAAGAAGACAGCGAAGTCCCAGATGTAGTTGGCTGTCCAAAATGCATTGATGCCAGCGCCAGACACAAGTTGTTGGTGCTTCGAGTTGTGATCTGGCGACCTCTCTCTCACGAGCATGACCACGATGGAAGCTGGGTAGTACGCGAACGCGATGACGATGAATAAGACCGATGTGAACGAAATATATGCGGAAAACAGCGCAGTGTTCTCAGCAGTCAGCGGGAGTGGGTGGTTGTTCACAGTTAAACTCACATCTGACGCAGCGATGGACGAGTCGTAGTTCGTAGCCATCAACCGGTACAAGGACTGATCCATGAGCGCCTTGAAAACGACCGATCCGTGTGTCAGTGTCGTGTTGATCAGAACATTGTAGCTGAAGACGTTGCTGTCTTCGTCCGCACGAACGAGGTACCCACCGAATTGGTCGGAGATTTTGTCGGAGAAGGCCCGGTCGAAGATCACCTCAGACACTTTCAACTGGTATCCCGTCGCATCCGAAGCGTTGATGCTTGGATCGTTGTACACAACATCGAAAACGGTGGGGGAGTCGCTCGAGTACGGCGGATTTCCGATGTCATCTTCGCTCAGTGTCACAATTGAAGCTCCAGTGTAGTAGCCATTGCCCAATGCAGTTTCGCACCAGCTTCCAGAACCTTGCATGCAAAATGACGGAACCAGTACACCACCTTCTTCAGCCTCAAGTCCCGACAGCTTGAGTTCAATGAAAGGGTCATCGTTAGTGAGACCCGCAGCCTTCAGAATGGATAAGCCAAAGATCAGCCAAGCAACTGGAAGCAGCAATCCCACGATGAACAGCTTTTTGTCCCTCCTGGCAATACGAAAGCGCTTCTGGATCATCGCCACCATTTGAGTCAAGAAAATCGATCGAGAACGTCCCAGTACAAATGAGCTGCCAGTACGGTCAAGTCCATGGTAATGTCCGTCTGTGGGCTTGTCGCCAACAATTGGGATGCTGTCCTGAGCTACAACCCCGTGCTGCTTAACGCGGTTCTGTAGTGTGTGTTGCTGATCTTCGTCTGCTACCTCTGCCACTTTGATGAAAACCTCCTCCATCGTCGTCACACTGATGCCGTACGACAGCACCTGCAGCTTGCTGAGGTTCTCGTCCATCTTGCGAAACATCGCCGGAAACTGCGACGAGCTGTCAAGAGGCAACTGGAATGCGATCTCGGTGCCAACGTTGCTCAACACTTGACTGGATGGAATGTACCGCGAGACAAAGTCAATCACCACCGAGTCATCGCAGTTCTCCTCCTTCACGATCGTCAAGTTATAACCCACACCGAACTGGTTCTTCAGATACAGTGCCGACCCGCAGCAGCGCAGTTCACCCTCAGCCATGATGGCGATGCGGTCACCCAGAATATCGGCTTCGTCCATGAAATGCGTCGTCAAAACTAGCACGCGATTCTGTCTGTTGGCCATGAGGATTTCCCACGTGCTTCGTCGAGAGTATGGGTCCATGCCGGACGTTGGTTCGTCCAAGAACACCAGCGAGCTGTCTCCGAGCAGAGAAATGGCTACCGAGAGCTTGCGCTTCATGCCTCCAGACAAGGCACTGCTGATCGTGTCGCGCTTTTCCACGAGACCAACCTCGCGGATTTTCGAAGTGACCTCATCAGCCAGCGCTTCGCCCGTGTATCCTTTGATGCGAGCGTAGAACTCGAGGTGGTCCTGTACAGACAGCTCCGGGTACAGCACGTCGTGCTGGAAGCAGATGCCAAGCGATTCGCGGATCTCATCCATGTCTTCGCGAAACGATAGGCCGTGGAAGGTGGCGTCGCCTGCTGTGGGAGGAGTCACACCCGTGAGCATGGAGATCAGTGTCGTCTTACCAGCACCGTTGTGTCCGAGCAAGCACGTGATTTGACCCGAGTACATGCTCAGGTGCAGTCCTTTCACAGCTTCTTTCTCACCTCCTGGGACGAGGAACACCTTCCGAATGCCTTGAACGGTGAGTGCTTCACCCGATCTTTCCTGGTCCACCAAGTCAGCACTGACAGGCTCAATGTTGGTGTTTGCCTCCACCTCCAAGGCTGCTGAGCCCTCATTCAGCGGAGTTGAAGGTATCAATTTCTTGGATCTTCTCCAGTACGAAGGACGCAGGGGAAAGTACCATTTCTCGGGCATACCGTACTCCTTGGGGATGACCTTCTCGAAGTACAGACCGAGTAGCGTATACAGTATCGTGTCGAAAGCAAAGTACCAAAGTGCCGTGGAGAATCGGAAGTTGTTGATGCGGTTCGAGGCAGTCGAGAACGAGATCCCCACTTGCGAGGTTTCAGCCGAAGACAATGAGTTCACCCCGAAGACAAGGCCAACTGGGGCCAGCAAACACGCGATGTTCTTGGACGACTCAGATGACGAATCCTTGTACGCCCCAGTCACACCATACATGATGAAGAACAGGATGAAGCCAACGTAAACACCCGTGCGAGATTTGGAAAACATGCTGCTGATCATGAAGGCGAAACCCAGCACACTCATACTGAAGAGGAAGAAGAACAGGAACAGCAGCAAAGCGTTTGTGTTCGGGAAGAGCTTGGCGATAGCCACGAGCGTCTGAAGCACGCTGCTCACGAACAGGATCACGATGTACGTGATGTACCACGAGATGACGATGCTGGACTCCTTCACACCGAGGATCTTCATCAGCTCTCGAGACCGCGTCTCTCTTTCCGACATGAGACCAACGAGGATCTTCGACAGCGGGTGCAGATACGTGAGAATCAAGAAAATCGGGAACGCGTCTGTCACAGCATCGTAAAAAGAGGAGGAAGCGAACGAGTTGATGGGGAACGGGGTCGTGAGAGATCCGAGATATGGCTGCGGCGTCTGGCGAAGCGGAGTAAGCAGAGCTTCACGCGTGGAATTATCCAGTTGCAGGTCGGAAGCGGTGAGACTAAGTGGAGAGGCTTCACCTAGTAGGTTGTTGAACAACTGATCTGTGAACTTTGTAGCTGGGTCGTTCACCACAGTCTCTAGCAAACGCAGATCCAGATCGTCCGAAGACACTGCAGTGGAGGCGTTGATCTGACATGCGCCTGTGGTCGCCTTGGTGCTGGCATCCCAGTCAGGCAAGCAGTTGACAAAACGGGTGACGAGCGTCTGCAGCGTCATGAATCCATTCGTCGTGTACTGCTGGTAGTCGGTAGTTTCCAGCTTACGCTCGACGGAATCCCACAATGAAGCCCCATCGCCACCAATCGTTTGGGGAATGTAGCGGTCTGTCTCGCTGTCGCCAACGTACGTCGAGTTCAGTCGCAGCGTGTACTCGATGGACGAAGGCTGACCGATATCGCTGGCGCTCGTCGGATGAGTCGTGAAGACAATGGCGCCGAAGATACGAGGTTGGGCTGCCGTTTTGGCGTAGTCCGAAGACTCGACGTATTTCTCCAGATCCTCCTCCGTGTCGAAGAAGACCGTGCTATCCTCGAACGAGGGGATCACGAGCTCCGATCCGTTGGCCGATCTACTTACCACAACTGTCGGGTACCACAGCTTCATGGTTTCGAAGAAGTAGTTTCTGGTGAAGTCATCGTCGGGGGCAATGGCGAATTTGAACGGAGAGACACGACCTTCACACTCGGACGGGAGTGCATACGGCGAAGACGTGTTGAGACTCACTCGACCGCCGAGAGCCAAGTCTCGCTCACAGATGGAGCGATTCTCCGACGTGAAAGTTTTCATGAGTCGGCCGTAGTCGAAGGACATGTAGGCCAAGTGTAGCATGAGACCGGAGAGTGTGGTCTCGGGCGTGGCGAACATCGGCGTCGTGTCGGGACCGACAAGCGACCAGCCCATTGGGTTGAACAGGTTGTACGATGTGGTACCGGTGGTAAACCCGGAAGGCACAGTCTTGTCTTTGCTGGTAGTACGCACGAGATCCATGACGACGATGAAGAGTACGGGTGTGAGCACCTCGAAGAATAGCGCTACGGGGTGTTTCCGCTTCAGCAGCCAGTTCTTGCGCAGTAGAGTGGGTATAAAGCGCAGATTGGAGCGCTTAGTTGGCGACGGCGAGACAGGCCCATTGACCGTCAGAGGCTGGTCCATGATGAACGGAGCTGTAGCAGACTGTTTGTCTCTAGGGATGCGCGGTACAAGGCGAATTGAAGAATGACGGATGAGACGCTGCGTTTCAGCATCCTGCAGATTCGGTTGCGTACCCAATATGAAGTGACTTCAAACAACCATTCTACACCACAAAGCGGTGCTACGCATGGATATGGCGGTGCCAGACACGCCCCCGAGCTGTTAAACGCCGTTGTGGGTGTAGTGTCATACTGGTGGCGTCAATGGTGCTAGTATCAAGTAGAACTACTAACCCCACTACAGAGTAGCGCGCCCGACAAAGTGAAGTGGATTGGATATTCTACCGGCGCTTCCTGTTGTTCGCCCCGTGCTAAGATTGCACGTGTAATCATCAGCCGCGGTCAGACGTTGCACGTGGTACAGCCCCCACAAGTATCGCTCTCGTTTCACCACGATAATGTACTCCCAACATGTACATGCACTGTACTAGTAATCGTTGCACGTGCACAGCGGATAATATGTCTGGACAAAGTCAACGGGAGGCAGTTCCGCTGACGATTCTTGGCACCAAGAAACGTCCACAAGTTGCGTGTTCAATTAGAGTGATGTCCAGTCGAGATACCCTGTTGATTCGCAGTAATAATCACTTCAGTTGTCTCACTTGCTGTAGGAGCTGCTGTGAGTCTATCGAAGAAACGGATCAACTTGATCTCATCAGGATAAACAACACACGAGCTGCTTCACGAATTGGTTTCAAAGTGTATCACACATTACAAGACCGATGGTCTCCCCTATCAACTTGATCACCCGAACAGCACCCGGCGCATGAGGTCAGCGAATTGAGACCCCGACGCTTCGTCCTCACCCTTGATAGTTGCTCGCAACGTGCTGCTCGCCTTCTCGACAAGAGTCTCAGACAGGAAGTACCGACCCTGGGTATCTTGCGCGTAGAAGAAGAACTTGTACTGCGGGCCCACGTCACCCGAGGCCATCGTCACTATACCACGCGATGCGAACGCCTGCTCCAGCTCGTTCTGCGGAGGAAGCGTCGGCAGCTGAACCACTACCTCAGCCACCACAGGGCGGCTACTCCACTGGCCCTGAAACGTGGCTGCATCCATGACAGGTGTCGGCACCAGTGCGAAAGTTGGGGCTGCTGCTTGGGGCGGAGGTCCACTAGAAGAAGAGAAGTCCATGTCCAGCAAGTCCATACTCGGCGCCGCTGGCTGTGGAGGCGGAGCAGTGTTACGCTGTTGTTGTTGCTGCTGTTGCTGCTGAGGAGGACTGTTGTCATAGCCTTCATCACCTTCTTCTTCGTCCTCTTCGTCTTCGTCATCGATCGGGGCAACGGCGCCGGTCAGATGGGAAGGCGACACGAAAAGCTCGCTGGGCTTGTTGTACACCACCGCGAGTGAATTGAACTCCTGAAACAGCTTGTCCTTCAAGTCTGTCTCGATGGATTCTGCGAAAACGCTCACCGTTTCCTCAGTGCGGAACTGAGCCACGATAGCAGCGGCTTGTTCCGTTGGCTGCTGCTCAAGTAACCGGTAATACAGCAGTGCACGGTCACGCACATCCTGGTGGCTAGATTCGTTGATTGCAGCGCCAAGCAGACGACCAAGCATGCTCTGCATCTCAGGAGGACGCTTAAAGAACAGCTTCATCGTAGCGGCCAGTAGCTCCAATAGAACCGACGGGGCAGCTTCATCGTTGAAATCGTCAATTAGCTTCTCCAGCACGTACGGGGCGCGACGCAGGTCTTGCCCAAACTCACCCAGCATCCACACAACGGCAGCCTTAGCAGCAGGTTGCTGCACTGCGGCAATAATGCGGCCCAAAACAGGTAGTACATCGTGACGCTTGTCCGGGTACTTGCGCAGCAGGTCCTTCATCACCACGAGACTTTCATCACGCACGTAATCCAAATCCAGCTCCAGGAAGTCCACCATCGTGTCCATAATGTGGTCCTGCATCTGCTCCACAAGTTGTTCTGCTGCTTGTTGGCCGTATGACTCGGGGGCGTTGTTGTACTGCTGCGGGATCGTATTGACCGAGAGGTTGGGGCTCACTGCGATGTCGGCAATAGCACGGATGGCACGACGAGCCAACTCCTGGTCCACATCGGTCACGTACTCACTCAGCTCCGTGACAATGTCGCCAACGTTGGCTCCATCAGCCACAAGTGCCATAATGTCGATCTTGACGTACTTGACGTGCGTGGGCTCGTTGTATCGGTTATAGAATTGGCGATAGTCACGACTAAAGACGTGCGGCTTCTTGCCCACGAGCAGCAAAATGTGGTGCAGCACGCAGTAGTTAATTTCGTGACTGCCACCAGCCATCAGAGTCAGTAGAGGCTGGCGCATACGCTCGAACACTTGATCTTGGATCTGCTCCATGCCACGACTCTGCGTGAGGTTAAAGAAACATTTGGCCGTACCCAGCACAACGGCACTGTTAGATACACGCAGGCATTGCTCCAGCGTGTTCATGATCGTGAAGACTTCATCGGGGCCAGTAGGCTTGTACTTGGCAACAATTTCGAGGATATTGCATTGTCCCCACTCGTTAAAGTCCGAGATACGACTCAGCAAGTGCATCACAATGGGCTGGTTGATGGCGATACCTCCTTCATCAGCCATGATCTCGTTCAGAGCCACAATACAGTTCGAAACCACCTGCGGGTCACGGTCACGGATCATGTTGTATAGCGTATCAATCATGTCGCTTTCCTTGATGATCTCTGGGTTCAACGAGTAGACTTTCAAGATACCAATGACACCGGTTTTCCGGACGTACGCACTGGTATCCGTGAGCGAAGCTTGCAACGGGTCATGGATATATTCGAGGATCGAATCCAGACGAAGCGAGCAGAGCGACCGCAGCGCTAGACCACGAACCATCGGATCTTCATTACGACAGTCATTGAGCAGCGTGTTGATACACATGATAGCGAGCTCTGAGTTCTTCTGGGCGTAGTTGGTGAGGTAAAGATACACCATTTTCTTGGAGATGAGGTCCTTGGTGTCCACACACAGCACCATCTCACTGAAAAGGCGAGATACATCAATGCCCAACGTCATATAGGCGATGACCTTCTTAATAATCTCTCGTTTGCGCTTCACATCCTTCTCCACTGTTACTTCACGCAGTAGCTTTAATTAAAGATCATATCAGAATATTAATTTAAAGAATCAATATAACTTATGACATAAAATATAAGATCCATACGTACATTCTTGAGCTCATTCACTTCACCCTTCTTCTTGTCCGTAAAATAGTTCGGATTGCTACCTCCTGCAGGTCGTTGCGCACCTGGGACACCACCAGGAGGAGGCGGCATACCCCCGGGGGGAGGAGGACCCTGTGAAGGGTAGGAAGGATTCATACCACCCATAGACGGGAACATTGCTCGACTCGACTGGGAAGAAGCTCTTGGGCGGCGACGCGGCTACGCGGCAGATCCGTGCGCGTGGTACACTGACACGAGGGCACGACAACTGTAATACAGAATACACATACTGTATTGTAGGATATAAGTCGACCAATCAGATAGAAGATCCATATGTTAGTAGGTACCACAAAAAACTGGTACGTACGGTACGGGCGGGAAAGCCTTGATACATCTGGTTCAAAGTGCTTGCTGCTTCAAAGTGCACGCATGACAGCATCTGAGACATCACTGTCGAATGCAGAGTGTACAGTAGTACAGCTTGTTCACGTTACTACGTACCGGTAGTAGCAGTACATAATATATGACCAGAATTAGTATACTACTACTACTATTAGGCCCAGACATTATACATGTAGTAGACCGGGATTGCATAGCACACTAGGCAACTGTCAGTATACAGCAGGAAGGTGCACACTCGAGCGAGCGATGGCAGTGCCGCCCATTTCCTGCATTATGGCCGTGTATGATCAGATATTGCCGCTGGAAGTAGAAGGGAGGCTGTACATGAAATTTGTATTTCAGATAATACATTCCCAGTCTATAGATTTTTTATCGATCAACATTTGATCAATGATACTAGTAAAATGTACGAAGTAGAACTGTAGAGAGTGATGAAATATGGCGTCGCGTTTACTTCTTGGCTCTGCTTCCATTGACTAATCAATGATGGGACCGTACCATCCCGGACGCGAGATCTGTCATCCATGATGCGTTATACAATGGTAAGACATATGGCTGGTGGCTAGTCCTTTAGGGCGGCGTGGCGTCATCACGTAAAAACTAACTGGAGAGTCCAGGAGAGCGCCGCGAGCCCATTATCGTCACTTTTCAAATTGCCAAGGACATCCTACACGCATCGCAAACAAGAACTAACGATGAACACCAAGATCTGCCTCGCTGCTATCGCCGCCGTTGTGGTCACCATCGCCAGTGCCCAGCCGCTGAGGGTCTGCCAGCCAGCCTGCGGAGCCCAGTACTCGGACCAGAACGTCTATATCAGCTCTTGCTGCCAGCAGTATGAAGCTAGTGTTGGCGCTAACTTCGACGCGTGCTGCGCTTCAAGCTGTGCCAACGGCAGCCCTTGCAAGTATGAGAATCTGGGATCGTCGTCTTCTCCTTAAGTGTTACTGCCGACGTGTAGCGTGGGGCTCAGGTTGAAAGCCTTACCCTCTCGCACATCGATCGGTGTATGCGGTTGCAGTACGATCGGCTGGTACAGGTTGCAGTTGCAGTTGCAACTGCAGCAACAAGGACTGACTTCATAAGGACGTCCGTTTAGCTCGCAGTAGCGAGTAGTTTAGCAGAAAAGGACTTTAGACACTTTCCTTTTTGCTTCCAAGCAAGCAATACAATCGGCAAGAACTTGTTACCGGAAGTGCCAGCTTCCCCAACTGTGTGTTTACCGTCTTCGTCTCGTGGACGTACTACAAAGTCGACTTTAGTGAACCAACGTTCACACGATGAACACTCGAAACAACCCCAGTCGGAGCGATGGCTCCACTTCGAGCGACGTCAGCGCTGAAGAAATTAAGACCATGAGTGTGCCTCTGTTTTCTCCGGTGGTCGCGCCTCGAATTTCGTCTACCGCCCACTCTGCGTTGATCAAGTGGAAGAAGGCTCGTGCTGAGTATGAAGAGAGTGTGAAGGCTCGTAGTAAAGGTGATCAAGAGCTCTACGACAGGCTGCTTGAGAGCGTTAAGAGCACTTTTGACGACAAGCTCCTGGACGCACTTTACACGTATCGATGGAACGTAACGAAGGAAGACGTGACTGATGCTCACATCATGTCCGAGATTGATGCTATCATCAAGAGCGTCAAGAATCAAACTCTTCCCGACATCGACCAGCTTTTCGCGAAGGAACTCCGGTTTGACATGAAGGAAACTGATGTTCATGAGAGAGTGCTAAAATACTTCATGAGCTGCAACCAGATTATCGATGATCATGGTTTGAAGACCTGCTTTGAAGGTAACAATGGTCCCAAGGAGAAATGCAAGCTCCTACTCGAATCTTTGGCTCCCAATGAGCTAAAAACGGAGGTGAAAAACGCGATACGGTTTCAGATCCCCGTCGCTCGTAGCGACGAGAAAAAACTCCACGACTTGATACTGGAAAAAGCGCTTGAGCAAGACCGCGACTTTCGTCGTCGTAAACGCTCTCGCTACGACGAGCAATTTACCAAGCCTGATAAAGCTCAACGGGTGCAAGGTAAACCTCGCGCAAAAGACCAACGCGGCCGTTCTCAACGTGGAGCGAAAGGTGAACACGATTCACGCAGCAGTGCTGCTGATCGTGTGGTGGCGAAACCTGCTGCAGATGAAAAGAAATCTGCCGCGCCGCGTGATGGCTGCTTGAAGTGCGGTGGACCGCACTACATCTCTTCATGTTTGGCCGCTACAGACGAAGAGAAAAAGAAGCTACCAAAGAAATTCCACCGGCCTCGGCCTGAGAAGAGCCGTATGAAGCGAATCAAAGAGCGCTTGGGTGGAATCAACAGCGTGATGCTGAACGATGTACTGGAGATTCAGTACTGTGCCGACACGGGTTCAGATCGATGTCTAATCAGTCGAACCAACTACAACGAGCTCACGCAACGGGATACCAGTGTGACTTGCGTTCAGTTGGATGTGCCTGTGATCGGAAAAACTGTTGGAGGTCACGAAGTCCAGGCTTATGCGTCAGTTGACGTTCGACTTCGACTTCATACCGCTGCCGGTCCAGTGGAACCGGCTAAACCTGTGACCTGCTTGATCATCGACCAAGATGATGATGAATTCATTGTTGGCAACGACGTGTTGGTGTCCCTGGGTATCGATGTAGACCGCCAACTTGAGCAACTTGCGGGTAAAAATCGCGACTCAGAAGATGATCCCTTTAAGAGCGATGACGATTTTCGTCCTGGACACCTGAATGATGAAGCCATTCGGGAAGGCATCGACAACTTGCTAACAAATGCTCTCGAAAATGGATTTCCGAAGGAATTACTTGATGAACTCAGTCGTATCACTACTAAACACGATATCTGGCGCGTAGTGCTATGTGATGATCCCCCTGCGAAGGTCCCACCGTACAAACTCCGCCTGAAGCCAGACGCCCAGCCGTACAGATGCCGAGCTCGGCAGTACGCACCACTGCAAACGAAATTCCTTCACGAGTTTAACCAGACGCTGGTCGATCTTGGGTGGGTGTACAAGTGTTGAAGTTCGCAAAACCGCAGCCAACTGACGGTGCGACGTTGAAGTGGAGCTCGACCGACATTGGAATCGAGAGCGACCATGATGACTGAATTTTTCATTTGTGGCCTCTGCTACTGGCCAGCGTGGACAGCAGGTGAGCGAAACTTGCTGTGAGTGAAACGAGAGCCGGCTGTAAAGGCTTACTGCATTGGCAAAGGGCGATGACTGCTCGAGTGACGCGAGATGACTGCTCGAGTGACGTCGTTCTGGACAGGTGGCGTAAGAAGGAGGGCTGAGTAAAGAGAACTTCGTGAGCAGAGTAAGCTCCTAACCGTTAATGACACTTTTCAATTTCCTTCCTACCTCACTGACTGGTCTTCTCTTCGCGACACCCCTCTGCACTTCACAAGTTGCAACAGGTTCTGAGCCCAAGTTCCGCATTTCGCCGAATAGAGGCCCGTCATCGATGTCTGTCACTGGTCGACTGGACTTCTCGGACTTGGATAGTCCTCAAGCAATGCCGCCTGCCGCGAGGGCAGAGCGCGCACACCGTCGAGCTCTGGCTGGCGTGCACGGAGAGCTACGAACCGCACAACCCGGGTTTGTCACTCCCCAGCGACCACCGCACCGCACGAGCAGCGACAGGGCACGATCACCCGACGCGGACTCAAGTGTGAGCCCGTCAACTCATAGCACACGAATGTCGGACGACGAAATGATCGTAGTGCTGAAGGCGAGACTGGACGACGCGATGGAGCTCATCGAGATCCAGCAACGCATGATCAGGAAGGAGAAGGCAGCCATCGCGGCCGAGGAAGCTCGCCGCAGGCAGATGGTTGATGCCCGGGAGCTGGCTGAAGAAGCTGAAGAGTTCAAACAGCAGGACGCTGTTGACGAAAGCTCGGAGAGGGACGACACGCAAGATGCTGCACACTCTCGACAGGCAGAAAGCTCAGAAAAGCAGGGAAGCGCTGACTCCGTCGCGGGAATCAAAGCTATGGGGCCGCCGCCGCCAGTACCAACCAATCTGGTACCAGGGAAATCTCCCAAACTGAAGGACATACACTGTCGCCGATTCGATGGCAAGGAAGTGTATCCAGGTCTTGGATCGGGCTTCGAGGATTTCCAGAAGGAATTCGAATGCGCCGTCCGCATGGAGCAGCTTCTCAACGGATCGACGTGGTCGAGCGAGCTGAAGGCATCAGTACTTGGAACCTTCCTCGAAGGCGCAGCTAGCCGATCGTACTTCGACTTCACCGACGACGGAGTCGTGAGCTATGATGCAGTCACAGCACATCTGAAGAAAGAGTTCGGATGCAGTCTGACGCAGTATGAACTAGGGAAGCGTCTCGACACGCGCAAGCGACCAGGTGATACGTGGAAGCAGTACGTCACTTACCTGAAGTTCATCGAGCGGTTGATGGTTGGAGACAGATCGCAGCTGCTATTGGAGACTGTGTGCAATAACGCGTGCCCCGAGCTAACGTCTACGCTTCTGAGCAAGGTCGACGAAAGCAGCACCAACTACATGCAGGAGTTGGACAAGGTGGTCGAGTTTCTCATACGCTGCAAGGGTGATGGCCGTCGCGTAGGCGGTACACAACAACAGCAGCGTGGTCAACCCAGCGGTAACA
Organism: Phytophthora colocasiae; assembly: GCA_018806915.1. Taxonomy (NCBI): domain Eukaryota; phylum Oomycota; class Peronosporomycetes; order Peronosporales; family Peronosporaceae; genus Phytophthora; species Phytophthora colocasiae. Next base: position 2,320,151 of record JAGKQI010000061.1, on the reverse strand, counting down.
ACAACAAGCCGAACGGTCAGCAGCACAAGCAGGAGCAGAAGCCTCGTCAGCAACAACAAAGCAACAAAAAGAATACCCCCGCTGCACAGGCCAACAGCACTGAAAAGACGTTCACGTTTAAGTGCTGGAACTGTGGTGAAGCAGGCCACAGGCGCGAGAACTGTATGAATCCGAAGAAGGACGCTAAAAAGGATGAGAAATCCGGTGAAGCAAACCAGGCACAGCGCAGATCTTCCATGGACAGTCAGGATGACAGCGAGAAAGCAGAGTTGTGGGTCGCCGCAGAGCAGGACGCAGGTGAAGAAGCCAAATGCACGAGTTGGCTGATTGACTCTGGGGCTACGGACCACATGTGCTGTGATGAAACTATTCTCTTCGGTACCTCGCCGTCAAACCTGGTCATTAAGGTGGCGAATGGTGGGGTCCTTTGAGCTCAGCACAAGGGAAGCTGCCTGTTACGAATCTCAGACGGCGATAAAACCCAACACGTGGTCATGCAGGAGGTGCATTACGTCCCAGGTCTCGCTCGCAACTTAATCTCAGTCGTGGTTTTTGCTGAGAACGGCATTACCACCACCTTCGACCCTTCTGGATGCTATTTGCGTGGTAAGAACGGCAAGGTGATCGCCGTGGCCGACCGACAAGGCAAAACGTGCCTACTGAAAGGCGAAGTCGTGGACCCAGACACAGGTGGCGCAGCAATGTTCATTCAGGTGACGAAGGCGACACTGCAGCACTGGCATGAACGGCTAGGCCACGTGAACTTCCAGGACCTCATGCGGATGTACTCCAAGGGCTTGACAGGGGATATGGAAGTCGTGTCCAAGAAGCTGAAGTTCTGCTTGCCCTGCGCCGAAGCAAAGCAGACCAAGTCGAGACACCCAACGACCGACACGTCCACATCAGCACCAACGGATCAAGTTGGTGCAGTCCTAGGAGTCGACTTGAAGGTAGACATTCCTGCCGACAGAAATGGCAACAAGCACGTGCTGAGCATTGTGGACTACGGTTCATCCTTCAATCGCGTTTACCTACTGAGAACGAAGGATGAAGCTGCAGCCAAGTTGATGGACTTCATTCCAGAGTTTGAACGCCAGCATGGTATTGTGGTCAAGGTGGTTCGATCGGATGGTGGAGGTGAGTTCCAAGGTCGGAAGTTCGTCGCATTCTGCAAACGACACGGAATCAACCAACAGCTCACGCTTCCCGACAACTCCGCATCTAACGGAAAGGTCGAACGCTTGCATCGGACCTTGATGGACTCAGGTAGAGCAATGCTATGGGCGTCAGGATTGCCGGAACGCTACTGGGGAGATGCCGTGCAGTACTCATCGTATATACGGAACCGCCTTCCGACCAGAGCCAACGCGGACAGCAAGTCTCCGATGGAGATCCTCACTGATAAACCGCCAAATGTGGGGCACATTCTGAAATTTGGGTCGACCTGCACCACACACATAGCTCACAAGAAGGCAGCCTCCGTGAAGCGCCGAGCTGAAAAAGGCGTGGTGATCGGCATTAGCGAGGAGCAGAAGGGATATCGGCTTTTCATCCCACGTACTCGTAAAGTTGTGGTGAGTGCTGACGTGCAGAACATTGACAAGCTGGACGTGAACGATACAGAAACAAAGAATACATTGAACCAGCTCCACGGTGAGGACGACGATACGCAGCCGACGGCTACCACGGAGTCAACGACCACCACGGATAACACACAGCCAACAGCTCCCGTGGACGAATCTCATGGGGATACTGCGTCGCAGCCGCCGAGGGTCAGCAAAAAGGATGAGGGTCCACCTCGAAGCGGGTTCAAACGACGCAGGAGCCGTCGCCTGGCGCAACTTAAGGATGCCGACGGGTCAAGTGACAGTGGAGAAGATGAATACGCTGGAAGCCCCATCAGTGCTGCTGCACTTCGTCGCGTCTTTGGTGCTCGCAAGAGAATGAAGACTGATGAGTTCTCGCTGGCGAAGGAACTGATAGAGGAAGTCGAAGGACAACCGGCAACACTGTTGCTATCATCCGCCATGGCGGCAATGGTAACACCTCGCAACATCGCTGAGGCGAAGCAGCAGCCTGAGTGGCCCGAATGGAAGGCCGCAATCGAGAAGGAGCTTCAAGACCTGCAGGCAAACGGCACTTGGGAAGTGGTTCGCCGTCCTGTAGGCGAGAACATGATTTCATCGAAGTGGGTGTTCAAGATTAAGTTCAACTCGCGCGGTGAACTGGAACGGTTCAAGGCTCGGCTGGTGGCGCGTGGTTTTTCTCAGCGATTTGGTATTGATTTTGAGGAGACGTATTCGCCGGTACTTAAGCTCACCAGCCTGAGGTTTCTCGCAACATTGGCTGCACAATGGCAACGAAGACTCCGCCAGGGCGATGTGCCTAACGCCTATGTTAAAGCAAATTTGGATCGTCCTATCTTAATGACCCCTCCTGAGGGTACACCAGACTCGAGTGAGATAGCTTGGCTTCTCGTCAAAAGCCTGTATGGACTGAAGCAAAGTGGACTGTTGTGGAACAAGGAGATTAACAAGTTCCTTCTGAAGTTGGGTTTCACACGCAGCAAACTGGACCCGTGTCTCTACAGTTGTCGCCGCAACGGGAAGTTGATCGTGCTCGGACTATATGTCGATGATGTTGTTCTCGTGGGCGAGGATGATGCTGACAGTGACTGGGTTATGTATCAGCTTGGACAGAAGTTCGACATCAAAGACATGGGCGACGCTACCAAGTGCCTTGGGATCTGCATCGAGCGTGATGACAGCGGCATCTTCCTACACCAACGCGATACAATCGAAGAGGTACTGGTGAACTTTGAGATGGCTATGTCCAAACCAGTTCACACTCCCATGGAGACTTCGAGGGCATTTGACGATGATGTGGTACTGGAGCAATCGAGCTTAATGAGAAGGGCCATCGGTTCGTTGTTATGGATTTCCAACTGCACACGACCCGACATTACTGCGGCTGTGAACTACCTGGCGAGATTTGTCGCTTTTCCCCGTGAGAGTCACTGGCGTGGCGTGAAGCGCATACTGCGTTACCTTCGTGGGACATCTTCGTTTGGCCTCTTCTTCAAGGCCGGACAAGGAACAGGTTGCAAGTGGTCTGCAACGATCTACTCCGACGCGGACTGGGCTGGAGATGCGACTGATGCTAAGTCGGTCTCAGGCTGTGTGCTCATGATCAACGGTATCGTGATTGCTTGGGCTTCAAAGAAGCAAACGTCTGTCGCGTTATCAACCATGGAAGCTGAGTACATCGCTGCAGCTATGGCGGTCAAGGACGCTGTGTGGATCAAGCAGCTTCTAGTGGAAATCGGCCTGTGGACGAAGGACCGCACCATCACGCTGCAAGTGGACAATCAGTCGGCTATCAAGTCGATGGAGAACGAGATAACAACCTCGCGCAGCAAGCACATAAATGTGCGTTACCATTTCATCAGAGACGTAATCAAGCGTGGTGATGTCAAGGTCAACTACTGCCCGACTCAGCAACAGCTCGCAGATATTCTGACGAAGCCTCTCCAACGCGTGACCTTCACACGTCTTCGTGAACAGCTACACGTATCTCAAGTGGCTGCGACTTTGAGGGAGGCTGTTGAAGTTCGCAAAACCGCAGCCAACTGACGGTGCGACGTTGAAGTGGAGCTCGACCGACATTGGAATCGAGAGCGACCATGATGACTGAATTTTTCATTTGTGGCCTCTGCTACTGGCCAGCGTGGACAGCAGGTGAGCGAAACTTGCTGTGAGTGAAACGAGAGCCGGCTGTAAAGGCTTACTGCATTGGCAAAGGGCGATGACTGCTCGAGTGACGCGAGATGACTGCTCGAGTGACGTCGTTCTGGACAGGTGGCGTAAGAAGGAGGGCTGAGTAAAGAGAACTTAGTGAGCAGAGTAAGCTCCTAACCGTTAATGACACTTTTCAATTTCCTTCCTACCTCACTGACTGGTCTTCTCTTCGCGACACCCCTCTGCACTTCACAAGTTGCAACAACAAGAACCCAAGCAGCCGCTGGGCATGCGCTACTTTGCCCATACGCAAACCGAAGTCTGATGAATTTCGACAAGCTGTCGACTACAAGCCACTTAACTCGATGACTGAGCCCATTGCTGGTGTGATGCCAAACTTGAAGACAAAGTTGGAACAGCTCAGAGGCAAGAAACACTATGGTCTCTTTGATTTCATTCGCAGTTTCTGGCAACTTGGCGTGCATCCCGACAGCAGAGAGATGCTATCGTACATGACCGACGAAGGTGTGTTCACACCCACTCGAGTCATGCAAGGCAGTTGTGATTCAGCGCTCCATTTCCAGGTTTCGATGGAAGATTGCTTCGCTGAGCTATTGAACGAGCACTTGCTCATATGGATAGATGACTTGCTGTTCTACTCTGACACGATCCACGACTACTTGATTGCTCTAGAACGGCTATTTGATCTCGTTCATGAATTCCAGTTGAAACTGAGTCTGAAGAAATCGGTCCTTTACCAAACGTCAGTGACGTGGTGTGGAAAAGTGATTGACGCTGCCGGCGTCCGCCATGACCCCAAGCGTATTGAGAGTCTTTATACAATGCCGCCACCTACTACTGCGGGGCAGCTACAGCAATTTATCTGCGCAACAAATTGGATGCGTGATAGTCTCGTTGACTACGCACGTACGATCCGGCCGCTTCAAGCCCTACTGGACAAAGTGTTGACTGGGAAGCGGAAGACTAAGCGAGTAGCGTCGGGTATCACAATTTCGATGGCGAATGACGAGCTGTCGTGCTTTGAACAAGTCAAAGAGCTACTTCAACGCTCCGCAACCATGGTGCACCCCAACAATGACGCGACGTTCTGCTTGTTCACTGATGCAAGCGACTACGGGTGGGCCTCGATCGTAACTCAGGTGGCTTCCTGGCAAGCAAACAAGCCAATTACTCAGCAAGCACATGAACTACTGGTATGCAAAGGAGGTACTTTCAGTGGCGCCCAGTTGAATTGGAGCGTTATTAAAAAGGAGGCGTACCCGATCATTTTTTTGTGTGATGACTTGGACTACTTGCTTCTTCGACCGTGTGGTTTCAAAATATTCTGTGATCACCGCAATCTCGTGCACGTTTTCGCGCCTGGACATGAACTCAAAAAGCACATCCGAGGTAAACTGCTCCGTTGGGCAGTCAAGCTCATGGAATACCGCTATACTATCGTGCATATTGAGGGTGCAAGCAACCTGTGGGCTGATATGGTGAGCCGTTGGGGTGGTGCGGGATCAGGTACATCTACAATCCATTTCAAACGAGTGACACGCTCGCAGACACGGGCAGCACAGCAACCCGTCTTGCGTCCACTTGACCAAGAAGGCTTCATCTGGCCATCTTTGGCAGAAATTGCAACGATCCAGAAGGCTCATAAAGGGTCAGCTCCTCGAGCATCTGCAATTGACCAACGTGGTGTGCGCTGTGTCGGCAACAAAATTTGGATTCCCTCCGCAGCTTCGAATCTCATTCAGCGTCTTTTGATCATTGCACACTGTGGTGCACAGGGACATCGTGGCGAGGCTGTGGTTTTGAACCACATACAGCGACTGTTCTCGGTTGGTCAGCTCACACAACTTGTGAGGCGTTTTCTCCGCTCCTGTTTGCTGTGTCAGCATGTAAAAGGAGGTAGGGTGGTCCCGCGACCTTGGGGTGAGCTGTACCGTGCTGACATTCGCAATGGAGCCATACATTTTGATTTTCTCTACCTCGGTGATGGATTTGGAAGTTCGAAGTATCTACTTGTGCTGAAAGACAACTTCAGCCATTTTTGTGAGTTGGTGCCTTGCGACACGCCTACTAGTGAGGTGACAGTTGAAGCCTTGCTGGACTGGCATAGCCGCTTTGGCATAGCTCCTGTATGGGTCAGTGATAACGGATCACATTTCAAGAACCAGGTAGTGGCCGAATTATGCAGACGGTTGAAGTGTGACCAGAATTTTGTGGTTGCATACAGTCCCTGGATCAATGGCTCAGTGGAGCGCGCCAACAGGGATATTTTGCAAGTTTTACGTGTTATGATTATGGAGTACAAGATTTCGCACAACGACTGGATCTACTTAATCCCACTGGTCCAAGCCAACATGAACCATTCTCCCGTGGTTTCTCTTGCTAACAGAGCTCCAGTTGAAGTGTTCACTGGTTTGCCATGTCCGGCTCCTGCGTACGTGTTGTACCTGCCCGAACAGCAACTTAAGGAAGTCTCGGTTTCTAGTGATGCTATCGAGAAGTCTCTCGAGAAACTGCGCTCTAGTATCGAGCACATCCACCGTGAGGTTACCGACAAGCGGGAGTTGTTAATCCCACTAGACAAAACTGTTATTCGCACTAGACATGTACCCAATGATAGGTACAACAGTCTGTAGTAGTAGAAGGGTGAAAGTGTTAATCCGCAGGCCCAAAAAGATTAATCCGATTTGAAAAGTAATGTGTGTGTTTAAAAACTGAAGTAGCTAACACATCCGTCTTCATCTACGCCGTCGTAGACTGAATAGTTACTCGTTCTGTCTCGTGTCGTCAGTACATCAGGTATTTCAGTCGGAAGGGGTTGACGGCTAGTTGTCGACATCGTTGCCTCGTCACGTTCAAAAGTGCTCAAGGATCGACGCGTACCTGTATCTCCGCAACCTGTCTTGTGAGAGTTTTTATGCTTTTTGTTATTCGAGCGGCGGGTTTTTATGTCGGGCTCAAATACAATGGCTCGTGGAGGCGGAGGTTCTGTAAACCGATCAATTTTCCAGTGCACGTGAAAATCCGACACAATCAGCGCTTTTCCCTCTTCTTTTAGCCGCCTTAGACGATGAGGGCAGGGAAGGCCGGTTGAATGTGTGAATACTCCGCTGCACGAATTCACGATATCTGTGTCCAGTAGTTCCACACATCTAAGCAAAGCGTACTTGTGAATAATCTTCACAACGTTGACAAATAATGGTTCTCTTAATGGTTTTGGGACTCGAATCACCTCATTGGATACAGCATCTCTGTGTGTCTTAATTGAGAGGCGCCACCAAGTTTTCATCGTCTGGTACATCTTAAATAGATCCCCCCTCGACTGGAGCCATCCTTTTAGCGCAGAGTGATACCCCTCCACTCGAGATGTGGCATACATATCGAAATGGACGTGTCGATTAGTCCAACAGCGAACAAACCGCATCTTCCATATATTCAGCCAGACAGTATCGACGTACTCAGCTTCCGTGGGACAAATCCGATGTAATTGACTGTGAAATAGTTCGTATTCATCAGCAGATGATGCGTTTACAAGAGCTTTGAAAGAATCACAAAACTCGTTTAATCCCGCCTCGTCCAATATTTTTTTCGCCTTAGAAACTCGTTTTTGCTGTGTTTTTCACCGTCAATGGTCATGGATGAATCACGATCTACCATGAAAGTACTCTTCGCATGATTCCTTACATCCATCAGAATATGCCAAACACACAATAGAACAGGAACTTCTGGAAAGACCAGTTCTAAGGCGTTCATGAGAGCCACGTCACAGTCGGTCATAAAAACTTGAGGAAGAGAAATATTTTCAGCTTCCATAACACGTCTCAGGTGACTAAGCGACCAACTGTAGTCCACTTTAGTTTCGCCGCGGAGAAATGCTTGCGCTAAGTGAATAGTGGTGTTCATACCAGTCACGCCCACCATGTTCAAAAGAGGCATCTCGAAAACATTAGTTTTGTAGGTGCAATCCATCAGTACGACGTCAGGGTTTGCCTTGAAGATTTTGACGGCCTCCCTTAAAGAAAAAAACAAGTGGGTAATCTTCTGAGTTTTATCCACTTCGTGCGAAAAATAATGATCGCTATTAGATAGAAGAGAGAACAAATTCTCGATTCGTGATTTTTCAAGGTCGTAATTGGCAGGTCGAGCAGTTTGTCTAATATTGTGGACGTCAGTCATCGACACAGCAGAGTTTGGGTCGGACTGTAGAATTCTCGCCATCGTTCGAGATGGCTTGATACCAAGTTGTGCGTCTAAAGTGATGAGCTGACGAACATCGGACGTGAGATCTGCTTTGCGATGTGCTGGATGCGAAGAAGAACTTGTCGAAGGATCATGGTTGTGTCCAAACTCAGTGCCATCGTACTTGTGATACCAGTTTGTAGACTTGTCGTAGTGTACATGCCATTTGCCCGTTTCACGGTTGAGGTACAAGTTAATTCGCATGGTACATCCACATTTCCTTGATGCAGCGTTTGGGCGTCGTTTTGCACCTCGTCGCGGTTTGTAGACGTCCTTGTAGTTTCCATTGCGATCACATGCGAAAATAACCCGATATTTAACTTTCTGCCGGTCCACAAGCGATCGTAATACGACGAGAGCGTAGCCATGGTTTCGAGCGAATTGGTTCATCAAGTCTTTTGCTAGATGAGGAGAATCAAAAACCTGAACGGGTGGAACAGGTAAAATGTTTGGTACTTGTAGGTAAGCAATTGAATCAGTAGATTTTGCTCCAGTATCACTAACAGTCTTCGACGACTCAGACGCAATGTCACCATGATTTTCGGTTGTCAGGAGAAGACCGTCTGGGTTACCAGGAAACGTAAGCGTAGTTTCGGATACCGCCGTGTTTGCACCAGAAGTCACCATATCAAATTCAGGGCAAGCACCCAAAAATACGTCGGAGTCAATGTCTCTTCCAGTAAATTCATCGTATTCATTGACGCACTTGTTGTTTCTTCAGTTACACCTCTCCCTTTTCCCTTATTATGAAGGACACGATGAACAGGACATCTAAGCTTTTCGTCGGCAGTGTTTTCTATATGGGCAGTCCCAGATGTATACCGAGAATCCTTGTCGAGTTTCGGTGCGTCTTCATGAGTGTCAATCTGTGCTGACCCGCTTAAACTAGCCAGAACTATTGCTGGAATATCTCGAGCAGCTTCAGCAAAAGCTTCTCGTCGGGTACGTCCAGCGATAGCACTGTCAATCAAATCAAATGATCGAACGCTTCGCCATTGCCGTCGATCTAGAGGGTCCTCTTCTTTTCGAATCTTCCAGGTAGGGATAAGAAGCTCGTTAGTGTCAAGATTGAGAGGGTATTCGGCATTTGACGTAACTGCCAATACACGGGCTGTCATTTCGCGGCCGTCGCGCCCTGTGTCTCCGTATCCAGGTGACATGTAAGTGATGATGTCACCGGCCTGCAGTGACTTTCTACCAAGACGAGCAATTGCCGCTTTGACGGCGGGGAGATCATGCGCGCTCATCGTTCTTCTCGCCGATGTGAGACTAGTCGCTACTTCGCGAATAGCAAGGTATTCTGAGCTTTTGTTACCAGCTACTGTACCAGGATGATGGTACTGTCTAGTGCGAATAACAGTTTTGTCTAGTGGGATTAACAACTCCCCCGACAAGCGTGAGAAGATAACACTTCTGAACAAGAGAAAGTCCAGAGGGGCACAAGTCGTCAACTTTTCTGTCGGTGATTACGTCCTAAGATCACGTGTCGATGAGCGACGACACAGTAAGTTGCTCGTGACATGGGTTGGCCCGTACGTTATCACGCGTGCAGACTCTCACTCATTTCGAGTCCGCCACCTCATTACGGGCGCCGAACAAGATGTGCACGCCTCACGCATAAAGTTCTATGCAGACAGTGACTTGGAAGTGACTGAAGAGCTTTTAGAGCATGTTGCTGCCCAAGGCATCGTGCTTAAGGTCCAGCAGCTTATCAAGCACCGATGGAATGAGGATACCCGGAGCTTCGAGTTGCTAGTGAGCTGGTGTGGGTTGGAAGAGATTGAGGACTCTTGGGAACCACTTCAGGCGATGACTAAGGACGTCCCTGCTCTGGTCCGTGACTACGTTGTTGCAGTCAAGGATGACAAGTTGGCCGCTGCTTTTGAGCTATTGGTCTAAGTGCACAATGTGTGGGTGCAGGTGTGGTGGAAGCGTTGCTGTTGCAGCATTTCTGCCCTACCGGCAACGTATCCAGTGGATACACGTCCGTTTGCGACAGCAGTGCTGTTGCGACAACAATCACAGTGTGATTCGGTGCTAATGTAGCGAATGCTATTTGGTAACGTTGGGTTGTGGTAGTATCACTCCCTGTGTACAACTATGGCAGTAGCCATGGATACACTGTATGGTGAAAAAGTGATGACACAATTGTGACGTAATTGTTGAGTCAGATGGTGTCACTGACATTTGACTGAAGTTCAGTACATTTTAAATTGGTACCGTGTACCATAATGATTGTCAAGGCTCTTCCAAGTGCTGCGTTCGCTGTGCGAGTGTGTGCAAGTCTTGGGGGGAATTGTAGCGTGGGGCTCAGGTTGAAAGCCTTCGCACATCGATCGGTGTATGCGGTTGCAGTACGATCGGCTGGTACAGGTTGCAGTTGCAGTTGCAACTGCAGCAACAAGGACTGACTTCATAAGGACGTCCGTTTAGCTCGCAGTAGCGAGTAGTTTAGCAGAACAGGACTTTAGACACTTTCCTTTTTGCTTCCAAGCAAGCAATACAATCGGCAAGAACTTGTTACCGGAAGTGCCAGCTTCCCCAACTGTGTGTTTACTGTTAGCTTTAGGCACAGAAGACACAAACAACTGCTCGCCCACTCAGCACAATTGGGATTGCGAGAGAACTACGACTGAGCGCAGTCTCTGTTATCAGTAGGCTACAGTATACAATACTAAAGATAAATATACTCTGCGACGAGACTCAGCATTACCAAATCCGAATTCACCACTTCAACTGCGAAGAGAAACTTGGAACACGACAGACGCCAACTGCCGTTGTTCACACTCCCACTTCGTGTTACAGGGTCTCATCCACAGTTTCCACATCGCTAGCCGTGTGCAACGACTCCTGAGTCGGCACTGGCACCACATTGAGAGCTTGACGCAGTTTACAGAACTGCTGTGGGCCTAGCGGCTTAGTAAAAATGTCTGCCAAGTTATCTTCACTTGGGCAGTACTCCACACGGAACACCTTGCGTTCCACAAAGTCCCTAACCTTGTGAAATTTCAAATCCACACTTCGAACTTTGTATCCACTGCTCACTTCTTCCATCACTTTGATAGTAGCTTGGTTGTCCTCGTACAGGACGGTTTGCTCTGTCCGTCGGAGTTTCAGCTCTTTGCACAAATTGTGCGTCCACATGATCATAGTTGAACACTCACTAGCAGCCACAAATTCAGCACTGCAAGTATCATCCGTCATGATCGACTGCTTCTTACTCTTGTAGGCGAAAGTGCAGCCATTGAGCTGAAGAACGTAGCCAGTGATAGACTTACGATCATCCTTCTCGTTTCCTAAGTCAGCATCAGCATAGGCCACCAACCGTATTCCTCTCGGTATTGGCTTGATCCATACCAAACCATAGTCGCGTGTACCTTGCAGATACCGCAGAACACGTTTTGCCATCACTTCATGCTCCTTCGTGAAACAGGTAAGGAATTTGCCAAGTGTTCGCACTGCATTGGCGATATCTGGCCGAGAACAACTCACCAGATACTGCAACGAACCTACAATGCATTGATAGTCCATATCCGGATTGCTATTCACGCATACCACTTCTCTGTCAGGGTCGCCAGGGAGAGGAAGGTTGCCCTTGGCCTGTGGCGTTGGCATGGGCTTGCATTTGTCCATCTTGAACCGTTCAAGAATTCTTCCAATGTATCCTCGCTGAGAAATTGTCAGCGATAGACCTGGGATGTACTTAATTTCCATCGATAGTAAGTGATTCACGTTTCCTAGGTCCTTCACTTGAAACTTATTAGCCAGTTCAGTCAACACCAGCTTGGTGTTCTCCGCAGACGCAGCAATCACAATGTCATCCACGTAGAGAGTCAGAAAGATAGGACTACTGTCAACCCAGCGATAGTAAATACCTCCATCCATCTTTGATCTCTTAAAGCCACACTCCTTCAAATAATTGTCAAGTGTCTGGTACCACATCCGCGGTGCCTGTTTCAAACCATACAGGCTCCGAAGCAACTTACACACTCGCCCAGTTCCATCGTCAAAGAATTCTGGTTGCTTCATGTAAATCTCTGCATCAATGGGCCCGTTGAGAAAAGCTGTCACAAAATCAATGTGACGGCACTCTAAGTTGTAGTGTAGAGCCAGCAGAAGAATCAATCTTACTGCTTCCATACACACCACCGGAGCGTAAGTCTCCCAGAAGTCCAAGCCGTACTTTTGTTGACAGCCCCTAATAGTTATCCGGGCTCGATGTCTCTCAACTTGGCCTTGAGCATTGCGCTTACGCACAAACACCCATCTACTGGTCAACACCTTCACGCCCTCTGGTTTCTCCACTAGTTCCCATGTTTTATTTCTCAACATTTCACTGTACTCTTTGTTCAGCGCTTCAATCCACTGTTCTGCATCCGGCGCATCCAAAGCTGCTTGCACTGAGACTGGATCCATCACTGCATGCATAGCCTGGATCACCAGACTCTCTGGCAACTCTAACTCATAGTCTTTCATGCGGACGTTGGGTCTGCGAATTCGTGATGAGCGCCGAAACGATTCTCCAGCACCAAACTCTTCATCACTCTCTTCTTCAAAGACGTCACGATAATCTGAGTCACTCCCATGTTCACTTCCATAATCATTATCTCCCACTGAGCTTTGATATATTTCCATTGGTTCACCCGAAGCTATAACACTTCAACTTCCTCCTCCACATCTTTATCATCAGCATTCTGCACTTCAACAGAGTCTCGCAGCTCTCGTTGAGGCATTGAGAGGCTGTTAGGCTCACCCAAATCTTCCTCGAGATCGCTGCCTCCATTATGTAGCTGGTCGTACTCAAAGTACTCAACCTGGCGTTGCGGTACATCTAACGGTGACAGCCGAGCATCAGCCAAAGGCACTCTCGCTGGAGACAAGCTCGACGGTTTAGCCACAGGATTCCCCGCACTAACCGGAGACTGCTCTACCACACCACTAAGTTGTCCACTACCGTGTGCATTTGCAAGACGTTGACGTTTTGCAGAGGGTGCAGCCAACTCACTACGAGTCACTGCTGCCATAACAGGAAGTCGAACCAACGGAATCACATCCGGAAGACTGTAATGTCCACGCTGGTACCGATTTGCCAATAAATGCTCCACATATGAACACTCCACGGTCCAGCTCTCATCAAACTCCACCGAACGTCTCTCATTAATGTCTCCATTTCGTAGATTCAAAATGCGAAACCCTTCTGAGTTCTTCGCGAATCCAAGGAAAAGACCCAATTTACCAGGATTCTCCAGCTTGTTAGTGCGTAGCACCTTGGGCGTGAACTCGTGCACAACACATCCCCACACACGCATGATTCCAACGTATGGCTTCTCACCAAATCGTCGCGCGTAAGGTGTGTCACCATCTAGGCCTCGAGATGGACTCACATTCACTACTTCTACCGCAAACGTAAAAGCTTCACCCCACAACAGATCCGGCATGTTCGCAGTTGTCAGTAAACTACGTACGCGTGACAACAAGACGCCGTTCATCTTTTCGACAAGACCATTTTCCTCAGGACTGTAAGCATTTGTCCACAAGAACTCTACTCCTTCCGCCCTGAGAAATGCTTTCATCCGTTTATTTACCAGCTCCTTTCCTCGGTCACACGAGAATACTTCAACTCTGTGACCTTGGGCCAGCAACCACTTCACGTGGCTCATCGCAACAATAGTGGCTTCTTCCTTTGCTTTCATCAAGAAACCCCACACGTATCGTGTTGCTTCATCTTGTATCAGCTGGAAATGCTTGTAGCCGAGGTGAGTTTCCACTCCTACATAGCACATATCCGACATCAGCTTCTGGTAACATTCGGTAGTTCGTCTTGTTATTGTCTTCTTATACGACATACGCTTAAGTTTCGATGCCCGACATGTCCAGCATTTGTCAGTTGGTTCTGCAGTGTTATCACTATCCAAGCCCTCAAACCCAGAAGCCGTCTCATGCGAAATCATTTGTCGCAATTCTGGATAATTCAGATGAGCATACCGTAGGTGCCATCTCTCAAGAGCGCTTGTATCCCGTTTAGCTGCTTGTGAGATAATATGTACTTCACGATCTCCAGAGGATCTCGCTTGTAGTCGATAACGACCTCGTTTCTTCTCCAGTCTGAGTTTCGCTTCATTTTTCATCAGGTAGCAGCAGGCTATTCCATTCTCCCGTTCGAAAGCCATTTTCCACCCATGTTCTTCAAGTAAGTGAGAACTCAACAGGTTATCCGGTCCAGTAGGCGTATGAATAGTACCAATCAGAGTCAAAACTTCCTCTTGGTTTCCGTTTAGATTGGTCACAATAACTCGCACATCACCAACCAGCCGTTCTCCTTTCGGTTGACCATCGAAGTCGAGAAAAAGGTGTTCATTATCTCGCTGTGGGTTGTCCAACAAGCTCATGTCAGTACAGACATGTACGTCAGTTGCTGTATCCAAAACCCACTCTGTCATTCCAGACTTCCGAGAACGAGTGCCAACTGCAGTCGCACCAATCTTGCGCACTGTCAATGCATCAACACTCTTCTTTCCACCTTTATCTTCACCTCCTTGCTTATTCTGCCAACGCTTGGCTTCCATACCCGCAGATTGTTTCTGGTTTTGAGAATTATCATCAGATTTCTCATTAGGGCAGTTAGGCCTAATGTGGCCCTGCTCACCGCACTTCCAGCAAACAACTTTCTTGGTTTTACCAGAATTCCCATCTTTGTTCTTCTGCTTTGCCTTGTATCTCCCTCGACGCTTCTTCTTGCTATTTCCTCCACTATCAGCTCCAGAATTCGTCTTTTGCTTACTAGTAGATCCAATCGCCCTAGGAGCATCCGCGACATTCTCGTCCAGAGCATCCTCCGCAAGGAGAGCATTCATCACTTGCGCGGATGTGGGTGGCATCAGTTGAGTTCCAGGTAAGGCAAGTGCAGCATAGTGGCGTGAGAACTGACGCACAACGTCTCGGTGTGTCCGAGTCACATTGGCCAGAAGAATTTCAGCAAACTCTTCGTCATTTATCACTTTGCCATAATGTGAAAGCTCTCTACGCTTCAACTGGATATCTCGAAGCCAATCAGTCATTTCCAAATCACGATTGTACTTACTCGAGTATAACTGTTCCCGAGCGAAAATGTAGTTTGCATACTCTCGCTTGGTCTGCTTGTTCTCAAAGCGAATCCACATATCCTTCGCAGAAACCTCGTGGCATATTAACTCGGCGTCTACCTCAGGGATACCACGTAAAATTGCCTCTCGAGCAGCATTATCCCGTGCGTCAAAATCAGCTTGCAGGTTTACATCGTAGAGTGGACGTATCTCCGTACCGTCAATCAAACTCCACAAACCTAAGCGAGTCAAATACGTCTTCAGCTGCACCGCGTAAAGGTCAAAACTGCTCTTCATTACAGGAGGTTTGTTCGAGATGTCCTTAATTCCACCTCCACCACCTCCAACGGGGTGACTAATATGAGTACCAATTGCTCCTGAGCCATACATACCAGTAGGAAATCCATATCCGTAACTGTGTGCCATTCCAGTACCAGGCAACGTCGTAAAGGACGGTATGCCCGTGGCCCCAACACTAGCCACAGAAGATTGAGACCCCATAGGCATTGTTGCTTGTCTACCAGTCATCACACTTGAAAACGTAAATCCACCGGACATGTTGCTCCCAGTAGTACCCAACACTCCAGTAGAAGCTGCCGATGTAGTTGCTGTGGGTATTACAACACTAGCCGAACTCGATACATTTGGTCCAACGCTTCCAGTTGCCGTTGTCCCCACCATGGAGGTGCTACTTGCTGACGAGGCAGCAGTACTTGTCTGTGGTGTCGCCATAGCGAAGGCAACACTGAAGCCTGAGAGTGTTAGTTCTCACGGTCTTCGACGTTTGGGCTCAGTACCTGTTAGCTTTAGGCACAGAAGACACAAACAACTGCTCGCCCACTCAGCACAATTGGGATTGCGAGAGAACTACGACTGAGCGCAGTCTCTGTTATCAGTAGGCTACAGTATACAATACTAAAGATAAATATACTCTGCGACGAGACTCAGCATTACCAAATCCGAATTCACCACTTCAACTGCGAAGAGAAACTTGGAACACGACAGACGCCAACTGCCGTTGTTCACATTTACCGTCTTCGTCTCGTGGACGTACTACAACGACGACGACTCCATGTGCATCAGCGGTAATACCGAGTCATACTCGCGGCCATCGAACTCGCAGACACTGTTTCCTGAGAATTTCCATGCGACTCAACGACTAACGCAAACAATCAACTCGCTTCACCAATTCTAGACACTTTTCATAATGGTCTTGGTCCGGGTGTTTATCTGTAGGAGCTCCACTTTGTACAAGTGGAAACACTGTATGGTCACTTTTTTTCACATGAGCATTTTTCAGCTCTTTAGTGCTCTGAAAGTAGAGCTCTCTCTCGTTTCATTCAGGTATCCTTGCGTACACATGTACCGGTAATGCCTCAGAGCTTTTATGAAGTTTGTTACTGTTTGGCTTTGTTTAAGAAATAATTATTTACTGTGCAATGCTTCCAATCACTTCCAGGTACTAGCTTCGGCCCTCACCAATTCTTTTTTAAACACCTTGTATAGATTATTATTCTTGCTGCCTGGTGGCCGACTGTATTGAACGCTGTACTACTGTGTACTGCTACAGAAAGCTGCCATTATCGCGCTGCGATCGTCAAGCATGGTGCATGGGATGGATAATCAATTCTCGTTGTTACAGCTGATGAAGCCAACTCATTCATTGGAAATATTTACATACAACCTTAATCCAGACTGTTGTTCTACATCTAGTGTAGGCACACGCTCATGTTCTCATTGCATTTCGCTAGACACTGCTTCTGTATGCATATAATCTATTGCTGACACAGGTACATGTACAATTCTACTACCGTCTTCCCCCGCACACTGCGACTATGCGCTATGTCCAAAATGTCGAATTCACACACAAATGTTCGAATAGACCACATAGCAGAATAGAACGCCTACTTCCTTGTTAGCAATAGTGCGTGCTTCGAAATTAGCCCTTAAACCACAGACGAAAGGGATGGTTGGCCAACAGAGCTCGACATAAATCTCTCATATTTTGCACAGACCACATTTCAAGCACCATGACCAAAAGCAAACGTCGAAACTACACTATCATAGGAGGATCGGGCCTACACCACCGCACAAAGTGAACCCTGAATCTCGCCCGACAAACATTGCATTTTTGTTCGTTGTATAACGCCTTAGTAATCTCTTCATTATAGCGCCTAGTCGCAGTGTGCGGGGAAAGACGGTAGTAGTACGTAGTATGTATTCGTGTAGTATCCCCGAGATACTATCCCGCCATAGCATTTAAGGACATAGCAGTACTAAACACGTTTTTTTATGATTTACGGCAATCTATCTAGTTCGAAGTACTATGTGATCCTACTGGAATTTCTGGCGTAGAGCGTAATACAGATCCTCAAATCTGGTACAGCGTAGAGCGTAATACAGATCCTCAAATCTGGTACAGCGTAGAGCGTAATACAGATCCTCAAAGTTCGCTCTAAAAGTAAACTCGACAAAAGCATGCCCAGTGGGCAGCCCACGGCAGGTGTATCCCATCTGAAAGAACTCTACTGTACAGCTAGATAACACCCCCAGTGGAGACGTCATCAGTCTTGAATTCTCCAAGAAGCACCAAGCACTGTTTAAACACAAAGTCCTCGATGAAGACCAAAATCTATTTCGCTGCTATCTGTAGTGGCTGGTTGAATCTAAGCCTTGCCCACTGCAGTGGGCGGCACAGATGGTGAGGCCGAGTTGCCGCACAGACTGTGAAGCCGAGCTGGCATAGACGTCAGAGGACGAGTAGATCGAAGCTGTAGCAAGCATAACATTGAGTTTAGTCAGATTACAATCTACCTTAGAGCGAGCAAGCAATAGACCAAGGTTAACAGGAAGCGCCAGCTTCCCTCGCGTGTGTTCGTGTTATCGAGACCCACTACAAAGATATCTTTAGTTGCGAAGGTCGTAACTGAGCACAAGACAACATGACGAAGGATCAGCATGTGAATAACGAGAAAGTGACTCTACAGGAGAACGACAATGTAGAGCATGTGACGGCTGTATCAACGGTGATTCCCCGTGTCCCGCAGCCGATTTTCTCGATCGTCAACCCGCCGCTAATCAACGACATCTCTCGCGAGTCGTTGCTTGAGTGGTTGAGACTTCGGAAGGAGTATATTGCTGTTACTGAGGCGCGATGCCGGACAGCTAACGAGGATGTAAAGTCCGTGCTACGCACAGTACGAGACTCTTTCAACGAGGACTTGCTTGAGACCATGTGCGAGACTCGTTGGGACATAGACATCGGAGACGTGACCGATGAGTTCCTAATGGAAAAGATCAAGGACATCACCTCCAGCTTTATGAACAAGGAGCTGCCAGATATGGATGATCTGTTTGGTTGTGAACTGAGGTTCGATGACTCCACTCCCGATGTGGAAGCGAGAGTGACAGCCTACTTCCATCTTGCCAACGAGATTATAAAGCGGAATGGTGTGACTTCTCTTTTTTCTGGTGACGATGGAATCCAGCGCAAGTGTAAGGTGCTATTGAAGTTCCTACCTGGGCCCCTGTCGAAAAGAGTGGCAAATGAGTTGGAGTACCGCAGTGGCGATGCCAAGGCGAGTGTACGGAGCTTGTACAAGGTGGTGAGCCATTTAGCATTAGAACTGGAGAAGGAGAACAAGGCCATGATGCAGATTAAGACAAAGATGACCAAGAATGCAAAGCCTTTCAGCACCCGAGGTACCATGAAGATTACCAACGACAAGAAAATGGCAATCATGACTAGTAGTGTACCGAAGGCAAAGCTGAGAGCGGTGATCGGATCTAAGCAAGGCGAGCAGCGCCAAGCCACAGGGGCCCCGCCGCCCAAACAGTGTTTTCATTGTAAAGGAGAACATGGATTTATCGACTGTCCGACGGCAACGGAAGCGGACAAAGAAGCAATTCGGGCAAAGCGTCGAGTAGATTTCAAAGCGCGTCGGCAAGCAAAAGTCCAACAAGGAAAACGCAACTAAGTTCTGCCGCATTCGTGAATGCTTGCCTCCTGAAGGCGGTACAGTACTGCTTGAAGGAGTGTGTAGCGTCCCGTTCTGTGCGGATAGTGGAGCTACCAGGACCAGTATGAGTGAGCGTATTTTCCAGAGGTTGCGGGCGGAATGTCCAAGTGTCGATTGTGTGGAATTAGATGAACCCATCTCGTGCATCACGGTTGGAGGTAATGTCGAGGTGACTCGAGCGGTAAATGTTCATGTGACGTTGCGAACTGCAGCGGGACCAGTGTCCATCAGTTCACCTGTACAGTGCTTGATTGTACCTGGAGAAATGGAGGAATTTCTTTTGGGCAAAGAGATCTTGACCTCTCTTGGTATCGATGTGGATAGAGAACTGGAAATGCTAGCGTCGCAAGGCCAGTTAGATGAACCGGATGAATTTGATGAACCTGTAGTGAGCTCAGCAGCGGAACTGAGCGAAGAAGTGGAGAAACTAGTGCGGGAAATGGTAGAAAAGGCTGCCAAGAAAGGATTTCCGAAGGAGTATCTGGATGAACTTTTAAGGATTTCTCTTCGTTTCGACCTGTGGAGGGAGAAGTTGGGTAATGACCCCCCTGCTAAAGTACCGCCTATGAAGATTCGTTTGAAGAAAGATGCCAAGCCCTATAAGTGCAAGGCAAGGAAGTACCCGCCTGAGGTCAGGATGTTCATGGAGGATTTCAACGCCAAACTGGAAAAGCTAGGCTGGATTTACGAAAACCCCAGCAGCAGATGGGCCTGTCCTGCATTGCCTGTAAGAAAAGGAGGATCGAACGACTACCGACAAACGGCAGATTACAAACCACTGAATGTCCAAGTCGAAGGTATTGCCGGTGTGATGCCAAACCCGCAAGTTGACCTGGAGATAGTGCGTGACTGTATGTTCTTTGGATTGTTCGATTTCATAAAGGGCTACTGGCAGATAGCAGTTGATGAAACTTGTCAAGAGTTGCTGTCGTACATGACTCACCGCAAAATCTACACACCAAGGCGAGTTCCCCAAGGGTGTTGCGATGCAGCATTATTCTTTCAAGCCACAGTTGAGAAGTGCCTACAAGAGTTGATGTACCAACATCTTTTGGTATGGATAGATGATCTTCTTCTCTTCGCAAAAGACGTGGAGACTTACTTGGAAAAGATGGAGCGGCTGTTTGAGCTACTCGACTACTTCGGTTTCAAATTGAGCGTGACGAAGTCAAGCCTGTACGAACCGCAAGTCAAATGGTGTGGTAAGATCATCACGGGCAACGGAGTCAGCCACGATCCAGAGCGAATCAAGGCGTTATCAGCACTTCCAATGCAGCTGAACTTCAACAGTTCCTCTGTGCAGCAAACTGGATGAGAGAGAGCGTGATCGATTTTGCTCGGACTGCTCAACCGCTGCAAGAGCGGCTTGATCTGGCTTTGGCAACTGCATCTCGAAGAACGAAACGTGTTGCAGCAGGAATAGGACTGGAGCTGGAGAAGGTTGAACGGGCAGCATTTGACCAACTAAAAAGGAAATTGGAGAATTCTGCCAGCTTAGCGTTCCCACAACCGGACTCCGTCATGTGCCTGGTGACCGATGCTTCTGACGTCGGCTATGGAATCATTGTCACACAAGTAAAACACTGGCAAGTGGGAAAACCTGTTGAGGAACAGCAGCACGAACTACTTGTCTGTGTGAGCGGCACGTTCACTGGATCGAAACGCAATTGGAGTGTTATCGAAAGGAGGCGTACCCCATAATTTGTGCCTGTGACCAGCTCAGCCACCTACTGCTTCGGCCACAAGGCTTCAGATTGTTTTGCGATCACCGCAATTTAATCTACGTCTTTGCGCCTGGGAAAGAAGTCAAGAAGCATGTTAGGGGGAAGTTACTACGCTGGGCAGTGAAACTTATGGAGTACCGATACCACATCGAGCACATTGAAGGAGAAAACAACGTCTGGGCGGACATGGTGTCTCGGTGGGCAGGAACCACCAAGAGCAGGTGGCCCTGCGAGCAATGGTACTACGAAAGCGAGATCGTCAGGAGGAAGAGAGGACCCAACACCTTCGGAGCAAGCGACGGCGAGGGAGGAAGAGAGGACCCTAAGACCCGATTAGTGCGAAGTGACGGGGAGGCAGATAGGACCCCAGCAACACGACGCAAGCGCAAAAACTCAGAACGAAGTGTGATGAACAGCAAGAGGCTGCTAGTACGGCAGCAATTCGGCCGTTCAATGACCCTAGCTTTTCGTGGCCAACTTTGCAGGATATTGTTCGAGCGCAAGAACAATTTAAAACCACATTACCCAGCAACTTCCTCACCACGCTCGGCGGGCGTGAGGGCTGGTACCACAAAGGCAAATTGTGGATTCCAACAAAAGATACAACTCTACTGCAACGACTAATGATCGTGGCGCACTGTGGTGCACAAGGACACCGTGGGCGAGCTGCCATGATGGAACAGCTGAGTAGACACTTCTATGGACCATTTTACGAGGACACGTAGATAAATTTCTAGAGGCCTGCCTACTCTGTCATCACGTGAAAGGCGGAAAGGTGGTACAGCGACCATGGAGTGAAACGTTCCGCTGCTACGAGCGCAATGGTGCATTACACTGGGACTTCCTTACAGTGGGTGATTCATTCGGAGAAGACAAATACCTGCTCATACTGAAAGACGAAGCTACACACTACTGCGAACTTGTGCCCTGTGCTACACCTACTAGTGGAGTGGCTGTAGCATCCATTTTAGACTGGCACAGTCGGTTTGGCATCCCTCCAATCTGGATCAGCGACCAAGGCAGCCACTTCAAGAACGAGGTGGCGGCCGAGATTTGCAAGAGGCTGAAGTCAGAACAGCATTTCACGGTAGCTTATAGTCCGTGGATCAATGGCAGTATCGAGCGACTAAATCGTGACGTGATCCAAGTATTACGTGCAATGTGTCTGGAGTATGGAAAGGACATCCGAGAGTGGACAATGTTCGTCCCTTTGCTTAGGGCCAGTATTAACCACACTCCCCTGCCATCTCTCGCCAACAAAGCACCGGTGGAATTGTTTTGTGCGTTGCCACTACCGAGTCCCCTCGACTTTTGTGTCGACATGGAGCAGAGAAAGATACTGGAAATGACTAAGCAGCCAGAGCTGATAGAAGAAAAGCTTCGCGATCTGCAAGCGAGCGTCTACCAGATGCACAAAGAAGTGGCTGAAGCCCGCGACCAGCAAACGGAACGTAACAAAAAACGGAAGAAGGGTGCAAAGAAAGTCAATTTCAGCGTAGGTGATTTCGTGCTGCGGTCACGAGTTGACCAGAAACACCAAGACAAGCTTCTGGTCACTTGGATCGGGCCCTATCAGATTGTCAGAGCGGACGTGCACTCATTCGTGGTCCGACACCTCATCACGGGTGCAGAGACGGACGTACATGCGTCTAGGCTAAAGTATTACGCTGACAAGAGCTGCAAGTGACGGAAGAAGTTCTGGAGCACGTGGCCTCTCAGGGTATCGTGCTGGCGGTAGACGAGTTGAAGGAACACAGGTGGTGCACGGCTAAGAAGGGCTACGAGATCCTGGTGTCCTGGAAAGGACTAGAGCCAATTGAGGACTCGTGGGAACCTCTGCAGTCCCTAGGGAAGGATATCCCTGTACTGGTGCGTGCGTATGCAGAGCGTGTCCGAGACACGGGACTCTTGAAACATATAGCACGAGGAACAAGATTTGCAACCCCTTCAAGTTGAAGTAGCAGAATGAAGGTCAAGAATGATGGTAAAGGTAAGTGTTACATTCGTGCAACGTTCGGACAACATTCGTGCTACATCACGAGGAGAGAGTCAAACATTGGAGTGTCCAAGGCTTGACGGGGCGGTGTAGTGGCTGGTTGAATCTAAGCCTTGCCCACTGCAGTGGGCGGCACAGATGGTGAGGCCGAGTTGCCGCACAGACTGTGAAGCCGAGCTGGCATAGACGTCAGAGGACGAGTAGATCGAAGCTGTAGCAAGCATAACATTGAGTTTAGTCAGATTACAATCTACCTTAGAGCGAGCAAGCAATAGACCAAGGTTAACAGGAAGCGCCAGCTTCCCTCGCGTGTGTTCGTGTTATCGAGACCCACTACACTATCGCTGTTGCTGTCGTGTCTGCCACTACGGATGCTCAGTCCAAGTTCTGCCAGCCAACCTGCGGAGGAGACCAGTACGCGAACCCGAACGCCTTCATTAGCAGCTGCTGCCTGCAGTATGAAGCGTCTAATGGCGCCAACTTTGACGCTTGCTGCGCTTCGAGCTGCAACACGAAGAGTCCGTGCAATTGGGACGGTATCGACCATTCGGAAGAACCTGCAGTTGCTGAGGGTAATTAGTTGTCGAAACTGACATGCAGCGAGGTGATGGTTTACTCTTCAAATCCACTTTGTTACAACTGTTTATCGTCTTTGTGTACATCCATACCATTATTAGCTCCCTCGGAGTGTACTTAAAGAGATCTCCTGTCTTCAAAGCAGTAGTTCGGCACGCGAAACTTTCCCAGATTCTCACGCAAGCATTATTGTGCCATAATGGATTAATATTCGGTGTTGTAAATATGCACTTTCATCTCATCGTGTTCGAGTGTATTACACCGTCGAATCGGCGATAGTGGCAACGAAGGCGCCTAGCGTTGGATTCGAAGTGGAGTGCGGATACTTATACAAGATTATAAGCATTAGGAATCTGCAAGCACCAAGTGTCATCTACTCGAGGAGCTTTCCCCTGGCATTCCATCACCTCGTCGTTGTTCGGATGCTGCTAGTCGGTGTGATTCTCCTCTCAGGAGTTTTAGTCATCACCTTCGCTTATTTGAAGTCGAGCAGAACTGTTCGTCGCTCGTGTTGGCACACATGACAATAGGCATCCCAGCTTCAACACAGGCAGTGACCAGGCGTATGTACTGTACATGCTTACAGCTTTTCCTTGTTCGTCACTGGAGCGTAAGAGGAAGTGATTTCGTCGAGATCAGTGCCACAAGTTTGCGCTGAAGTGCACGGCGCACTGTGCATGTTGCATTACAACAGCAAGTGGATGTCTATGCTAGTTTTGAATTTCCCAAGAAGCACCAAGCATCCTCTCTTCAAAAGCCAAGAACCTGTGATGAACACTAAAACCTGCTTCACTGCTATCGTTATTGCCGCCGTGGCTGCCACTATGGATGCCCAGGTAAAGTGGTGCCAACCAGCCTGTGGGGGAGACCTGCACGGGAACCCGAACGCCTTCATCAGCAGCTGCTGTAGGCAGATTGAAGCTAACGCACTTCAAGCTGCAACTCGAGATGTCCTTCCGATTGGGGGGGGTCTAGTTGTCGGTGGTAACCATGACTCATGGTTTCAATCACAACGTGGCTGCCAACCAAGCTGTTTTTCTTCTCATGGCTCGAACAGCAAGACCCTCAAGTTGCATTCAACCAGAGTAAGGCAGCTTCGATAGCTATCGTTGATCTCCATTTCAGTTTTACTTTCATAAAAAAAATCAATTTTGATATCATGTATAGTACATGTAGTAGTAGATTTCTTATTAATAAGCATACGAATAATAAGGGTTTGGCCGATGGCAGGAACGTCGACGGCTGCGCTGCTACAGGCGCTACGACAGGCGTCGACCGCCCCCGCCGCCTTTAACACAGTGGATCAGGCTGTCGACCGCCTCATCTCGACTATTTCGCTGGCAGATGCACAGAACCTCGTCTTCGGTGCGTCAATTTTAGGGATACATTGCGGATGCTATCTCACCACTGACAGTGTATACATGTGTATAGGACTGCAACAATACCAACAATCTGCAGGGCTATTAAGTGATGTTTTGTATGAAAAACTGCAACTAGCAGCGGCCATCTGCACTGAACCACGTAGTAAAGCCGAGTTCCTGGGTTTTGCACTGTTACAGGAGATTTTTCATCAGATGAAGACGCTGGAAGTGTCCACTGTGCGTCAAAAGCTACTGAAGATCTTCAACGCCAACAAGAGCGTGCTGTCGGGCTACTTGGGGGCTATTGCAGCTGCAGATGGGCCCATCTTTAGCTCTTCAATGGACTATACCATTGCTCGGAAGGTGCTTGAGGTTTTATCTCCTGTTTTCAAGGCTGTGCTCGCACATACTCAAGAGTCAGAAGGACACAAAGCTGCAGTGCTTAACGCAATGAGCTCTATCTATTGGCAATTTAGTGAAGACGCGGCGTTCTTGCGGACGACGACTGTCCGTGTCCTGGTGGAAGCATTGGAACTTGTTCCACAGGCACAATTTTCGCAATCCGCTTATGTATGTCATGTGACGCTGGTGATTGATATGCTGAGCAGTTTTATAGACCCAACGAACGAGCAAATGGAATTGGCATCGCGAACGGCACGTTTTGTGCTGGAGTCGACGCAGATTCTGATCGATGGAGATGAGGGTGCTGTGCGTCTATTACAGTCACTGGGACGACTAGCTCAATGTGTACCAGAAGCTCTTTGGAGCTCGGAGTTTCTAGCTTCAGCGGCCTACTTCTTGGTGGACAAGTGCAAGTCACCGCTGGAGCAGCAGTTGATGCTGAATGTGCTGGAGAGTACGCTGGAGTTTGGAACCGCGGTTGTTTCGAATGGTGAACGGGGCGTATACGTGGAGATTCTCTTGCTACCGCTGGCGTCTTTGCTATCAGTGCATGGGAACATGGTGCCTAAACTCCTTCAGAAGGTGATTCGGATCAAGTCAGCATGCAACTTTCATCTTTTAGATGAAACGCAGAGGAATGTCCCTGCTACAGAGACAGCAGCCCATGCACGATCGGCTGTCCGGATGATTGGCGATGAAGAAGTATGCCAACAGTGGTTGTCGTCTCTGTTCTCCTCTAAGGATACTGACTACTCTGACGGTACCAGCTTCTCCAACTCGTGGTTTGCGATACTTTTGGCGGCATTACTGTCCGACGAACGGCCATCACTTCGTGGCTGTGCTGCGAAATGCTTGGAACGTCAGGTGGACAGCAGCGCTAAGTTCTGGGGCTCAGACATAACGAAGTCTTTGGTGGCAAGTCTTCTATTTCTCGTTTCTCAGCAGCCTGCAAGTTCCAAGGCTGCACCAACACGTCTATTTGGCGAATGGATGGCTTCGTGTCTGTACTCCTTGGCACGGCTGGCAGCTACTACAACTGATACGATGCGGATCATGCTTCGTCTGATTGACAGCATGAACAGCACTACTAACATGCGACCTATGGCGCTCAAGCTGATGTACGAAGTGTGGAGAACGGAGTCTCGTGTGTTTCCACGACTGGAGACTATGTTGCTTGAAGCAACATCTTCCGAAGAAGAGGTAGAGTATCGCGTGGTGCGAGTTGCTACTGTTCAAGATTTGTGCGAGAAGCACCCGGAAGTGGGGGTGCAGTTCATCTCACCTATTCAAGGATTCCTCGAGGACGAATTGGTGTCAGTAGTTTCGATGGCCATGGATGCGATTGCTTCCTTGTGCCGTGGGGACTGCTTAGACTTCTACGTCGCGTTCAAGATTATTGCTCAAAAGATACGCAAGAACAAGGTATTATGTGCCGATGAGCCCCTTTTCCAGGAACGACTATGCTGCTTTTACGCGCTTGGAGGTGCTGAAAGTGCGGAAAACGAGAAGAACGCCACAAAACTGCTTAATCAGACGTGGGAGTTTGCAGACAGCGACCACTCGAATGTACGAAGAGCTGCTTATGCAGCAATGTGCAAGTTCCCAGTGGAGATGTTAGGTCTGTGCATGCCGGCGAAGGAGGAAGACGATGAAGAGCAGATGACGGAGGAGGAAGTTGAGGAGCAACTCGATGATTTAATGCAGCGTCTTGAAAACGAGCACGACTCGGAGGTGCGCATCGAGATCGGGAATCTGGTAGCAGCGGTGATTGAAGTTGAGAGTAAGAGGATCACTGCAGGTGTCGGGAGAGGGCAACGAATGGCCTCTGCAGCATCAGGGCTGCAAACGGGATCGGATATGGTCATCTCAGCTGCAGCAACGAAGGAGATGAAGGCACTTCTGCCATCCAGAGCGGAGGCACAAGCTGACTTTCCAACGACGACTGATTTTAGTGGTTTTCTGTTGGCCTACCAACCAAAGGCAGTGATTGATGTTAAAAACGTCAAACGAAAGGATAAGCTTGTACGACTTGCGACGCAGAATGTCGACGAACTTGTGGAAACAGTCACGACTGTTCTTCAGTCTATGGAGCTTCCTTGGGCATCAAGTGCTTCCGACGACAGTTGCAGTATCTTTTTACGCTCTCAAGCGTTGATGGGAGGATGGAGGGGGATTATGGCAACGTATAAATCTTCACTGGAAGAATTAGCAGAGCTGAAAGTACCTGTAGGCACGGATGATGCCGACGTTGCTTTCCGCGTGTTCTCAGATGGTGTCGCTGGTTTGCTGAATTTTCTTTTGCGTACTACCTCGAACAAGATAGGGGGAGCTGTAGCTGCTGGTGCATTGGCTGGCCAATTGTGCGAATCGAGACATTGGCAAAACCCCCAGCTTCATCTCCAGTACGAAGAAACGATCGAGGAATTGTCTCGCCGCTTGGCTTTGTCGATTGAACAGACTCGTGTGTTCTCGAACATGGACAGTGATGCTCGTATTTCTTCAGTTGGCGCTGTAGCTGCACTTCAACTCGGTTTTGGTCAGCGAAAGGTTGATGCAAGTGAAAACAATAGCAGGTTCTGTGCGCAACTAGAGAAGATCGTGCACATGTTCACGGGTCTGATTGATAGCGCGACGGATGATTTGTTACCTGCATTTGCTCTGTTGGGACTAAGCCAAGTTGGTGCTCTCTACTCGAATGCGGAAGACCTGGAGACGTTTGAAGTGACCCAATGGAGACAGCAACAAGTCAAACCTATCGCTGAACGTGTTCTTGGTGGTTTCCTGTATCCCGACAAACAGCAAATCAAACCTCTTTCATCCTTTGGGGAACTGGTGTTTCCTTTGACGAATTCTTCCAATGGCAATACGTGTGTTGAAAGTGTTTGGAGGGCTGCAGAGCAAACATCGTCATCTAGTGGGCTTTTGCTGCGATGGGCTTCACTGATGGGACTAGCGCAACTAGCGAGTGGCTTCCCGAGCATTAAAAGGCTGGACTGGCTAGTGATGATGAGACGAGTTCTTGCCGGTGTGTGGGAAGCACATGACTTTGCTGCTGTCGCAGCCGTTGCGCTGGGACCGGTGCTACTACAATGTGTACATATGAACGTCGAGCCTTCTTCGTGCCTGGAAAAGTTCGTAACTACCTCCATTCACCGTGCTGCGGAGACTGGAGCTGACAGTCTCGATAGTGGTTTCTTGATGCTAGCTGCGGCGTATGTTCTGTGTCGTGTTGATTCTTTTGGAGGGTTCCCTAGCACTACTCAAAACCAAACGAGACTGGCTGTTGAACAGCTTCAGAGAATGTTGGAAGGTGGCAATAGTCCTGTGCGCTTGTTGGCGTTGTCTAGCATCGTTAATTTCTTCCATTTGGGCTACGGGATTTCTGGATCGTTTGCGTTGGCGAATCTGAATGGAGATGTGGAACTTCTGCTTGATATTGATGCCATCGCAAAACTGGTAGAACTGACTCGAGCACAGACTCAGCACCAGTGTGATCTATCACGTGGAATACTTGCCGCTATTGCTCGCGCAGCAGACAGCTTTTACGTTTCGCACAAGAAACAATCTTTCGATGTTGAACTCCGCACTCTCCCATCCAAAAGTTTGTTAATAAAAGCACTGGAATGGCTACGACAGACAAACCCATCAAGTGGTAGTACTGTGGACTCAACTCTCTCGGAAACTGTCCCGGAACCACAGACTGCAGTATCCCTGTTACGCAGCCTATCGTCTATCGGCTCTGTGCTGCCATTGTTGAACTATCAATCATTGATTCACTGCGTAATGCTGCGATTTTGCTCGGTGGACGTCACCGTCGCTTGTGTTCAATTCGCTGGTACGCAAGGAAGTTGTGACGAGCTTTTGGCTCGCGAATTGCTCTCTAGCAAATGGTTTAGCAATGCTGGGCCAGTCCTACAAGCGAAATTGATCGTGTGGATCTCGCAGGCGGCAACACGCGTACCAACGGATGTGCTACGGACTTTACTAAGCACTACGTTCACTATTCTGAAGGATATTTGGCGTCATGACACGTCAAGTGCTGGTAGTATCCTTCTCTTCGACAACTGGACTGCAATGCTTCACGACATTGTGGAAACCAAATCTACTCGTCGTATCCCTGATGGCTCTTTGGAAATGGTGAACAGGCTCATTCTTGGGGAGATTGTGTTGAAGCTTCCTTTTGGACCGGAAGCCACAGTCTTTGTGGAACAATTCGCGTCTCGTGTTCTGGCGTATGTAAACTTCGGAGAACGAAACCCCAGCGATATTTTCTTGCTGTCATCTTCAAACGATACGACGTGGAGTTGGTGGACAAGTGGCGTTTTTGTCGTCGAACTGGCGAAGTTAAATGTCTTAACTGTCACGAAACGTGAGGCTTCGCTAGTATTCCAGTGGTTATTACGGCATGATTTCAAGGAATGGACAGATCTTACGCTAGTCGCCGAATACCTGCAGCCACTTATTGCGAAGACTGGAGCACTTGTTGCACAACATCTGAGACCTGACGAGACTGCTTCGTCACTTCTGGACGTACTGGATGGATTCTATCAGAGAATATCGTTATTGGACTCGTCTGTTCACTCGGATATCATCAAGCTACGCGCGTTATTCCATGTTACGGCGTGCGTTTTGTCGTGGAAATCGTCTCTGATGCATGAGCAGTTCCTGGCGAAGACCCCCGGGTCTGATAGTGCCAACGTGGACTTGGTCTGTGAGCTACTTCCTTTCGGATTGATAGCGTCAAAATCTGTACCTGCTCTGGGTGAGAGACTGTTTGCTTTACAACAGCAGTTAACCTCCATGTTGCCGGAAGAAACGGAGGAGTACATGTATATTGCCACTCTACGAATGGCCAGTCATCAGATGTACATTGCAGCAAATAAGTCGAATATGGCTAGCTCGATGGTAGGGGAGATCAGAGATACATGGAGTCTGTAACGACGTTAACAACTGCAAAGGTACCTTCAAATGCCATTCAGCAGTGCTGACTCAACACACATTACCAAATTCGTTACGAAAGATACGCTAGTTGAAGTTTAACCATCATTCTGATATACTCTAACCGTAGCAATACAGGTTGGGCACTTGCAGCTAAACCAGAGCTGACCTGCATACAGCACTGTTATCTCTTCGTTTGCTTCAATAGCACGTAGAGTCAGAATGACAACACGCGCTTGGGTTTTGTATCGAACCTCTCGTAGCTCACAGTTGGGTTCGCACGCATGGTTCGATTAGTATTTTGGTGTCCATTCCTAAAACTTCAACTGCTGTTCAGGGCATTGATTGACGGGAGGAGACGGTCGTCACTCATCCTGCTTGACTTATTCCAATCACTCAACTACCGAAATATGCCAGCGATCTCAAACCGCTTTGATGTCATCATTAGCCGGACAAAGGCAGTCAAAGTGCCTTGAGCGACGGCAGGTTACTGTACCTAAGTGATATTTGGTTTACCCAACTAACCTCACCTCCTTAGTTAATCGTCGGATCAACCACCCATTGAGTTTTTCTGGTACTGTAGTTAGGAATTCTAGCACAAATACATGATCTGATCTCTTTTACACCCACTTCCCAGGTTGCAGCTTAGATGCCACAATAGTATGCACTACCTTCTACTCGAGTTCGTTACCTCACAAGCAGCCAAAAAGGCTTCACTTGGAGACTATCTCCCCACATAGTATGGGCCATACTGCCTTGCCTTCGAGTTCGGTCTGAAATTCGTGTGTGATGTTGATCATTGCTGCTGCTTAAAGAGGTGGTTACCCCAAGTGAACGAACGCCTTAAAGCTATTATTGAGTCGCCGAACCGTTATTTCCGGCCAGATTTCTGTCGGCTTTTGCTATTGCCTTTCCGTAGCTTCCTTGGTCTCTATTCGTACCAGGACCTGATCTTCAGGCTGATGCGGCTCTGCCATTTGTTTCAGACCAGTTTGCAGTACTTCTTCATCGAAACACCCGCAATATCCTACATATAGTCACTAGGCTAGTAAGCATGTACAGCTATGAACCTACCTGTACATTACATTTAGTGAATGCATACGCCAAGGAATAATTTCCATCAATTTCAGATCACTCGTCGACAATGGTTTCGTTCTGGAAATCGGTAACCGTCTGCCGTATCCTCACTACAGGCTCTACCATCTGCCCTAGCTGCAGTCCATAAAGTTTCCTCCCAGACGACAATGGCGTCCTCGAGAGTGTATGCATCCACATCAGCTGCTGCCGTGTATGATGGCAATCTTTCCTCGCCTTGACTTACGTTGGGGTTTGATTGCACCTGATCAGTGTGGTGTACATCAACAATTGTTGTTTTACAGCCAATCCTATCGCTGTGGGATGCGGTGGAGGTTTGTGATTGGCCAATGTTCTTGCGGTGCTTGGTACGACTCCTATCGACTACTGCCACAGAACTCGACGCAGCTGGCGTGAATCCGGCCAAGAGGCCGCGCTGGCGTGGTGAGCTGGTCCAGCTCGCTGACTCGAACGAGAAGGCGAGCTCCGACGATATCATGGATTCCCTAGTGTTATCCTCGGCATCTTTTTCATCATAGGGAATGCCAGGATACTGGCGCCCGATGTGAAAGTGTACATGTCAAGCGGTCGTCCGCTCGTCCTTGAGTGAAGAGCCCTACAATGCAAATGGGATCGTCGCACGACGACAACCCAAGCATCTAAACCGTCCACGTCCTCAAGGTCAAACTTCCACACGTGCTTGGAGCCATCAGAGCGGTTGAACCTGCCGACACTGGATTCTATGCCGCCTGCAACTGATGCGGCGTAGGATCAGGGGACGTAGCCCGTACGTAGTTGCCATTTAGCAACCTTTTGTCTTCCTCCTTCTACACTCTGCGACAAAAGTTTTCATGCACCCCAGTTTGTATCTGTAGCTCAGTCAATTTTTCGTGTTACGCTATGCTATTTAGATATGAGTTTCCTGTTGCTGCAACCGACTCTGTACTTGTGCTAACGAGCGAGATATTGCTGGCGCTCATGGGGCTCCCATACAAGTTAGTAAATTTACCACTGCGACAAAATTATCATGCACTAATCCACATACAAAAGTTCATATATTCAGAATGATGATTTCTTGTTTGTCATAAAATTTTGTGTAGGCATTCGCGAACATGCTACCTAGGCCACGCGTCGAAGACGAAGAGCGCGGGCGAATTAAGGGGCTACATGAAGCAGGATGGTCTAACCGCGCTATTGCGCGTTGGGTGGGACGCACAGACCAAACTGTTGCTCGGGTGATCAATAATCCTCATCCAAAGAAGCCTAAAAAGCTTGGACGACCGGCGGCACTATCAGACAGAGAAACGAGGCTGTTAGTCCGGAAGGCGGCAACCGGCAATTTCTCTGCCGCGCAACTTAAAGAGGAGACCAAGACGTCTGTGCATGTGTGTACTATTCAGAGGGTATTGGAGCGTGTGGACTGGCTGCAGTATACCAAAATGGACAATACACTAGACCTGACACCGGAGCACAAGCGAGCCTGTTTGGAGTACGCTAAGACATGGCTACTCTCACCCTAGTAATGTTTGGCCAAATGTCATATTTTCGGACGAAAAAATGGAACCCTCGATGGTCCTGATGGATACCAGAAGTACTGGCAAGACCTACGACTACCTAAGCGACAAACAGTGCGGGCGACAGAATGGTGGTGGCTCCCTAATGGTGTGGGGAAGCTTTAGCCGTGGTGGTAAATCTGAGTTGGCTGTTCTTATTGGGAAACAAAACTCCTAACCACTACGTGTACACTCTCTCTGAGTATATGCTACCTTACGCCCACAAGCACTATGGTACCGAGTTTATTTTTCAACAAGACAATGCTTCTATCCATACATCCGAGCGCACCACCGAATTCTTCGAGGAACAAGATATTACTGTGATGAAATGGCCTGCACGTTTCCAGATCTAAACCCGATTGAGAATTTGTGGGCCATTTTGTCACGTATAGTATACGATAATGGCAAGAAGCAGTACACGAGCGTGTCCGATCTCCGTGTAGCTGTGCTACAAGCGTGGGATCTCGTCGGTCAAGATGTACTTAAGAAACTAGTGGATTCAATGCCCAAGCGGCTTGTCGAAGTGCTCGAGATGAAGGGCGGAAAAACGCACTACTAGGAATAACCATCATTCTGAATATATGAACTTTTGTATGTGGATTAGTGCATGATAATTTTGTCGCAGTGGTAAATTTACTAACTTGTATGGGAGCCCCATGAGCGCCAGCAATATCTCGCTCGTTAGCACAAGTACAGAGTCGGTTGCAGCAACAGGAAACTCATATCTAAATAGCGTAGCGTAACTCGAAAAATTGACTGAGCTACAGATACAAACTGGGGTGCATGAAAACTTTTGTCGCAGAGTGTATCAGCAGTTGTTGAATTCAGGTGACCCGTTTTTTCCGCCCTCTGCAAATTGGTGTCAATTTGTGTACCATACGTCACAACTCTCGTCCCTTCGAGTCAGTTCCTCCATAGTCGAGAAAGCGCCGTCCGGCCCTCAAGCTGCTAACAGTTCGTCCGTAGGAACTTCCTCAATATGAAGAGCGACTTCATTGGTGGCGCCATCGCTGTGGTGTCTGCGTTCCTGTCCATCTTCGGTGTAAATCTGCAGAAATACAGCCATGACAAGGAAGAGATGCGAGCTGTACAACGTCCGTACACAATGCGTCCGATCTGGTGGGTCGGGATGATCTGCGTCGTGGGCGCTTCGCTTGGAGACTTTTTAGCGCTGGGATTCGCCCCACAGACGCTCGTGGCTTCATTGGGAGGCGGCTCGACGATCTTAGGCAACTGCTTAATGTCGCACTTTTGGTTGAAGCAGAGTTTGTACCTGACGGACATTGTGGGCGTTGCATTCGTGTCGCTGGGTGTTGTGGTCTTGGCTGCAGCCAGTGAAGAGGACGAAGGACACTACCAGATGGACCAGATCTATGAGCTCATGGAGGCGGCACCATTCATCCTCTATGCACTCATCACGACTGCTTTCTGTATGACGCTCTACATGCGTGCTCGTCGCTCGAAAGCGCCGGCGTTGCGTGTAGCTAGTACGGACAAGGAAGACGCCAGGGTGGATGACGTGCAGGAGAAGAAACGCGAGTTAGCAGCTAAGAAAAGCAAGGAACAGAAGAACTCGGAAGAGTCACCTGCTCTGGAAGAACCCAAGCACCGAGGAGCAATGATGTCGCCCTTCCCCAGTCCGATCTTTGGAGACCATTTGTCGCTCTCGCCTATGGGCAAGAGACTCCCCGGAGAAGAAGACGACCACCTGGAGGAGATCGAACTGTCCAGTCTCAAGATCGGCAAGTACGACGAGAGTGAAATTGAGAAGCACACGCTCATTATTGACCCCAAGCTTCCTCTGTACTGGGCTGCCATCTCGGGTACAGTTGGAGGACAGTCGGTGCTGTTGGCCAAGTGTGTTGTGGAGCTCATTTCATCGACCGTTTCAGGAGATAACCAGTTCCAGTACTTTGGTACATATGTGCTGTGTGCTGGTATGGCTGGTACATTGCTGACGCAGACGCACACGCTGAACTTGGCCACTATGTCCGGAGATACTATGTCGTCGTACCCAGTATTCCAGGGCTTCTGGATTACGATGAGTAACATCAGTGGTGTCGTCTTCTTTCAACAGGCACACAACTTTACCAAGACCCAATGGATCATGTTCCCCACTGCCATTGTCCTAGTGGCTCTTGGTATCTTCCTGGTTTCCAAGCACGAGAAGTTTGGCAATTTTGTCAAATACTCGATCGCTATGCCGATCAGCCTCAGCTCCCCGCGGCAGCACGATATCGTGGCGCAGTCGTTCGTCTTCCGCGTGTCAACACCCCAGAAGCTGCAAGAGGAGGACTACGCCAGCAGTACGGAAAGCAGTGACAGCCCTGACGAGCACTCCAGAAGAACATTGGAAGTAGTATAGGCTAGCTGACTCACGTCTGTGTAGCACTTTAATGAATCCCGGAAGAAGGGGCTGAAGTTACTTAGCTTAAGCTGATGTCCGGCTGCATGTAAGAATATATTGTGCGTCACGTGAATGTGTGTTTTGCATTGGTACTTCTGAAGTATTATCTAATGGTATCCAGGAGGTTTATCTTTGCCAGTAAGGTGGGATAATGCAGTAGCAGCTTTCTCGTGTGTTGGATCAAGCTCAAGAGTGCGGCATAACTACAAGAATATGACAGTCAATCCTCAAAAACACAGCCAAGTCTTACGATAGGTGAAGACGTACCAATCGCTGAGCTTCATCGAGTCGATCTAAGTGTAACAACGCTAAAGCATTGTTGTAGATGGCTTTGACGTTGTTGGGCTGGATACGCTGTGCTTGTTGGAAAGATTCGAGAGCTTCGGAAACTTTCTTTTGAGTCATTAAAGCAGATCCGAGATTTACATAGATTGAGGCGAATTCTTGCCCACCTGGAAGACCCAAAGCTTTCTCGTAGCACTCGATTGCCAGTCCGAGATGATTTTCTTTGTGGTGTTGTAAACCTTCAGCGTACAATGTCTGGATCACTTTTAAGGATTCGGGGTCAGGAGCTGCTTTCACCATTTCAAAGTCGTCCTTCTTGTGTTTAGGTTCAACCACCACCTTCGTAGTTTTACTTGGACTGTGAAGCTGATTATTTGACTCGTTTCGTCGATGTTGGGAGCCAAAACCTTCTCTAGATTGGTTCTTTGGTTTGGTATCACGTTGC
The DNA here is from genome assembly GCA_018806915.1 of Phytophthora colocasiae. Taxonomy (NCBI): domain Eukaryota; phylum Oomycota; class Peronosporomycetes; order Peronosporales; family Peronosporaceae; genus Phytophthora; species Phytophthora colocasiae. The sequence goes on along the minus strand of JAGKQI010000061.1, from coordinate 2,284,295 downwards.
TTTCCAGTGACTCGAAGTGTAGAAGTCATAGACTTCCCCGACCGTAGCTCTCGTTCTTTTTCATGATTTTGACGCTGATGGACACGAGGTGCGAGTGGCTCCCGCTTTTCTCTTGGGTCCTCACGCTTTGACCGCCGCTTTCTGTTTCCCACGCTCTTCGTTATCCGTGGGGTTTTCAGGCTAGGTGTAATGTGAACGGAGACTTTTGTTCTTGGGTTCGGATAAATTCTACGAACCAAGACGCCCCTAATATGTCGCTGAATGGCTGTAGCCGCATTCATTTCGACTGCTGTTGGCTCAGTACTACCAAGGAGGAGATCCATTAAGTCGCCGTCAGATCCAAGTTTTCTTCTCTCCTGTCGATCAGGCATCTTCTGTTCTGCCTCCTCTCCAGTAGTGTCAAAATCATCTTCGTACGACTCTTCTTCACCCCCTTCATCCTCTGAGTTACTTCTACTCTTTTCCTCGGTTGGGTTATCTTCGCTTTCAGGAGTTCTTGTAGATTTGTTTGGTACTCGGGGGATCGCTGGTGGCTGTACAGGATCAAGCGAAACAACGGTCGGAGGTAATCTCTCCGTTTGTGAACGTCGCCCTTTCCTCGGGACACTGAGCTTTCTACGAACACCTCCAGCGCTAAAGCTTCCTCTATAAGGTAGTCGTTTGGAGAGTGGAGATGGCTCCACAAATATTGATCGACCAGAGTAAATTGCTGCTGTAAGCGACCGCGACGTCAAATCAAGTTGCAACGACCTTCGTACTGGACTTGATGCTGGACGAACTCGTTTCTCTGTTAAGCTTTGCTTTTTGCTCTCGCCCTCAACTGTTGTTAATGGCGGAATTTCATCCTTCTTCAACTTCTGAGAGAACAGCAAACGGTAGTTCGCACTCAATGCCGGAGGAGCCATGTCCAACGCAAATGCTTGGTGTTTCCGCGTACATGTAACTGAGAGGCCATCAAGAGCGTCCCTTTCCGACCCTGCACTTCCAGTTGATGCTTGACTTTGGGCTTCAGTTGTTTGTAGGCTGTGATGGTTAATGCGCCGACTTGGTGCATATTTCACATGTGGGGACGGAGCTGATTTCGGTTTTGCAGTAATTGCAGCGACTACCATGTCCGTGTATGAGGCCGATTGTCGACGAACTTTAGCCGCTTTCTCTGCTTTATACGCTGTGATGTTTATCGTGCTCTTGGAATCTTCAATCGCGTGAACTAAATTCGAAGCCAACAGTACGATACGGTCTTCAGAAGCATGGACTGCTGCACTCTTCTGGAGCAGCCGTTCGATGTGAAGCTGCATAATAGAACTTGTCAGCTCGCATGATAGACGAATGAACAAAACTAATAGGAATTTCTAACCTCACTCATCATGTACGCATTCACGGGTGATTCCTCCGCTAGAGCCGACAAAATACTCATCCCACAAACCTAAATTTTGTAATATTAGTTTCCTCGCGATACAACAAGCCCTGCATTCACAGTACCTGCAAGTCTGTATTGAAGCGAAACTCGCGCATAATACCCGCCAGTTCAGGAATTATACCAGCATCCACCATTTCCTTGAGAATTGGTATTTTGCCATCATCACCCCGTTCATTAACGTTGATGCACCGCAGAATACTATGCAAAGTATCCAGTTGCTGCTCCATTTGTTGCTTGTTCGCTTGAAGCGCTCGTACGACTGCACTCATATGCTCTTGACTGGCACTGACTCGTCGTTTTCTTGCTACTTCGGAAGCTGTGCTCCCCAGCAAGTCTTTTGAGGATCCAGTCGAGATTTGACGTCGAAAACGCTGACTATTTCCTACCATTCGTAGCGGTACCCCTCGTTCAACCCCTTGTTGTGGGACATAGTGTAGTGTGTTGGTCACTCCAGTACGAAGAGGTTCGAGAGAAGAGCGTCTGCTCTCAGAACCTCCAGCTACTTTCGACTTCGCCATGACATTCATCAAGAACGCACTAGCTTTCGACCGAGGCTCTCGTGAGGGATCCGTTGTCTGGTGAGTAATATGAACAATAGTAGCCGATCGCTCCTGTAAGAATCTAGGCCTCAACGACATGTCACCGCCGTCTTGTTTCTCTTCCAGTGGCGCTGGAAAGGGAGTTCTATCTACAGCACTCGACGATCGGCGTATTAAATACTGACGAGGGTAGATTTGACTTACAGGCTGAATTAGTGTCATTGTCTGCGTGTCTGTAGATTCCAGTTCTTGTACTAGAGATACCCCTTCAATCTCGTCGTCTTCTTCCTGGCCCTCGGTCTCCTCCTTCAGCGATTCAATCATACCGCCGATCTCTTGGCTGGACTTCCGGGTCATCATCGTTTCTTTGCGGATAATATAAACTTCAACATATTGACCATCATTCTGACTTCAATTTGTAAAAAAAAAAGATGAACTCGAGAAAATAGACAGGAGTTACAGTGCTGCTTTTGGCCATGCCTACTACTAACTGGAGCGCTGCTTCTTAGCCGAAGAGGAGGAGGACTTGGACGAGCTACTGCGCTTCTTGCTTGAGCTCGAGCTCGACGTCTTGCTGCTGCTGCTCTTGGACTTTGACTTGGAACCGGACGAACTGCTCTTCTTGGCCTTCTTGGCTAGGTCATCCTCATCCTTGCTGTTCTTGCTCTTGAGCTCGTCGTTCTCGCGCTCAATCATACGTGTCAGGACCTCACCACGCTTCTGGAGCTCGCCGATGGTGCGCGACTTGAAGAACCAGTCAAACCGGAACTGCCAAGCCTTGCGGATCTCGTCGCGGATCTCACCCCAGTGCTCCAATGGGCCATACTTGTTCATCATGACCACTAGGAACACATCTTCGTCCAGAATGTAGCCCTTGCTCTTGTAGCCTGCGGGGTAGTGCAGTCGCATGTCACGGAGTGGGTGGCTGTAGCGGCTGCACTTACGCGCCAGAGCTTGCTTTACCACTTCGTTGCGCTCGAGACGCTTCTCCCCTCGCTCGATCTTCTCAATGTATTTGGCGTGGTCCTTTAACTCAGTGTAGCGAGACCAGAATGTATCGTAGTATCGTTCCACCTGAGTCGGGTCTTTTCCAAGCACCGCTGAGACCTCGTCACACACGCGTGTCTTGTCGGAACGGCCATATCGCTCGCAACTGTTAATAAATTGCTTTAGATCCCGCCGAGTCCAGTCACCAAAACCTTCCTTCTCGAGCTCTTCCAGCTCCTTCACATCCGCAGGCTCCATCTCCGTTTCATCCAGTTCCTTCTCAAGAGCAATAGAGCGCGCGTCATCACCATCGCCTTCACCTTCCTCAGCTGAGTTTTCAGCAGAATCTTCACCCTTTGCCTTCTTCGACTTGGCGCGGGCCTCATCGGTCTTAGCCTCCTTGATAAGTCGGGTCAACTCCTTGCGACGGTTCTCGACTTGTGTCTTCTTCGTCAGGAGCACTACCATGCGATCCTGCTGGAAAAACTGATAGTCGTGAACAACGGGCACCTTCGCTGCATCAGAACCTGATTTCTTCGGCTTCTTGGGCTTAGACAAGCCTGCCTGCTGACGGTAGTATTCATCTTCATTGTAGTTCGACTTGCGCTCACGCTGGGGAAGAGCAATGAAGGTGGAAGGAAGGATATCACCGTTGTTTGTATCCTTTGAGAATACCTCACCTTCAAATTCGTAGAGGCTCGAGACACTAGCGTTACCGTTGTCGCCCGAGAGGGAAAAGTTGGCCAAGTTATGCTGCATGTCAGCAGCGATCTTTCCTTTCATGGCTTCCGTGCGCTCTTCACCACGAGCCAGAATGGCATCAATATCATCATCCGTAATCATTGACCCACGAGCATTGAAAATCTCATCAGCACCAAAACGGACCATCGTCATAAGCTCATCCTTGGAAAGCTTGCGGTTTTGCTGCGCTAGACGACCCTGCTGGATAATGGCAGCATCAAGATACAACTTCCGCTCTGCACGCTCCACAATTTTCTCCTCCACCGTGCCATCAGTGATAAAACGGAACACACGCACGGTCTTCGTTTGACCAATACGATGGGCGCGATCCATAGCCTGAAGATCCACCTGTGGGTTCCAGTCTGAATCGAATAAAATGACGATGTCGGCTGTGGCCAAGTTAATACCCAGACCGCCAGCACGAGTACTCAACAGGAACGCAAACTTGGAGCTGCCAGGAGCGTTAAATTCCTCCATCATGTTGTCACGATCTTCACCTTTGGTAGATCCATCGAGACGGCAGTAATCGTGGCCAAAGTAGCGCATGTAATCCTCCAGAATGTCCATCATAGACGTCATCTGACAGAAGATAAGCACACGGGAACCCTGTGCTTGAAGCTTAGGCAGCAGCCTGTGCAGCAGTGTCATCTTACCACAGTTCTCCCATAGGTGAGGACCTTCCTGGTACGGCGGACCAGGCTCAGCACCTTCGAACAGGTAAGGGTGGTTGCACACCTTCCGCAGTTGCATCAGAATATTGAGCAGACGCACACGGTCACTGCCGCCGATAGCGTTCAGATGGGTCGCGTCACGGTGCAGCACACGCATGTACCACTCGCGCTGCATCTCAGACAGCCCAACGTACAGTTTAGTTTCAATCTTTGGTGGCAATGAGTGCTCGACATCCGCCTTCAGACGACGCAGAAGGAATGGACGCAGAATCGTGTGCAGCTTCTTGATAACATTTTCCTGTCCTTCCTCTTCGTCCACGTTGAACCACGCATCAAAATCTTCCGAATCCGAAAACACGTCAGGCAGTAAAAAGTTGAGCAGTGCCCACAGTTCATGCAGGTTGTTCTGCAACGGAGTTCCGGTAATCAGCAGTCTGTGCTCAACCTTAAACTCCCGCACAACCTTCGACAGCTTGGAATTCTCGTTTTTGACTCGGTGAGCCTCGTCAATCAACAGGTATCTCCACTTGATCTTCTGTAAAATGGCCTTCTCAATAATAGCCACCTCGTAGGACAGCACCAGTGCGTCGAAGTTCTGTTTCACTACAGTCTCTCTCTGTACAGCACGCTCCTCCTTGCTTCCCATGAACTTGAAGGCCTTAATGGACGGGCACCACCTCTTCAACTCCCTCATCCAGTTGCCCACAGTACTCTTTGGCACAATGATGATATGAGGTCCTTCAATACCTCGAGCTTCTCTTAGATATGCCAGCAGAGAGATACTCTGCAGCGTTTTACCCAGTCCCATTTCATCAGCGAGAATGCCGTTGACTCCAGAATCGTGAAGGCGGATCATCCAGTTCAAACCTTCCAACTGGTAGGGTTTCATCGTGCCAAACTTGATAATTGAAGGCTGTTGAGTGATTCTCGTGTACCGAGCGTCGTCCATGTCCTGCAGAGCCTGAGCGTCTGCCTGTTTCGATCCTTTTCCTCTTTTCGACCCTGCTTCTTTAGCTGCTTTAGTACGAGACATTTCCTTTCCCACAGCACTGTTACCTCCCATTAAAAAGGACGTAAAGACATCTGATTGAGCCATTAGGAAGGCCATTTTCTTCTCACGAGCACTTTTCGCCCCCCATTCGGCGTCCTGAGCCAGCGATTGCTTTACCAAGTCCAGCGATTTCGTCTGGCGGTCCCGTTGATCCTGGAGAACAGCTTCTTCCTCTTTACGCAGAGCTTCTCTCTCTTCCTTGGACAATAAACTCTTCTTAGAGTCCTCTGGGGCTGCCATTTCTTCAACCTCTTCGGTATCATTGTCCTCCACAGACTCGCCTCCATCCATTGACACGTCGTCAGCGTCACCTTTAGTGTCTGGTCTAGGGGAAGAGGGGGGAGAGCTGCTACTGGGGCTCACACTGCCGCTGCTGGGGCTCGGACTCGCACTGCTCTCCGCCATCGCTTCACTATGGAGATTGACTGCTACTGACGACTGTTTGGCGCGCAATTCAAGTAGTGTGGACCACACGACACTAACGTTACAAAAAGTGAGGTACTGTACACCACATCATTCAATTGATGTATGACACACCATTTGCATTTTTGGCTGGACGCGCCGACGTCACTTGACTATTGAGCTGCTAAACCTATGGCTGAATACGAGACGAATGAGACCCGTCCGCAACGACCTGAGTACGTCTACACCTCTACTTATATATGTTAATGATGTATACTAACTCATGTATGTTTCTGTGCTGTAGACGCTTGCGTCCACGTCGTCTGGAGCCTGATACGTTGTCGTATTTGAAGGAAGTGACGGAGATGCTGACACAACCAGGCGAAGATTCAAGCGCTGAAGACGTAGAGCTCCTGTTATGGAATGTATTGGAAGAAGTAGCTCCACGAGCAGCCAGTGCAGCCTCAGATCGCCATGCTGGCGAGTTATTGGAAGTTTTCCTGCCCAAAATGAGCGACTCCCAGTTGCGCTTTTTGTTGCACAAGATGGCGGGATACATGAGCCATTTGTGGACCAATCGCTACTCTTCTCATGTGTTGCAGCACTTGCTGTCGAGGGCTAGTATTGTGGTCGCCAAGGAAGTGGAAGGAGAGGAAATCAAGACAGAGAACAAGGAAGAGGACGACCGCATGGCCGAGATCCCACGCATGAGCGACGTTATTGTCAATGTGGTGAAAGAAGTGGAGAACGAGTGGATCACACTCATGAACGACGTCAGTGCCAGTCACGTGCTGCGATCAGTGCTAGCTGTGCTGGCCGGTAAGCCACTGGTGCCCGAGAAACGTGGCAAGAAGGGCAAGCACCGCGTTGTCACATTCACTGAAGCTCGTCCTGGAAAGGATGGGTCGGAGGTCACGTACGGCGTGCCGAGTTCATTTGAAAGTTTGTTCAAAGAGATTTTGGCGGTGCTGATTGAGAGCTCGACGCACGAGCTTCAGAACCTGCTGTACGACCAGAATTCAGGGCCTTTGATTGCTTCGGCACTGAAGCTGGCACCTTCGCACAGCCGGCGAAAACTTGCGAAGCATATTCTTCAGTGGGAAGACGAGGACGCGTGTGAGAGCGGTTTCTACGACTTGGCGGCTGATGCAGTGACGAGCCACGTGTTGGAGGCACTGTTCGAGAGTGCTAGTGACAAGTTTTTCAGTAAGGTTTTCGAGCGTTGTATTCGTGGCAAGATGCTGCAGCTTGCGGAGCACAACATCGCCAATTACGTGGTTCAGAACGCTATCAAGCTCGTGCGTACAGAGGAAATGGCGCTAGAGATACTTGAGGAACTGGAGGCTTCAATGTGGACGCTGTTGAGCATGGGTCGCCCTGGTGTCATTTGGCGCGTGGTGGAAATGTGCGTGCAGTTCAAGCTGCGTCAGAAGGAAGTGTTCGATGCACTTGTGAATGCAGTGGCAAAGCAGGAGAGCAAGAAGCCTGAAGCTGTTCGAAAGAATTTCGTGGCATCGCTGCTCAATGTGCAGTTGTCAACTTCCGCTACGTCTGGTAAGGTGCAGCTAAATGTTGTTGGCGCCAAAATTATTGAGCAGATGCAGCAGTTTGAAACTGGTGAATACCTGACCCCACTTTACAAGGGCATTTTGTCGTTCAACTCCGTGCAGCTTATGGCTTTGGCCAAGGATTCCACCGGTAGTCGCTGTGTGGTGGAACCTATCTGGGAGTCAAAAGACCCTAGTACTGCCTGGGTACGGGACGAGCTGTACCAACGGTTTGTAGGCAAGTTCGGGGCTCTTGCTATGGATCGACTAGGTGCCTTCTCAGTCATGAAGTGCTACGAAGACCTTCCACTTGATAAAAAGGAGGCTGTGGTGCACGAGCTTCTGGCGGTGGAGAATCAGTTAAGTGGCAGCCACTTCTCTCAGCTTGTAATGACCACGTGCCATCTATTTGAGTACAAGCAGAGCCGTGAGAAGTGGGAGGCTCTGTACACAAAGCAAGAGAAGATCGCGGACCTCTTCAAGGATGTCTTGGAAGGCGACGAAGCACAAGCAGTCGGCAAAAAATCGCACAAGAAGTCCAGGAAGCGCAAAGCAGCTCAGAGTATTAAGGAAGAGCCTGAACACATCAAGGAAGAGGTTGCTAACAGTGCAGATGTGACGATGATCATGGACGCGCTTCGAGGTGGCGCTGCCGGTAAGGACAAGAAGGCGAAGAAGAGCAAGAAGAGCAAGAAACACCGTGCGAGCGAAGACTAAGCTAACCTTTGTTGATAGACCACACGCCAATAGAAACAACCGAATGCATACACGACTGTCCTTATTTTTATTACTGAGGGCACTGACAATACATCTTTCCTGTGCCTACCGAGTGAGGAGGCAAACTCTTCTTAACTCTCTTCTAATGGTAGATATAAAAATGGTTCGTATACAGAACGGATCTGACTGGCTTGTGTTCTGAAGTATGAATGGAAGATGTTGTTGGGCTCTTTAGTCCTATGGGCGACCTACAGTGACTTAGATAAAGACCGAGTCAGAGGTGACGGCGACAGGAGCAGGGTCCATCGACTCGTCCACGTCGCTCTCAATGTCGGAGGGTATATCGGCGGGATCAGGGAGATCGATTTGCTCACGAGGAGATCGGTTGGCACGATTACGAGGAACGTCGCTAATGCGACGACCGTCTTCACAGTCACAAGGCCTCTGCAATTTGAATTACATGTATTCAATATAATATCGCATTTTGAGAATGTATTGAGGAGCGGTAAAAATGCAAGCATTTTTTCAGTTTATCTAACTAGGTTCACAAAAACTACTGGTTGTCGCCGCCTCGAGAGAAATTTTACGAGCCTTTGTGCATTCGCCTCAACTCATTCGACCTTTTTCAGTCATTGCAACAACTCTCCAACCCCCTTTCGCCTAAGTCCTCCGACTCGTAGCCATGAATTTCACGAACAAGGACATCTGTTCGCTGCTCTTCACCGAGCAGACACCCAACAAGGCACAATAAAAATGCTGCGTGTGCGGCAAGATCTACAAGCAAGGCAACGGCTATACAAGCCTAATGCACCACCTCCTGAAGATGCATTCTGATTACCCACAACTGGCCGAAGCTGCTTTCCGGCGCCAACCCGCTGGGTCTCACCATGCCCGACCAACGGACCAACGAGATTTTCCGCTGGATCGAGTGGTGTGTGCTGGACCGCATGCCGATAAGCTTTTGCGAGCTCTGGTTTGAAAGAATGCTTCCATGGCGCCTATTTCTGCCTCAACGTTGCAAAGGCACATCGATCAGCTCTACGGATACGTGCGCGACGTCATCGCTGCCAAGCATCCTGAGAAGTTTGGGCTAGTTCTCGACGGCTGGTCGAGTGGTGGTCGTCACTTCATTGCTATCATGGCTGTGTACCATGATACCTCTGTGAATAACGTTGGGAGCAGAAAGCCTGGCTATGATGAGAACATTCAATGCGTCTCACGCGCTTTGCCCTATGGGTGACGAAAAAGACCTCGGCGCTCAAAGTTTGTTCGATCTGATAGCGGACACGTTATCAACGTTCAACAGCCTTGGGAATCCGTGCTTATGATTGGTGATAATCTCTACCCTCTAGGCTAGTGCCGTGTCTGTGTGTCTGTGTGTCTGTGTGTCTGTGTGTCCGTTGTGTGTGTGTTCAACGTCTTAGCGCATAAACCTGCGTAGCTACCTGTCTCTCCATTGTGTACATGTACGTATTCTATACTGTATTTTCCCATGGTGTAGCCTATCCCTATCTTCTAGACTGCTCTCAGGAATGACAAAATTACAAATATAACCCACTAATGATAACCCTCTCAATGGCCTCTGATTGGTCCGCACACCCGGCCACAAAATTTTCATTGGACAAAATTAAGCAAAGTACGATTAAAATGCTGAGCTGCCCCGCTTTACAGACCGGTGATTGGCTAAAATACATCCTACCGAGCGAAGCGAAGGTAGCACCTCGGCCAACTGGCGCGCGCCGAAGGTGTGGCGCCGATGGAGAGTAGTGGGGCGAACTGGAACAGTGAGCCCCACGGGTTTCAACCAAACACATACAAACCGCCCGCAAAAGCGGGCGGCACTCGGCTAAAATACATCCTACCGAGCGAAGCGAAGGTAGCACCTCGGCCAACTGGCGCGCGCCGAAGGTGTGGCGCCGATGGTGAGTAGTGGGGCGAACTGGAACAGTGAGCACCACGGGCTTCAACCAAACACATACAAACCGCCCGCAAAAGCGGGCGGCACTCGGCTAGTCTCTACCCTCTAGGCTAGTGCCGTGTCTGTGTGTCTGTGTGTCTGTGTGTCTGTGTGTCTGTGTGTCTGTGTGTCCGTTGTGTGTGTGTTCAACGTCTTAGCGCATAAACCTGCGTAGCTACCTGTCTCTCCATTTTGTACATGTACGTATTCTATACTGTATTTTCCCATGGTGTAGCCTATCCCTATGTTCTAGACTGCTCTCAGGAATGCCAAAATTACAAATATAGCCCACTAATGATAACCCTCTCCATGGCCTCTGATTGGTCCGCACACCCGGCCACAAAATATTTAATTGGACAAAAGTAAGCTAAGTACGATTAAAATGCTGAGCTGCCCCGCTTTACAGACCGGTGATTGGCTAAAATGCATCCTACCGAGCGAAGCGAAGGTACCTCGGCCAACCGGCGCGCGCCGAAGGTGTGGCGCCGATGGTGAGTAGTGGGGCGAATCCGGAAACAGTGAGCCCCACGGGTTTCAACCAAACACATACAAACCGCCCGCAAAAGCGGGCGGCACTCGGCTAAAATACATCCTGCCGAGCGAAGCGAAGGTAGCACCTCGGCCAACTGGCGCGCGCCGAAGGTGTGGCGCCGATGGTGAGTAGAATAGGGCGAACTGGAACAGTGAGCACCACGGGTTTCAAACTAAACATATACAAACCGCCCGCAAAGCGCGGCAATTGGCTCATCAAAACGTTTCGATAAGTACGAAAGTAATAGCTGCGAGCTCGCAGCCTACTGGTGATTGGCTAAAATACATCCTACGGAGCGTCGCGAAGGTAGCACCTCGGCCAACTGGCGCGCGCCGAAGGTGTGGCGCCGATGGTGAGTAGTGGGGCGAACTGGAACAGTGAGCACCACGGGTTTCAACCAAACACATACAAACCGCCCGCAAAAGCGGGCGGCACTCGGCTAGTCTCTGTCCTCTAGGCTAGTGCCGTGTCTGTGTGTCTGTGTGTCCGTTGTGTGTGTGTTCAACGTCGTAGCGCATAAACCTGCGTAGCTACCTGTCTCTCCATTTTGTACATGTACGTATTCTATACTGTATTTTCCCATGGTGTAGCCTATCCCTATGTTCTAGACTGCTCTCAGGAATGCCAAAATTACAAATATAGCCCACTAATGATAACCCTCTCAATGGCCTCTGATTGGTCCGCACACCCGGCCACAAAATATTTAATTGGACAAAATTAAGCAAAGTACGATTAAAATGCTGAGCTGCCCCGCTTTACAGACCGGTGATTGGCTAAAATGCATCCTACCGAGCGAAGCGAAGGTAGCACCTCGGCCAACCGGCGCGCGCCGAAGGTGTGGCGCCGATGGTGAGTAGTGGGGCGAACTGGAACAGTGAGCACCACGGGTTTCAACCAAACACATACAAACCGCCCGCAAAAGCGGGCGCCACTCGGCTAAAATTGCTTCGATAAGTACGAAATAGTAGCTGCGAGCTCGCGAGCTCGCAGCCCCCACTGGTGATTGGCTAAAATACATCCTACCGAGCGAAGCGAAGGTAGCACCTCGGTCAACTGGCGCGCGCCGAAGGTGTGGCGCCGATGGTGAGTAGTGGGGCGAACTGGAACAGTGAGCCCCACGGGATTCAACCAAACACATACAAACCGCCCGCAAAAGCGGGCGGCACTCGGCTAAAAGTGCTTCGATAAGTACGAAATAGTAGGCTGCGAGCTCGCGAGCTCGCAGCCCCCACTGGTGATTGGCTAAAATACATCCTACCGAGCGAAGCGAAGGTAGCACCTCGGTCAACTGGCGCGCGCCGAAGGTGTGGCGCCGATGGTGAGTAGTGGGGCGAACTGGAACAGTGAGCACCACGGGCTTCACCCAAACACATACATACCGCCCGCAAAAGCGGGTGGCACTCGGCTAGTTGTTCCGTCAACCAGGCTATTGGCCGAAAAGTTGGAGCTTTGCATTTCATTGGCTGTGCGAGTCATCGTTTTCAGCTGGCGGTAAACGCGTATCTGGCTGATCATGAACCCATGTTGTCCAAGATACACGCGCTCATGAAGCACTTGAGCACCATCAAGTGTCGTGCTGCTCTTCGCAAAATGACCTCTCTAGCGCCCGTCATGCGCAGCGCGACTCGTTGGTCGAGTACCTTTAGTATGGTACAGCGGTACGACAAGATTTGTGGCGCTCTACTCGCGTTGGATCATGCTACGGTGGCTAAGCATGACATCGCGCGCTATTTGCTGACGCCAGAGGAAACCGAAGCCGCTCTCTCCCTTCTCAAGTCGCTGCATGAGCTGAATGAGGTGAGTAAGGTGCTATAAGATTCTACTCTAACACTGGTGGGTGCACGTCGTGTATTTGATGCAGTGCTGCGCAAGTACCCCAGCATGAAGACCCGGCTGGCAAGTGACGCTTCCGGCTTCAACAATTCCGCTCTGGAAAACGGCATCATGAAGATCATTGATGGTGGCCGGCTGAATGGACGCGAACAAGCAGCGTGCATTAATTTCAAGCGTAGCGGTGATGAAACTGTGGCGAATTCGACAGTTTCCAAGTCATTTCCCGCGTCAGCCTTTAAGAAGACCCCTGTGACGCGCTCCCCACCACAATGCATGCCGCTCGAGTGGGTTTCACCTACGTCGAACGAGTGCGAACGTTTCTTCAGTCAATCCAAGCTGGTTCTGACCAACTTAAGGAAAGCCATAGACCTCGACACTCTGGAAGTGCTCATGTTTTTATCGTACAACAAGGACTGGTGGGACGCATTTAGTTAAAGCTATCAGGCAGAAAATGCGTAGTCGGCCTAGGGAATAATGTCATTATTATTCTGTTGGCGTAATAGCAGCAGAATATATTGAGTATGGCACATTGGGGACCCTGGTCACAAATATGGCCATTGAGGGATGTGGAGTAGGAAACCTACCATTGAGCTCCCTGTAAAAGCGCTCGAGAGGATTGATCGTCTTGCGATTAACTCTTTGCCGACACCACACCCATTCCACACATCGATAGTGTACTTCTCTAGCCATGTTCGTATGACGTCGTCCCATAATTCTGCCTTTTTTGAGTTTGAGTTTGTCTTGATCTCTCGTTTCACCCATTTGATGCCTCGCTCGATGTGGCTGCGTTCAATCACTGTCAGCGTGTCCAGGACACCGCTGCTCATTGCAATCGAGCACTTAATATCTTGGATTGCGTAACGTTTCATGGCTCGACGTAGCGCTTGTTTCATATGAAATAGGCATCCTATCACGAGTGCGTTTGGGAACTGAGTTTGAATTGCGTTCATGAAAGCGGCTTCGAAGTCACAAATGACTTCGGCAGGCTCAATCTGCTGATCGGTGCCTTGCACTACAAAATGTACAATATCACAATACGCCTCCTCAGGCTTCGAGGTACTGAGAATATAGTAGACAGGCACGTATACAGCAGAGGCGCGATCTTGTACCATGAACACGACGCATTGTTCGTACCCCCGAGGCACACAGCGAAACGTGCCATCGACAAAAAGCTTCGTCCCATGGTATTATAGCAGAGCCACTAGCGATAGGTGTGCCCACCCCACGAGGCGCGTGGGTTTTGTCAGGTCCTTCGGGTTCATGGTTGCGTAGTGAAACTGAAAGAACGAGACGAACTCATCTAGCGCAAGCGAGAGCGGCGGTGTCTCAATCATACCGTGTATGTTGGCAGAATAGTGTTGATTTCTTGCATGGTTCACACGACTAATGACTTGGTTCTCGGACAAGCCACGCACCACGTCGGGAATTTCATCGTCGTAGAACAGCTGGCGGAGTTTCTCCCAAACATCCCGAGCTCGCCAATCGCGATGCACCACAGCTAGATGGTCCGCCGCTGCTTTCATCTCGTCCTCGACGTCTCGAATTGTGGTTGCTGCGATGAGGTTGTCACGACACGTGTGCCCTCTAACGCTAGCATAGCCCATTGAAGCAATAGTGTACTCTATCTTTCCTTTGCAGCCTGCGCGATATTTGGAACAGCGGTACACGATTTTGCGCTGAGACGCCCAAGCCCTCGCGTACTTAAATACTATAAAGTAACACGTTGTGCGCTCAGGCTGGGGCAGATCATCTCCTCCGCTGGCGGCTTTGCCGTTTTGCATTGGTAGCTGACAGTTGCCGTCCCCACTAGTCTCTGCTCCCGCGCACTCTTCAAACACTTCGCCCCCTGTATCACCGCCGTCCCCAGAACTCGGGGGCAGGAGTAAGCCCTCCACGGTCCCTGCCTTCGCACGGCGGCGCCTGCCCACTCCCTTGTGTCTCGCGCTGCATCTTCCGATCTGAGCACACTTGGTTACCACTCAATATCTGAACCTATATCTGAACATCGCCACCGCAAATATCAGTTACCAGATCTGGATACGAACCATTTGAAAGCTAACCCTTCAAAGATATGCATTTTCTCATGTGACTATGGTTCGTTTGTCAAGCTTCCTGAGGTTCTTCCAGTTGCTGAAGTACCTCAGACCCTCTCCATCCTCCTTTTACACTGTCGCTACCCGCCTCGCGCGAACGCGGTCATCCTTCCCAGGTTCAGAAAGTACCCCTTGATCAGTTCCAGCATGTTGCGTGCAGCGTTGACGTCTCGGTTCCAGAAATTGGCCTCGCATCGACTGTTTTCACAGCGCAAGGCGTTCCTATTGCTCTTCAGGACGATCTTAAAGTCCTTGAGCTTTGGGTTCTTGAATCGCTCCATCTCCTTTTTCTCTTACTCGATTTTGGCACGATATGTTTAGGGAAATGTCCCTACGTAGGAAGCTCAAGATGGTTGAGAAGGCTTACGCAGAAGAGAGTCAAACTGCTGACGCACCAGCGTGGAGAGAGCATAGCAGGTTCACCTGTGTTACTGCAAAGTTGAAGAGTGAATTGTGGACTTTCAAAAACAATTCCGTAAGGACCCACACAGAAAAAAAGTCCGGTCTTAATTTCATAAAATTGAACGATACGTTGTCAGATACCAAGACATTGAAGCAATTCAGTTTACTTTATAGTAAATTACCACACATGATTACCCACGACGGTAAGTTCCGAAAGTATTCATGAACATGAATACTCCATTTTCGCATGGTATCACGCATGGTATCGTCCAGGTAGAAGCAGAGGAATCCTACGTGTTTTAAAATTCTCATAGCTAAAACTTATCCCTTCTTGTGGAACAGTTCTCACGTGAGTCTCATGGTAGATTTGAATTTGGAACAGATACAGTACGGATCTGGTCTTGGATCAGCACTAAAAGAACATTCTCATCAGTCATGGCAACAGGCAAAGGGCACTCGCAGATTAATGCAAAGGTACTGCAACCTACTAGCTAAGTAGATCAAGTCCTATCACTACAGCACTGCAGCAGCAGCAGCATCTTCCTGACAGTGATGTGGTGTACCTCCATCTGAAGTAGGAGTTGCCGATAATGAGGTAGAATCCGAGTCAGCTGTGGTCGTATTCTCGAGTGCCATGGGTAGATCAATGGCAGCAGGTGATTCAATGGTCTCGCGCACAACACGTTTTTCCTTCACATCTTCGTCATCGTGGGGAAAAAGGGTGTCAGCTGCAATTTTTGTGCGGATTAGCGACCCGATCGCGCGGACGCTAGCGTTCGCGCAGCCCCAGTTGGATGATCGGGTTGATATGCCGTGCGAGTTGCCGCTTGACCCATGCGCTTGGCGAGCTGAAGCGTGGATGCTGGGGCATCGTGGATGTATGCCCGGTATG
Source organism: Phytophthora colocasiae (assembly GCA_018806915.1). Lineage (NCBI taxonomy): Eukaryota > Oomycota > Peronosporomycetes > Peronosporales > Peronosporaceae > Phytophthora > Phytophthora colocasiae. The sequence continues at coordinate 2,268,511 of JAGKQI010000061.1, read as the reverse complement.
CATCTGAGGCCAACCGACCGTGCATCCGAATCGTGTCGGCGTTGACCCCTGCAGCGTGTAGTGCTGTTGCACCACCTGTACGCAGAGAGTGCGTTGAGATCCCGCTTGGATCTTCCTTGCAGAGTATTGCTGCCGCCTTTAAGACCTTGGTCATGGTGTTGGATGACAGTACTTGATGGCGCCTGAACGTGCACAGCGGGTTCGTTGGTGACAACTTGAGCTTGGTGGCGTTGCACTTGAGTAGTAACGCAGCAAATACCGGACACACCGGTGCTTGGCCACTTTTCAGCATAGTCCTTGTAATCGATTGCCCATTCTGGTCGGTCTTGCTTCCTCGAAGTTTGATCTGGACTGAGCTGGCGGTCTTGAAGTCTCTTGTTACCGATCCGTTGACGTCTTGGACGCGCACATCGCGGACTTGTAAGCAGTATCCGTGACGCTTGCCTCTCGAGGACAAATATTCAGATCCGCTTAAGCAAAAGAAGTAGCCCAACACCGCAGCCTCACAAATGACGCGGTGTTGGGCGACTGACGTGTTGCTAGCGGTTGCGATAACTTGGAGCATGTCGATTGTAACTGCGGCGCGTTGACGTCTTGGAGCGCTGAGTCTTCGCATCCCTTGGAGGACGAGTTCATGTTGAGGCTGGAGGACGGGGCTGAAGCCGGCGACGAGACGATGACACCATCTAAGATGGCTGAGTTTGGCCCGTACGGTATCAACTCGGAGATGATTGGCATCTTCCCCCGTTTTCCAACACTCAATCGCGAACACAATGAGTTGTAGGGATTGACCGTCCGGGTCATACCGTGGAAGCCAGCGGGATACTTGATGCCGCGCGCAGAACCTGCACCACTGCCGCCACGTGTTGAAGTACCTCTCGCGAGTTATCGGCGAGGGATCGCCACTGCAATTCGGCCATGTCGGTTTGTAAATCTTGCGGAACTCGTAGGGTATTTCCTGCTCAGACCATAAACACACAGCGTTAGTCCAGTTCTTTAGTGCCGTCCCAGTCCACGCCCTTGAGCCCAGGTCCGCGAGGTAATTTGTCGAGCCCTGAAGATGTGCCGTGGACACATGAAGGTTATGCTGTAGTTCAGCGCACGAAAGAACCCGTACGAGTTCTTGTCCGAGCACGTTGTCAGATTTATGGTGGCCCATCCAGGCTACCGCAGAGGTGTTATCGATCCAGCCGCGAACGTGAACGGGCTGCGTGCTATCCGGACTTAGCGTTTTCCAGCGAGGACCCCAGACAATGACTCCAAAGACCACGCTTAGAGCTTCTCGGACGTTAATGCTGAACGATGACGTGTCGTTGGTCAGGATCGAGGAAATTGCTTATTTCTCCTCCTCGTCAAAGCGAACACGAATGTACTCACGAGCCGCTGGTTACAGCACGCAGAGGCCTTCGTTGCTGGCGTCCATGAATAAATGGACAGCGGGTTCCAGCGTGTCTGCAATAACGCTGGTCGGCACTTGATTTGCTTGCCGTTTTGAAGGAGCGATTCAATCCACTGCAGGTCGTGAACAATATCGTTGGATAGACGGAGCTTTTGAAACCGGGGGCAGCGACGCCACGCCACATACAGACGTTGAATGAATGCTCTGGTAGATCTGCAGCACAGCGCCATATACCGTAGTGACCCCAGCAGCTTTTCAACCTGGCATCTTGATACCAACGGTGTTTCGATGATATCTCGAATCCGAGAGAGTGCTTTCGAAAGCTTCTCTGGAGGCATTGATACTGTACCGTTCTTCGTGTCCCATGTTAATCCGAGCGCACTGAGTACCGTCTCCCAGCTCGAGAATTTCTTCTCGTTTATAGCATCCGGACCTAGAACTGCCATCGTGCTCAGACGCAAGGCAGTCTCAGCAAGTTCCAGTCGATTGCCGATGTCAGGCTCCAAAAGGATGTGGTCGTCCACCCATGCAAACGAGAAAAATTCTTCGGAGTCGACTTCAGAATGGTCGAGTGAACGGGGGCTTTCCCGTGCCACTAGAAATGATATGGCACCACCAAACGCCCCGTAGTGAGCTGGTGAGCCAGTCCACCCAAACGGAAGCGCCATGTCAACCACGATAAATTCGTGGCACGACCCTGCAAAGTGTGCAGCAAGGTCCGCCGATACGGGGATAAGCCGAAAGGCACTCTTCACGTCTCCCTTAAGTATCTTGATTGCACATTGGGGGTATCGCCGACGGAGAAACTCGATTCGTTCTGCAATACGGCGAATGGGTTGGTATTCCAGTGCCGGGAGGTCGTTTTAATCCGAGCAGACATTTATTGACAACTCACTCGGGTACGAAAGATCATGGACTATCCTGGCCTCAATCGACGGATCCACGCCAGCTTTAGGAACAATGCCGAATGGACTGAACCTCATCTCGTGCCATTGTAGAGCCGCGGGAAGCTCGATAACGAGGTATGTCCCAGTTGCCTGTCCGTTAGCGATGCTTCGTTCAAGTGCGCCTTGATAGGCATGGGCACTCGCGTGATTGGAGACCACGTGTCCATCAGGATGGCGCGCATTCGTGAATTGGTGTGATACGCCGTGAGTAGCGGAACGTATTACTTGTCGTCGGTGGCTGTACCCATGAAGCAAGATATCCAACCACGCCGGATCGAGTGCTTTATTCGGTCGAGGATCCTTGTGTGATTCGTTCCGCCACAGTGCTAACGTTGCCGCCAGCGAGAGGGGCGATTTGACTATTAGTGCTGTCAAAGAGCGGCACAGATCCCTGTTAATATGTCCGTCGAGCGTACGCGAATCGTCAACGTCGGGTTTGTACAGCGGAGAATTAATTCCTGCTTGTCGAAACGCCGCTGAGAGACGGTCGTAGCGAGCTAGCTCGTGCTTGCGGAGCTGAAGTCGTAGCTTGGACTGTACTGAGTGAACTATCCCCGCTGTGACCGGAGATGAGTGGCCTCGCCGGTGCATGCCCAGACATTTTGTCTCTGTTCTTGTCACCGGAAACGCCACGCTCGGACACGTGTAGGCATGTGCGCCGAGATAAGAAGCTTGAGAAGACGACGACAACGTATACGCGGAAACTGATGCGGAGAATTTTTGTTCATTTTCGAGACGTAGCCTCCGCGCGATTCATTGGCGCAACTCCTGGCGTAATCTCCCGAGGTGCATCGTTATGTATTCACGCACCACCGGTGAAAGATCTTCAGGAATGAAGTGCGCAAACGTCGGAAATGCACATCGATCGTCGCTTTTTGAAACGCATCCTCGGGAAGACAGGTGCTTCATGCAGACGGAGAGACCACCTTGGCGTGGCAAAGCACTTAGCACGTTCTGCGGGGGTTTACGAGAGGAGCGGACTGATTCAACGCGGCGATTGTTGTTGCCCTGAGAATACGTGACCTGGCTTCCTGCTCGGGATGGAATACCTGAGAGCGCTGCGAGGCGCTCGGACTGGATAACGTACAGAACACTCTGTAAGTCTGGATCGTGCATCGATAGTCGTAGGCGAATGTCCGCACGTGAAGAGGTGCCGTGACGAACGTCGCACACCGCAGCCGAGCGATACTCCTCGAGGAGGCGATCGAACCAGAACGTGAGTGTCGCGACGTCCTGAGGTCCCCACTGGCAGAAGCTGCGTAGTTCCTCTACGAACTCTCTCGCGTTGCTGATGAGCCGGCAAGTGATGTTATCGAAAAACTCCTCCGTGAAGACGTGAAGCACCGTCAGTGCGTTTGATACGTCGCTGAGAGACTGGGGTTTCTTTGCCTTTGGCAACGGTACGGATGCTGAAACGTTGTTCAGGTTTACCGAGCCGTCTGCGTACCAGGCTCTCCTGGCGGCGACGTCGAACCGCCAAAAGTGCATGATCGATAAACCCCGTACACCGAATTGAAAGTCAAAGACGCGAGTGATGATAGCCGGGTGGGGCTTGAACTTGCTGGACCGGGAGGAGATCATTGAATCAACAATATCAGAGACTTCCTTACCTGAGTATTCGGGTGAAGATGAGGCCGTTCACGTCCTGTTGCGTTCTTGTGGGAGTGAAAACATGCTTGGAGCGGCGTTCCATCGTGGAGGCTGCCTCGACCAGGTCCGAAGGGGACTCGAGCCGTCGCCGCTGACTGTTCCCCGGCGTAAGTTGGGGACTGGTTCGTTTTGTGGCCCCCTTTTGACAGAGACTGAGATAGAAACGAACTAACTCAGGATCATCCGAAATGGCAGCACAGATCTTGGCGTGGTGGATGCCCTCATCATCTTCATCCGCGGCTCGGCGACTACCGACTGGGCCTTGAGAAGGCTCAGCTGACCGACGGACGGCAGTCTCGTCTGGAGCACTCGCAAGCGAGTTGAGAAGCGCATCTAACTCGAATTGGTCGTCCTCGTCGTTATCCTCAGGCTGGGGCACAGCATTGCCAGCAAATTGAGGATCGTTGTCGAAACTGTCACCGATGGACTGCTGGATAGTCGATGGCATCCGATGCCCACCGTCTACGTAGTAGGTAAAATCGAGTGCGTGGCGAACGCTGACCGTGGAAACAGTACCCGTCTGGATGTTGATCCAACGTAGTGTGTCCCATGGTTTTGGCTGGGTTCTCGCCGAAACGAAACCAGCAAGTACCCGCTGAATAGATCGGGAGCCACGGCATTCTACCCCCATGATACGGTCGAGAACTGCATCGTTCTGCTCTAGCACTTGCTCAACCGTCATCTCGTCGACCGCGATGCGGCTTGAACCGAGGAGAAAGCACAGAACGGGACTGACCTCGTGTAGAGCAGAAACTGCCGAACTCACCTCACCCAGAAGGGTGCGAATAGTTACAGTCTCGACTTGGTGAGCAATTACTTGGCCGAAGACGTAGAAACCATCCGATATTCCAACCGCCGCTTTGCGTAACCACTCGCCTGGGGCCCCAGCGGCGTGTTCTGTAGCGTCAACTCGGCGCTCCCGGATGATCGACGTTGGGACTTCAACCGTCGAATGCGGATCAGAAAGCAGACCAACGGTTGCTGACAACCCCGAAACGGCGACGACGGTGGCATAAGTCGGCGTTGTCAGCGCTGGTGCGTCTTCTGGTAACAGTAACACGTGAACGGTTCGGGGAGCCATTGGCAGAGGTTGTTCAGCGGGAGAACTTGGAAAGGGACTCGCTTTGGCGTAGCAAAAAGCAAACTGACTAATTCTAGCCTACTCTTGCCGGTGGAGAGTCTTCAGCTATCGGTTCGATGACTGGTCGAGGCGCTCGTGCCCAAACGGGCGGTAGAGGTTCTTCCAGCACCATTTGGTTTGGACCATACCTGTGAACACCGATTCCTCGTGTCCGAAAACCCGCTCTTCAGCTTCAAGCTGACAGACACCCATGCTTCGTTCACGAGGGATATCAGCCAACTGCTGCACATACTCGGCTGAAAGTTGCTTGATTACACTCACGAATGTGGCCATGGAGGGATTTGGTGGGGGGAATCGTGTTGAGAATGCGATTGAATTGCTCAAGGGTTATTCGTACGTGCAACAAGCTCGTTATCGAGACCGTGTACATTCCAAAGATCCACTGAGTACTCATCAATCCAAGTTCGCTCAAAATAGGCCCAAAACTCCTGCCGCTTCGCATTGGAATACGTGCTGCCTTGCTTCTCGCAACGAAGCTTAATTCTGCACGAGCCCAAGCAATTCCATGTGAGTTCACTTGATCTGGGTCGGCCACTGTCAACATGTCGATAACGCCTCTTTTCATCGCTACAGCGCATTCGGCATCAGGTATAGCATACCTCTTCATCGCTCGCCGCAGTGCTTCCTTCAAATGGAATTAACAACCCAAGACAATAGCGTCACGGAACCGAGTTTGCACTGCTTGCATTAGAGCCGATTCAAAGTCGCATACAACTTCTCCTGAGCTTAGTTGCTGGTCAGTGGCTTGAAAACAAAGTGCATCATATCCGCCTTGCACTGATGGATCAGCAACTGCGTCTGCCATTGCCTATTGCAAATTGACTCTGTTATTGTGATCCACAGCAATTGCCAAGCTGTCTGCCATGGCTTTCATTTTTTTTCATCGTTGACATCGGATATTCCAAAAGCACTCTGCGTGACCTGGCATGTTTGTGGCCGAGCATTGGAGTGGCCCATTGTTGAGATGTTGTATTCCATAGTCCCCTTGCACTCCGTGCGTCGAAATGACGAACAACGATATACAACTTTCTTTGAGGAAGTCCATGCACGCGTGTACTTATATCCCTGGAAGTAGCAAGTCGTACGCTCTTGACGATGCTTCTTCACCAGCCTAGCATCGATCTCATTATCTTGCTCCTGTGACTCTTGCCCAGTACCTTGCTCCAACGCCTTGGCTCGCCGTTTTAATGACCTGAGATCCTGTGACGCGCATGCCGCCTTGCACCGATGGATCAGCAACTGCGTCTGCCATTGCCTATTGCAAATTGACTCTGTTATTGTGATCCACACATGCAGCAGCACATGCACCACCTCCCATTTTCACTCACTATGTCTATCCTTGATGCACCTGAAAACTGATCCAAGATCAGATCCGTTCCGTATCTGTTCCAATCGACAGGTAACCAGTCTCATTCCTACAATATGTCTGGTAATTGTGCGAATATACGCTGCAATTCCAGCCATCGGTCTTCGTCCAGCGTCGGTATCTTCAACGTGAGGCGTCCTTCGAGCAATCTTGGCATCTGCGCCCAGCAATACGCCATTAACCGCCGTCGCTTCTTCTCATCCTGTTACAAAGTGCTCGGTCATGGATAAGATTTGTTGCACTTGATCATACAAAACTTCAATGGAAAAGATGTTTGGTTGCAAGGTATTTTTGTGAGCAGTTATAGAAATCCTCTCCATTCCATCTTTTGCCGGATAGTTCCCAAGCGCAAGAAGACAGACGAAGAGAAGGCGTTCCTCAAGAATCGGGTCCAGCGAAGCGTGATTTGCAAGCTGTCTCGCATGTGCAAACATGAGCAGATTGTAGACGAAATTGAGCGCTCGGCGAAAGAGCTCAAACAGTGTCAGATGGAAGCCTGGCATCTCGCGAACGTCCACGTGCTGCGTTGTCTGAAAGAGAATTTACCACTGCCCAGTCCCGCAACATGATTGCTCTCCATTTCTGTCGACGTCGGTACCAATACATCCGTTTCCGGTACGTGAAGAGAGTTGAACTTCAGCTGGATGCGAAGGACACGAAAAGACTTGTCGAGAGTTGTTATCGTATGAAGGAGGCGCCCAGCCTAAATAACCAAAGAAAACCGAAGGAATCGAGCCGACGTCAATCAAACCAAAGAAGTCTTCGAAGCCCAAGAAGCCAAAGATGGTAAAAGTTTGGGATAAGTGGGATGATACCAAAAATCCAATCGAACGTGAGCTGTGTGAATAGTTGGTCGAAGTACTTTGAGATTGGAACATTCTCAAGCACTTGGGCCGCAAACTCTACGATATGTTGAAATGGATGGAAAAGTTCGCGAAAATTTACCAAGGGATCGCGGCTTTACTCCTTGTTGTCATACTCCAATTTATATTCGAGCTGCTACATCACAGTCAACGGGTCCACTCTCCACAGTATCTGTGCTTGGATTTACAAGCGTACCGGATGGAAATTGGATTCGATTCCTCTTGCGCCGCGAGGCGGATTAGTTCTTACGTCTTGTTTTCAACAAAATCATTCCAGACTGCCGAGAGAGATATTCAATATGGCGCCGTTCAAGACGAGAGTCCTCACTGTTCGGTATCGAGGGCAGAGTTCGACGCCATGGATCACGAGGCAAAGAAGACGTACGCTAGTCGATACTTCGCTGAACAAGTCACCAAATGGTTACGAGGCCAGCATTTCACTCACGCATCCGAAAGGCGTGAACGAGTTTCCTGAAGAATCAGGTGACTAAGCATTTATGGACAGCCGAGATTCGTTTGAGAAAGCGCTCAAATGTCTGCCGGCTGGCTCTCCCGACGTGATGATAGGCATTGATCCCGGAATGCGAACGCTATGTACTGCAGTCAGTGTTGGTCGCTTGCCTCGACAGCGTGTTCGAAGTAAATGGATGCAGAAAGCAAGAAGAGAAAGAGAAAGCAGCTCAACTGCCAGTATCGCCGTGCCCAGAAGGTCATCGAAATCAGTACTGGTGAGTACCGGCACAAGTCGAAGATGAACCGCTTTCGAGCCTGGAACGAGAGATTCAGCCGTGGTACGCGGGTGTCGTTCATGCGATGCCGTCATTCAATACCGCGAGCTACGAGCAGTACGTTAACGGGCTCTCGTTTTTTCTGCATGCATCTTCGGCTTCTGCTGGCTTTTTACGCTGATAATGCATTTCGGAAATGGCGGTTTACACGAGATCAATAGAAAGCGAAGGCGTTGGATGCGTTAGCCAAACGTATCATGCCGAAATCGAGTTCGCAGGTTTGCATTGGATACGGAGACTGGAGTCGCCGGGATGGTATCAAGGATCAAGCCACGGGACCGGTAAAGGGGTTCGTCAAGGCGTTGAAGAAGAGGGCTACAGTGCTCCCGATGACCAAATTCCGTACGAGCAAGCTTTGGTCTTGCTGTCACAAACATCTCACCTAGACCTCTTTGTTTACGTAAGTCCGACATGAGAAGGACGGAGGAAAGAAGAAGGTCGTCGAGAACCAGTCAAGTTGTCGGAAAAAGAATTGAAGAAGAAGGCAAAGAAAGAGAAAAAGGAGATGGAGCGATTCAAGAACCCAAAGCTCAAGTACTTCAAGATCGTCCTGAAGAGCAATAGGAACGCCTTGCGCTGTGAAAACAGTCGATACGAGGCCAATTCTGGAACCGGGACGTCAACGCTGCACGCAACATGCAGGATTTTCGTCTTCGGCTTCCTTTATTACGCCTGCGCAGCATCGATTGAAGAATGGCTTGTCAAAACTGGGCTGAGGTAGATTCTCTTTCAGACAACGCAGCACGTGGACGTTCGCGAGATGCCAGGCTTCCATCTGACACTGTTTGAGCTCTTTCGCCGAGCGCTCAATTTCGTCTACAATCTGCTCATGTTTGCACATGCGAGACAGCTTGCAAATCACGCTTCGCTGGACCCGATTCTTGAGGAACGCCTTCTCTTCGTCTGTCTTCTTGCGCTTGGGAGCTATCCGGCAAAAGATGGAATGGAGAGGATTTCTATAACTGCTCACAAAAATACCTTGCAACCAAACATCTTTTCCATTGAAGTTTTGTATGATCAAGTGCAACAAATCTTATCCATGACCGAGCACTTTGTAACAGGATGAGAAGAAGCGACGGCGGTTAATGGCGTATTGCTGGGCGCAGATGCCAAGATTGCTCGAAGGGCACCTCACGTTGAAGATACCGACGCTGGACGAAGACCGATGGCTGGAATTGCAGCGTAGATTCGCACAATTACCAGACATATTGTAGGAATGAGACTCACGTGAGAACTGTTCCACAAGAAGGGATAAGATTTTAGCTATGAGAATTTTAAAACACGTAGGATTCCTCTGCTTCTTCCTGGACGATACCATGCGTGATAGCATGCGAAAATGGAGTATTCGTGGTCATGAATACTTTCGGAACTTACTGTCGTGGGTAATCATGTGTGGTAATTTACTATAAAGTAAACTGAATTGCTTCAATGTCTTGGTATCGTTCAATTTTATGAAATTAAGACCGAACTTTTTTTTCTGTGTGGGTCCTTATGGAATTGTTTTTTGAAAGTCCACAATTCACTCTTCAACTTTGCAGTAACTCAAGTAAAACCTGCTATGCTCTCTCCACGCTGGTGCGTCAGCAGTTTGACTCTCTTCTGCGTAAGCCTTCTCAACCATCTTGCGCTTCATACGTAGGGTCATTTCCCCAACATAAGGCCTTTCCTCCGCCGTAAATGACGAATATCCTGTTGTCGCCAAGATATCACCATTGACAGATAGATGACCACTTTGCCGAGACTCCATGCATAGACGTACATGGTAGGAACGCTCTCCCTTTTCCACCGCCCAATGAAACATCTCGAGAAATGCAATCATGTTCCTAGGTTCTTCCACACGAATCTCCCCAATGTAATCTCCATTCATTCCCCCCAATCCACTAGACGTGATGCCATTCGGGAAAAGACGAAATACGCGCTCCTTGTTGTCCAGTACCACGTGCATACAATCCAGACGTCCAGCCACACCTCGCGTTGAGCGGAGACGTAGTGATCCTTCTTGAATGTCGATCGATACCTCAATATGGACGGCTTGTGAAATGATCTCCACTAACGAGTAAAGCGACACGTCTTGTCCAGTTTTGCCAGCACTCCAATAGGAACTAGTTGCCATGTCTAAAACCCATTCACCATTCCATCTCTCTTCAATGTCATTGTGAGGAGGATATGCCGCTGCGAAAGTTGCACTTTTCTCGCGACTCCCAACACCTCGTGGTAAACTCGTAGCTCCAATAAAAGCATCGCGCATTTGTGCTACAAACGTGCTCCATCCGACAAAGCTCTGCCCACTTAAGATCTTACGCACTAGCGGGCGTCGATCGTGGAAGTATTTGCACGAGTATACCGTCGCAATGACCTCTTCCGCCATATTGGATATGCTACCAATCGCCGTGGCTACAAATACCTCAGTGTTCAAACGCTCTTCAACCTCACTGAGGAATTTCAGGTAACACGCACGCAGTTGTTTTTTGTCCAGTACGCACATGGCATACTGCTGGAAAAACGCATGCATCCAGCGACAGGTCTCCTTTGAATAAAGCCATACTGCGGTTCGTGCAGCTGCTCGAAGTACCACATCAACCTGTTGCGAAACAACAGCATGCAACTCATCTTCAGCCCGAGCGTGATCAAGCAGCAATTCCACAAAACAGTTTCTCTTGCTTTTCACGCCTGACCCAGCTGTAATCGGATCGAGCAAGTTATGATGAACTAAGTTCACCAGATCCTCAACAAGCGGCGAGTAAATTCGCAAAGGCGCCCAGCGAAGAAATGCGTACATCAAGGCCAGGTTCTTAGAGGCAGACACTGCCGGCACATTGGCATGTTCCCAGAACAACTTGTCTTCTAGTGGATGAACAGAAGTCGGAGGGATTTGACGTCGACGTTCCAAAGCTTCTTCGTACTCTTCGAATCGTCTTGACTTAAATGCACTTAATGGCGCCGGCATACCACTCACTGTCTGTGCTGGAGAGGATACGGACTTCAATCCACGATGTTCGTTTGGTGGCAGTTTGTAAGACAATCCACTTTTCATTTGCAGGGGGATCTGTGACTTGATCAACTGTAACTGCGCTGCAGCTTGTGCTGCTTGTAGAGGTTCCAAAGGGGCTCGCCGATATGAGATCACTGTGAATTGTGGAGACGTCACGATGTGTAGAACCCTATACAAGTGAGTAAAGGCTTCTGGGCTGGCGATGGAGGTAAAGTTGTCGTCCACATCCACGGCAACTCGCTCCACGACGTAAGCTTTCAGCACGTGTTTCATCAATCTTTGAGCCTTATTAGCTCCGCTCTCCCAGTCATAGTACCATCTTGAGAACGCGTGGCTGTTCAAGTGGAAGATCAATGGACGCTCCGAACTTGGCGAAGAGTTAGGCACATGGATGTTTGCAACCAATTCAGAAGGACGATCCAGAACCCCAGCGATCCATTGACCCTCCAAATTGGTCTCCGTTTGTACTCGCTGCTGAATTTTACTCACTTCGACACATTCTCCCGTCCGGAGACTAACGTCACTCACAGATTCGAAGCGGGCGAAAACAGATAATACTTCACTAGGGAGAGATTCCGGTGGCGTCGGATATTCCGCTAGTCGAATGCTCACACTCAGTGACGATCCACAGTAACTACGATCGATATGCTCCGGGCAGCAGTGCGGGAAGCAGCGTAGGATCTTCAGCCCTTTAGTGCGGTTACTCCTGCGAGGTTAATGTTAGCAATATCATGGTGACTCATTGCAGAAATAACGCCTCACCTCTTGTACTCCGCGTGAAAGAGCTGATTGTGGTCGCACTCAAAGCGGAAGAAGCAGCCAGCAGCGATCTGTAATGGAGCCGAGGGAGCAGACGTCATAGACGCTTTTAATTCGTGCCTGAAAGTGTCTATCTGGAACTGGTCTCCCTGGACGGCGGCTCATTTTTGAGGTTGCTCGTTGAGGGTGAGTTGTCGTTTGGGCACTCTCGTTATGGACCAAAGTATGGACCAGCTGATGTCGTTGTGAAACAGATGTGACGCTGTTTGAACAATGAGTACCCGTGGTGTGAGGCCGATGCTTTAAGGTCTTTAATCATGTGATTAGCTGGAGGACATGTTTTCGGTGCTCGTGGCGTGCTAGTATGAGTCAGTATTAGGTACAGCACTGATTGTGGAGTAGCATTATGAGGAATGAGTGCTGATGGTGAAGTGGATAGCATCCAACCTACTGTCCTCACAGAATAATGGTCTACTAACTGCTATCAATTTAGTATATGGCGCCTCCAAAAGTAAGGAGATAACTATGAGATGCTCGTTTTTTTGCTCCTGACAGTTCTCTTTACTGTCTATCCACGTTCGATTAACAGTCTTCGCACATTTTGCAGCTGACAGTTTACGAATACTTTGTGCTAGTTTGTGTAGCATCGACTCCCGCAATATTAGTGCATATTCTTGCCCTACAACTGTCATGAGATGTGATGAAGATTGAGCCAACAGCGTTTACGCCGCGGTAATGAAAGATCAATGGAGCATTTTTGGTGCGGATCTGGTTATCATCCGATAGACATTTGTTAGCATGAAAGCACTGGATATACGAATGCTATACATGGAGGTTTAGTACGGTCCGAATGGATAACATATCCGAGGGACCCTTTGGCAAACGAATGAAACACAAGTCGTACGTGGGATCAATTCAAAGGGAGCTACTTACCGACTCGCATAATTTCTGTTTACTTCGATGGCGTTTGCATTTTATGTGATCTTGTAGTGTACGGTGTCCACAACGTATGCTGCGGGAGGAGCTAGCATCAACAACACATCAAAACTGTTTACACACCGCAGCAGAAAACACTGCTCCTGCTGCGGAAGTCAGGAAAACTTGATCACCACGCCGTCATGTTAGCTTCTTACCACACGATCACAACTGTGGGGGCTCGATTCGCCCTCGGCTAGGATCGAGATTGTGGTGACGAACAGACCCGTACATCAACAAAATGCAAAGATGCGGACCACTTCAAGTGGACACATGCAAACAATCCCGTGGCTGGTGCTGCCCGCGACAAATCCGTGGTAAAGTGTCCGATTTGGGAAATAACTGTCCATCTGTGAGCTTGTCGAAGATGGACAGTTAATTGAATTTCATTCGCTGTTCGATTTCGACGGACTACTTCTGCTTAGGGCACAGGACAATTTCGACGGGGAATGCAGACTCTCATGCGTATTGATTCGCTGGCTAGTATTTCCACCCAAAAGAACAGATGAGGGAAAACGTCCACCTCTAAACGTGAGGCATCATATAATCGGATTTGAAATGGAATTGATCTACAGTTATCGCTTCCATGTCAGCGAACGCAAAGAAGGATTTGATTTATTCGTTCGGGACGATGAAGCACGGAAGAACTGAAGGTAAAAAATTGTAGCAGTATCATCTGTGGGGCGGGGCTGCCGTGTGTCTGGTTCGTATGTGCTGGTATGAGGTGGCTGATTGGATCAATTCGGCTTGGTGATATGTTCTCCATCTATGCGTAATAGAATCGCGTCGTGTGTCGAGCGCCGATAACATACTTGAACGAAAGATACGACACTGCCAGGTGGAACTTGGCAGTCACTGTGGCTTGGACAAACGACCTTGCGCACCGATCGAAGGAAATTATATAGCGGCATATATCTTTTTTTCTGTTTCTCCTCTTCGGCAGTGCTAGATGCATCTTGTGGAAAAATTAACGACTGAACCCATTTGATCGATCCAAGGCGAAGCCAACCACCGACCGTGGCTTCCGGTAGATGTATTGCGGCTTCTGTTAGCGAATACTTGGTGATTTCCACCCGATATATCGGATCAAATCGATAACACTTCGTGGATATTTTCTGTGGCTCTGTACACGGCCTAGCGGGTTCGAACACTGCTCCACGCAAGTTATACGACTTCGAATCGCACTGTAATCGAGAATGCTGGAGCGCATTCAACTGGTACTATGACTACGGTTTCTTTTTTGAAGGGGATTGTTTCTACTGCGTACAAAGTCGCCAGTGACGTGACCTGCACGGAACTTCTGTATGCTGGGCAGTGCACGGAGGCTGTTCATTGGTTCGCTTTGTCGATGGCGGTCGTTGCACTGGCAAGCGTGACCCAGTAGGTTTCAAACGAAGGTGCTAGCACCAGCAAACATGTCTGGAGCCGTGGAAAACCTCCGTATCGGCAGTAGGGATTGCTGTCTGTGGTTTGTGGGTGGGAAATAGTGTTGGAGGAGCCCGGAATTTCGGATTCCTTCGGATCCTCTCAGGTTGTAGCCACCAGCTTGGAGTTTTATACGTTGTGGAGGTTCTATTCATCCATAATTCGGCTAGGATCGAGATTGTGGTGACGAACAGACCCGTACTTCAACAAAATGCAAAGATGCGGACCACTTCAAGTGGACACATGCAAAACAATCCCGTGGCTGGTGCTGCCCGCGACAAATCCGTGGTAAAGTGTCCGATTTGGGAAATAACTGTCCATCTGTGAGCTTGTCGAAGATGGACAGTTAATTGAATTTCATTCGCTGTTCGATTTCGACGGACTACTTCTGCTTAGGGCACAGGACAATTTCGACGGGGAATGCAGACTCTCATGCGTATTGATTCGCTGGCTAGTATTTCCACCCAAAAAAACAGATGAGGGAAAACGTCCACCTCTAAACGTGAGGCATCATATAATCGGATTTGAAATGGAATTGATCTACAGTTATCGCTTCCATGTCAGCGAACGCAAAGAAGGATTTGATTTATTCGTTCGGGACGATGAAGCACGGAAGAACTGAAGGTAAAAAATTGTAGCAGTATCATCTGTGGGGCGGGGCTGCCGTGTGTCTGGTTCGTATGTGCTGGTATGAGGTGGCTGATTGGATCAATTCGGCTTGGTGATATGTTCTCCATCTATGCGTAATAGAATCGCGTCGTGTGTCGAGCGCCGATAACATACTTGAACGAAAGATACGACACTGCCAGGTGGAACTTGGCAGTCACTGTGGCTTGGACAAACGACCTTGGGCACCGATCGAAGGAAATTATATAGCGGCATATATCTTTTTTTTCTGTTTCTCCTCTTCGGCAGTGCTAGATGCATCTTGTGGAAAAATTAACGACTGAACCCATTTGATCGATCCAAGGCGAAGCCAACCACCGACCGTGGCTTCCGGTAGATGTATTGCGGCTTCTGTTAGCGAATACTTGGTGATTTCCACCCGATATATCGGATCAAATCGATAACACTTCGTGGATATTTTCTGTGGCTCTGTACACGGCCTAGCGGGTTCGAACACTGCTCCACGCAAGGATTATACGACTTCGAATCGCACTGTAATCGAGAATGCTGGAGCGCATTCAACTGGTACTATGACTACGGTTTCTTTTGAAGGGGATTGTTTCTACTGCGTACAAAGTCGCCAGTGACGTGACCTGCACGGAGCTTCTGTATGCTGGGCAGTGCACGGAGGCTGTTCATTGGTTCGCTTTGTCGATGGCGGTCGTTGCACTGGCAAGCGTGACCCAGTAGGTTTCCAAACGAAGGTGCTAGCACCAGCAAACATGTCTGGAGCCGTGGAAAACCTCCGTATCGGCAGTAGGGATTGCTGTCTGTGGTTTGTGGGTGGAAATAGTGTTGGAGGAGCGGGAATTTCGGATTCCTTCGGATCCTCTCAGGTTGTAGCCACCAGCTTGGAGTTTTATACGTTGTGGAGGTTCTATTCATCCATAATTCGGCTAGGATCGAGATTGTGGTGACGAACAGACCCGTACTTCAACAAAATGCAAAGATGCGGACCACTTCAAGTGGACACATGCAAACAATCCCGTGGCTGGTGCTGCCCGCGACAAATCCGTGGTAAAGTGTCCGATTTGGGAAATAACTGTCCATCTGTGAGATTGTCGAAGATGGACAGTTAATTGAATTTCATTCGCTGTTCGATTTCGACGGACTACTTCTGCTTAGGGCACAGGACAATTTCTGACGGGAATGCAGACTCTCATGCGTATTGATTCGCTGGCTAGTATTTCCACCCAAAAAAACAGATGAGGGAAAACGTCCACCTCTAAACGTGAGGCATCATATAATCGGATTTGAAATGGAATTGATCTACAGTTATCGCTTCCATGTCAGCGAACGCAAAGAAGGATTTGATTTATTCGTTCGGGACGATGAAGCACGGAAGAACTGAAGGTAAAAAATTGTAGCAGTATCATCTGTGGGGCGGGGCTGCCGTGTGTCTGGTTCGTATGTGCTGGTATGAGGTGGCTGATTGGATCAATTCGGCTTGGTGATATGTTCTCCATCTATGCGTAATAGAATCGCGTCGTGTGTCGAGCGCCGATAACATACTTGAACGAAAGATACGACACTGCCAGGTGGAACTTGGCAGTCACTGTGGCTTGGACAAACGACCTTGCGCACCGATCGAAGGAAATTATATAGCGGCATATATCTTTTTTTTCTGTTTCTCCTCTTCGGCAGTGCTAGATGCATCTTGTGGAAAAATTAACGACTGAACCCATTTGATCGATCCAAGGCGAAGCCAACCACCGACCGTGGCTTCCGGTAGATGTATTGCGGCTTCTGTTAGCGAATACTTGGTGATTTCCACCCGATATATCGGATCAAATCGATAACACTTCGTGGATATTTTCTGTGGCTCTGTACACGGCCTAGCGGGTTCGAACACTGCTCCACGCAAGTTATACGACTTCGAATCGCACTGTAATCGAGAATGCTGGAGCGCATTCAACTGGTACTATGACTACGGTTTCTTTTTTGAAGGGGATTGTTTCTACTGCGTACAAAGTCGCCAGTGACGTGACCTGCACGGAGCTTCTGTATGCTGGGCAGTGCACGGAGGCTGTTCATTGGTTCGCTTTGTCGATGGCGGTCGTTGCACTGGCAAGCGTGACCCAGTAGGTTTCCAAACGAAGGTGCTAGCACCAGCAAACATGTCTGGAGCCGTGGAAAACCTCCGTATCGGCAGTAGGGATTGCTGTCTGTGGTTTGTGGGTGGAAATAGTGTTGGAGGAGCCCGGAATTTCGGATTCCTTCGGATCCTCTCAGGTTGTAGCCACCAGCTTGGAGTTTTATACGTTG
Source organism: Phytophthora colocasiae (assembly GCA_018806915.1). Classification (NCBI taxonomy): domain Eukaryota; phylum Oomycota; class Peronosporomycetes; order Peronosporales; family Peronosporaceae; genus Phytophthora; species Phytophthora colocasiae. Next base: position 2,251,275 of record JAGKQI010000061.1, on the reverse strand, counting down.
TGGAGGTTCTATTCATCCATAATTCGGCTAGGATCGAGATTGTGGTGACGAACAGACCCGTACTTCAACAAAATGCAAAGATGCGGACCACTTCAAGTGGACACATGCAAACAATCCCGTGGCTGGTGCTGCCCGCGACAAATCCGTGGTAAAGTGTCCGATTTGGGAAATAACTGTCCATCTGTGAGATTGTCGAAGATGGACAGTTAATTGAATTTCATTCGCTGTTCGATTTCGACGGACTACTTCTGCTTAGGGCACAGGACAATTTCGACGGGGAATGCAGACTCTCATGCGTATTGATTCGCTGGCTAGTATTTCCACCCAAAAAAACAGATGAGGGAAAACGTCCACCTCTAAACGTGAGGCATCATATAATCGGATTTGAAATGGAATTGATCTACAGTTATCGCTTCCATGTCAGCGAACGCAAAGAAGGATTTGATTTATTCGTTCGGGACGATGAAGCACGGAAGAACTGAAGGTAAAAAATTGTAGCAGTATCATCTGTGGGGCGGGGCTGCCGTGTGTCTGGTTCGTATGTGCTGGTATGAGGTGGCTGATTGGATCAATTCGGCTTGGTGATATGTTCTCCATCTATGCGTAATAGAATCGCGTCGTGTGTCGAGCGCCGATAACATACTTGAACGAAAGATACGACACTGCCAGGTGGAACTTGGCAGTCACTGTGGCTTGGACAAACGACCTTGGGCACCGATCGAAGGAAATATATAGCGGCATATATCTTTTTTTTCTGTTTCTCCTCTTCGGCAGTGCTAGATGCATCTTGTGGAAAAATTAACGACTGAACCCATTTGATCGATCCAAGGCGAAGCCAACCACCGACCGTGGCTTCCGGTAGATGTATTGCGGCTTCTGTTAGCGAATACTTGGTGATTTCCACCCGATATATCGGATCAAATCGATAACACTTCGTGGATATTTTCTGTGGCTCTGTACACGGCCTAGCGGGTTCGAACACTGCTCCACGCAAGTTATACGACTTCGAATCGCACTGTAATCGAGAATGCTGGGGCGCATTCAACTGGTACTATGACTACGGTTTCTTTTTTGAAGGGGATTGTTTCTACTGCGTACAAAGTCGCCAGTGACGTGACCTGCACGGAGCTTCTGTATGCTGGGCAGTGCACGGAGGCTGTTCATTGGTTCGCTTTGTCGATGGCGGTCGTTGCAACTGGCATAAGCGGTGACCCAGTAGGTTTCCAAACGAAGGTGCTAGCACCAGCAAACATGTCTGGAGCCGTGGAAAACCTCCGTATCGGCAGTAGGGATTGCTGTCTGTGGTTTGTGGGTGGAAATAGTGTTGGAGGAGCCCGGAATTTCGGATTCCTTCGGATCCTCTCAGGTTGTAGCCACCAGCTTGGAGTTTTATACGTTGTGGAGGTTCTATTCATCCATAATTCGGCTAGGATCGAGATTGTGGTGACGAACAGACCCGTACTTCAACAAAATGCAAAGATGCGGACCACTTCAAGTGGACACATGCAAACAATCCCGTGGCTGGTGCTGCCCGCGACAAATCCGTGGTAAAGTGTCCGATTTGGGAAATAACTGTCCATCTGTGAGATTGTCGAAGATGGACAGTTAATTGAATTTCATTCGCTGTTCGATTTCGACGGACTACTTCTGCTTAGGGCACAGGACAATTTCGACGGGGAATGCAGACTCTCATGCGTATTGATTCGCTGGCTAGTATTTCCACCCAAAAAAACAGATGAGGGAAAACGTCCACCTCTAAACGTGAGGCATCATATAATCGGATTTGAAATGGAATTGATCTACAGTTATCGCTTCCATGTCAGCGAACGCAAAGAAGGATTTGATTTATTCGTTCGGGACGATGAAGCACGGAAGAACTGAAGGTAAAAATTGTAGCAGTATCATCTGTGGGGCGGGGCTGCCGTGTGTCTGGTTCGTATGTGCTGGTATGAGGTGGCTGATTGGATCAATTCGGCTTGGTGATATGTTCTCCATCTATGCGTAATAGAATCGCGTCGTGTGTCGAGCGCCGATAACATACTTGAACGAAAGATACGACACTGCCAGGTGGAACTTGGCAGTCACTGTGGCTTGGACAAACGACCTTGCGCACCGATCGAAGGAAATTATATAGCGGCATATATCTTTTTTTTCTGTTTCTCCTCTTCGGCAGTGCTAGATGCATCTTGTGGAAAAATTAACGACTGAACCCATTTGATCGATCCAAGGCGAAGCCAACCACCGACCGTGGCTTCCGGTAGATGTATTGCGGCTTCTGTTAGCGAATACTTGGTGATTTCCCACCCGATATATCGGATCAAATCGATAACACTTCGTGGATATTTTCTGTGGCTCTGTACACGGCCTAGCGGGTTCGAACACTGCTCCACGCAAGTTATACGACTTCGAATCGCACTGTAATCGAGAATGCTGGAGCGCATTCAACTGGTACTATGACTACGGTTTCTTTTTTGAAGGGGATTGTTTCTACTGCGTACAAAGTCGCCAGTGACGTGACCTGCACGGAACTTCTGTATGCTGGGCAGTGCACGGAGGCTGTTCATTGGTTCGCTTTGTCGATGGCGGTCGTTGCACTGGCAAGCGTGACCCAGTAGGTTTCCAAACGAAGGTGCTAGCACCAGCAAACATGTCTGGAGCCGTGGAAAACCTCCGTATCGGCAGTAGGGATTGCTGTCTGTGGTTTGTGGGTGGAAATAGTGTTGGAGGAGCCGGAATTTCGGATTCCTTCGGATTCCTCTCAGGTTGTAACCACCAGCTTGGAGTTTTATACGTTGTGGAGGTTCTATTCATCCATAATTCGGCTAGGATCGAGATTGTGGTGACGAACAGACCCGTACTTCAACAAAATGCAGATGCGGACCACTTCAAGTGGACACATGCAAACAATCCCGTGGCTGGTGCTGCCCGCGACAAATCCGTGGTAAAGTGTCCGATTTGGGAAATAACTGTCCATCTGTGAGATTGTCGAAGATGGACAGTTAATTGAATTTCATTCGCTGTTCGATTTCGACGGACTACTTCTGCTTAGGGCACAGGACAATTTCGACGGGAATGCAGACTCTCATGCGTATTGATTCGCTGGCTGAGTATTTCCACCCAAAAGAACAGATGAGGGAAAACGTCCACCTCTAAACGTGAGGCATCATATAATCGGATTTGAAATGGAATTGATCTACAGTTATCGCTTCCATGTCAGCGAACGCAAAGAAGGATTTGATTTATTCGTTCGGGACGATGAAGCACGGAAGAACTGAAGGTAAAATTGTAGCAGTATCATCTGTGGGGCGGGGCTGCCGTGTGTCTGGTTCGTATGTGCTGGTATGAGGTGGCTGATTGGATCAATTCGGCTTGGTGATATGTTCTCCATCTATGCGTAATAGAATCGCGTCGTGTGTCGAGCGCCGATAACATACTTGAACGAAAGATACGACACTGCCAGGTGGAACTTGGCAGTCACTGTGGCTTGGACAAACGACCTTGGGCACCGATCGAAGGAAATTATATAGCGGCATATATCTTTTTTTTCTGTTTCTCCTCTTCGGCAGTGCTAGATGCATCTTGTGGAAAAATTAACGACTGAACCCATTTGATCGATCCAAGGCAGAAGCCATGACCACCGACCGTGGCTTCCGGTAGATGTATTGCGGCTTCTGTTAGCGAATACTTGGTGATTTCCACCCGATATATCGGATCAAATCGATAACACTTCGTGGGATATTTTCTGTGGCTCTGTACACGGCCTAGCGGGTTCGAACACTGCTCCACGCAAGTTATACGACTTCGAATCGCACTGTAATCGAGAATGCTGGAGCGCATTCAACTGGTACTATGACTACGGTTTCTTTTTTGAAGGGGATTGTTTCTACTGCGTACAAAGTCGCCAGTGACGTGACCTGCACGGAGCTTCTGTATGCTGGGCAGTGCACGGAGGCTGTTCATTGGTTCGCTTTGTCGATGGCGGTCGTTGCACTGGCAAGCGTGACCCAGTAGGTTTCCAAACGAAGGTGCTAGCACCAGCAAACATGTCTGGAGCCGTGGAAAACCTCCGTATCGGCAGTAGGGATTGCTGTCTGTGGTTTGTGGGTGGAAATAGTGTTGGAGGAGCCCGGAATTTCGGATTCCTTCGGATCCTCTCAGGTTGTAGCCACCAGCTTGGAGTTTTATACGTTGTGGAGGTTCTATTCATCCATAATTCGGCTAGGATCGAGATTGTGGTGACGAACAGACCCGTACTTCAACAAAATGCAAAGATGCGGACCACTTCAAGTGGACACATGCAAACAATCCCGTGGCTGGTGCTGCCCGCGACAAATCCGTGGTAAAGTGTCCGATTTGGGAAATAACTGTCCATCTGTGAGATTGTCGAAGATGGACAGTTAATTGAATTTCATTCGCTGTTCGATTTCGACGGACTACTTCTGCTTAGGGCACAGGACAATTTCGACGGGGAATGCAGACTCTCATGCGTATTGATTCGCTGGCTAGTATTTCCACCCAAAAGAACAGATGAGGGAAAACGTCCACCTCTAAACGTGAGGCATCATATAATCGGATTTGAAATGGAATTGATCTACAGTTATCGCTTCCATGTCAGCGAACGCAAAGAAGGATTTGATTTATTCGTTCGGGACGATGAAGCACGGAAGAACTGAAGGTAAAAATTGTAGCAGTTTCATCTGTGGGGCGGGGCTGCCGTGTTGTCTGGTTCGTATGTGCTGGTATGAGGTGGCTGATTGGATCAATTCGGCTTGGTGATATGTTCTCCATCTATGCGTAATAGAATCGCGTGTGTCGAGCGCCGATAACATACTTGAACGAAAGATACGACACTGCCAGGTGGAACTTGGCAGTCACTGTGGCTTGGACAAACGACCTTGGGCACCGATCGAAGGAAATTATATAGCGGCATATATCTTTTTTTCTGTTTCTCCTCTTCGGCAGTGCTAGATGCATCTTGTGGAAAAATTAACGACTGAACCCATTTGATCGATCCAAGGCGAAGCCAACCACCGACCGTGGCTTCCGGTAGATGTATTGCGGCTTCTGTTAGCGAATACTTGGTGATTTCCACCCGATATATCGGATCAAATCGATAACACTTCGTGGATATTTTCTGTGGCTCTGTACACGGCCTAGCGGGTTCGAACACTGCTCCACGCAAGTTATACGACTTCGAATCGCACTGTAATCGAGAATGCTGGAGCGCATTCAACTGGTACTATGACTACGGTTTCTTTTGAAGGGGATTGTTTCTACTGCGTACAAAGTCGCCAGTGACGTGACCTGCACGGAGCTTCGGTATGCGGGGCAGTGCACGGAGGCTGTTCATTGGTTCGCTTTGTCGATGGCGGTCGTTGCACTGGCAAGCGTGACCCAGTAGGTCTCCAAACAGAAGGTGCTAGCACCAGCAAACATGTCTGGAGCCGTGGAAAACCTCCGTATCGGCAGTAGGGATTGCTGTCTGTGGTTTGTGGGTGGAAATAGTGTTGGAGGAGCCGGAATTTCGGATTCCTTCGGATCCTCTCAGGTTGTAGCCACCAGCTTGGAGTTTTATACGTTGTGGAGGTTCTATTCATCCATAATTCGGCTAGGATCGAGATTGTGGTGACGAACAGACCCGTACTTCAACAAAATGCAAAGATGCGGACCACTTCAAGTGGACACATGCAAACAATCCCGTGGCTGGTGCTGCCCGCGACAAATCCGTGGTAAAGTGTCCGATTTGGGGAAATAACTGTCCATCTGTGAAGATTGTCGAAGATGGACAGTTAACTGAATTTCATTCGCTGTTCGATTTCGACGGACTACTTCCTGCTTAGGGCACAGGACAATTTCGACGGGGAATGCAGACTCTCATGCGTATTGATTCGCTGGCTAGTATTTCCACCCAAAAAACAGATGAGGGAAAACGTCCACCTCTAAACGTGAGGCATCATATAATCGGATTTGAAATGGAATTGATCTACAGTTATCGCTTCCATGTCAGCGAACGCAAAGAAGGATTTGATTTATTCGTTCGGGACGATGAAGCACGGAAGAACTGGAAGGTAAAAAATTGTAGCAGTATCATCTGTGGGGCGGGGCTGCCGTGTGTCTGGTTCGTATGTGCTGGTATGAGGTGGCTGATTGGATCAATTCGGCTTGGTGATATGTTCTCCATCTATGCGTAATAGAATCGCGTCGTGTGTCGAGCGCCGATAACATACTTGAACGAAAGATACGACACTGCCAGGTGGAACTTGGCAGTCACTGTGGCTTGGACAAACGACCTTGGGCACCGATCGAAGGAAATTATATAGCGGCATATATCTTTTTTTTCTGTTTCTCCTCTTCGGCAGTGCTAGATGCATCTTGTGGAAAATTAACGACTGAACCCATTTGAGTCGATCCAAGAGCGAAGCCAAACCACCGACCGTGGCTTCCGGTAGATGTATTGCGGCTTCTGTTAGCGAATACTTGGTGATTTCCACCCGATATATCGGATCAAATCGATAACACTTCGTGGATATTTTCTGTGGCTCTGTACACGGCCTAGCGGGTTCGAACACTGCTCCACGCAAGTTATACGACTTCGAATCGCACTGTAATCGAGAATGCTGGAGCGCATTCAACTGGTACTATGACTACGGTTTCTTTTTTGAAGGGGATTGTTTCTACTGCGTACAAAGTCGCCAGTGACGTGACCTGCACGGAGCTTCTGTATGCTGGGCAGTGCACGGAGGCTGTTCATTGGTTCGCTTTGTCGATGGCGGTCGTTGCACTGGCAAGCGTGACCCAGTAGGTTTCAAACGAAGGTGCTAGCACCAGCAAACATGTCTGGAGCCGTGGAAAACCTCCGTATCGGCAGTAGGGATTGCTGTCTGTGGTTTGTGGGTGGAAATAGTGTTGGAGGAGCGGAATTTCGGATTCCTTCGGATCCTCTCAGGTTGTAGCCACCAGCTTGGAGTTTTATACGTTGTGGAGGTTCTATTCATCCATAATTCGGCTAGGATCGAGATTGTGGTGACGAACAGACCCGTACTTCAACAAAATGCAAAGATGCGGACCACTTCAAGTGGACACATGCAAACAATCCCGTGGCTGGTGCTGCCCGCGACAAATCCGTGGTAAAGTGTCCGATTTGGGAAATAACTGTCCATCTGTGAGATTGTCGAAGATGGACAGTTAATTGAATTTCATTCGCTGTTCGATTTCGACGGACTACTTCTGCTTAGGCACAGGACAATTTCGACGGGAATGCAGACTCTCATGCCGTATTGATTCGCTGGCTAGTATTTCCACCCAAAAAAACAGATGAGGGAAAACGTCCACCTCTAAACGTGAGGCATCATATAATCGGATTTGAAATGGAATTGATCTACAGTTATCGCTTCCATGTCAGCGAACGCAAAGAAGGATTTGATTTATTCGTTCGGGACGATGAAGCACGGAAGAACTGGAAGGTAAAAATTGTAGCAGTATCATCTGTGGGGCGGGGCTGCCGTGTGTCTGGTTCGTATGTGCTGGTATGAGGTGGCTGATTGGATCAATTCGGCTTGGTGATATGTTCTCCATCTATGCGTAATAGAATCGCGTCGTGTCGAGCGCCGATAACATACTTGAACAGAAAGATACGACACTGCCAGGTGGAACTTGGCAGTCACTGTGGCTTGGACAAACGACCTTGGGCACCGATCGAAGGAAATTATATAGCGGCATATATCTTTTTTTTCTGTTTCTCCTCTTCGGCAGTGCTAGATGCATCTTGTGGAAAAATTAACGACTGAACCCATTTGATCGATCCAAGGCGAAGCCAACCACCGACCGTGGCTTCCGGTAGATGTATTGCGGCTTCTGTTAGCGAATACTTGGTGATTTCCACCCGATATATCGGATCAAATCGATAACACTTCGTGGATATTTTCTGTGGCTCTGTACACGGCCTAGCGGGTTCGAACACTGCTCCACGCAAGTTATACGACTTCGAATCGCACTGTAATCGAGAATGCTGGAGCGCATTCAACTGGTACTATGACTACGGTTTCTTTGAAGAGGATTGTTTCTACTGCGTACAAAGTCGCCAGTGACGTGACCTGCACGGAGCTTCTGTATGCTGGGCAGTGCACGGAGGCTGTTCATTGGTTCGCTTTGTCGATGGCGGTCGTTGCACTGGCAAGCGTGACCCAGTAGGTTTCCAAACGAAGGTGCTAGCACCAGCAAACATGTCTGGAGCCGTGGAAAACCTCATTATCGGCAGTAGGGATTGCTGTCTGTGGTTTGTGGGTGGAAATAGTGTTGGAGGAGCCCGGAATTTCGGATTCCTTCGGATCCTCTCAGGTTGTAGCCACCAGCTTGGAGTTTTATACGTTGTGGAAGTTCAATTCACTCATACTTCAGCTAGGATCGAGATTGTGGTGACGAACAGACCCGTACTTCAACAAAATGCAAAGATGCGGACCACTTCAAGTGGACACATGCAAACAATCCCGTGGCTGGTGCTGCCCGCGACAAATCCGTGGTAAAGTGTCCGATTTGGGAAATAACTGTCCATCTGTGAGATTGTCGAAGATGGACAGTTAATTGAATTTCATTCGCTGTTCGATTTCGACGGACTACTTCTGCTTAGGGCACAGGACAATTTCGACGGGGAATGCAGACTCTCATGCGTATTGATTCGCTGGCTAGTATTTCCACCCAAAAAAACAGATGAGGGAAAACGTCCACCTCTAAACGTGAGGCATCATATAATCGGATTTGAAATGGAATTGATCTACAGTTATCGCTTCCATGTCAGCGAACGCAAAGAAGGATTTGATTTATTCGTTCGGGACGATGAAGCACGGAAGAACTGAAGGTAAAAATTGTAGCAGTATCATCTGTGGGGCGGGGCTGCCGTGTGTCTGGTTCGTATGTGCTGGTATGAGGTGGCTGATTGGATCAATTCGGCTTGGTGATATGTTCTCCATCTATGCGTAATAGAATCGCGTCGTGTGTCGAGCGCCGATAACATACTTGAACGAAAGATACGACACTGCCAGGTGGAACTTGGCAGTCACTGTGGCTTGACAAACGACCTTGCGCACCGATCGAAGGAAATTATATAGCGGCATATATATTTTTTTTCTGTTTCTCCTCTTCGGCAGTGCTAGATGCATCTTGTGGAAAAATTAACGACTGAACCCATTTGATCGATCCAAGGCGAAGCCAACCACCGACCGTGGCTTCCGGTAGATGTATTGCGGCTTCTGTTAGCGAATACTTGGTGATTTCCACCCGATATATCGGATCAAATCGATAACACTTCGTGGATATTTTCTGTGGCTCTGTACACGGCCTAGCGGGTTCGAACACTGCTCCACGCAAGTTATACGACTTCGAATCGCACTGTAATCGAGAATGCTGGAGCGCATTCAACTGGTACTATGACTACGGTTTCTTTTTTGAAGGGGATTGTTTCTACTGCGTACAAAGTCGCCAGTGACGTGACCTGCACGGAGCTTCTGTATGCTGGGCAGTGCACGGAGGCTGTTCATTGGTTCGCTTTGTCGATGGCGGTCGTTGCACTGGCAAGCGTGACCCAGTAGGTTTCCAAACGAAGGTGCTAGCACCAGCAAACATGTCTGGAGCCGTGGAAAACCTCCGTATCGGCAGTAGGGATTGCTGTCTGTGGTTTGTGGGTGGAAATAGTGTTGGAGGAGCCCGGAATTTCGGATTCCTTCGGACCCTCTCAGGTTGTAGCCACCAGCTTGGAGTTTTATACGTTGTGGAAGTTCAATTCACTCATACTTCAGCTAGGATCGAGATTGTGGTGACGAACAGACCCGTACTTCAACAAAATGCAAAGATGCGGACCACTTCAAGTGGACACATGCAAACAATCCCGTGGCTGGTGCTGCCCGCGACAAATCCGTGGTAAAGTGTCCGATTTAAATAACTGTCCATCTGTGAGATTGTCCCGAAGATGGACAGTTAATTGAATTTCATTCGCTGTTCGATTTCGACGGACTACTTCTGCTTAGGCACAGGACAATTTCGACGGGGAATGCAGACTCATGCGTATTGATTCGCTGGCTAGTATTTCCACCCAAAAACAGATGAGGGAAAAACGTCCACCTCTAAACGTGAGGCATCATATAATCGGATTTGAAATGGAATTGATCTACAGTTATCGCTTCCATGTCAGCGAACGCAAAGAAGGATTTGATTTATTCGTTCGGGACGATGAAGCACGGAAGAACTGAAGGTAAAAAATTGTAGCAGTATCATCTGTGGGGCGGGGCTGCCGTGTGTCTGGTTCGTATGTGCTGGTATGAGGTGGCTGATTGGATCAATTCGGCTTGGTGATATGTTCTCCATCTATGCGTAATAGAATCGCGTCGTGTGTCGAGCGCCGATAACATACTTGAACGAAAGATACGACACTGCCAGGTGGAACTTGGCAGTCACTGTGGCTTGGACAAACGACCTTGCGCACCGATCGAAGGAAATTATATAGCGGCATATATATTTTTTTTCTGTTTCTCCTCTTCGGCAGTGCTAGATGCATCTTGTGGAAAAATTAACGACTGAACCCATTTGATCGATCCAAGGCGAAGCCAACCACCGAGTAGACATACCGTGGCTTCCGGTAGATGTATTGCGGCTTCTGTTAGCGAATACTTGGTGATTTCCACCCGATATATCGGATCAAATCGATAACACTTCGTGGATATTTTCTGTGGCTCTGTACACGGCCTAGCGGGTTCGAACACTGCTCCACGCAAGTTATACGACTTCGAATCGCACTGTAATCGAGAATGCTGGAGCGCATTCAACTGGTACTATGACTACGGTTTCTTTTTTGAAGGGGATTGTTTCTACTGCGTACAAAGTCGCCAGTGACGCACTCGCACGGAGCTTCTGTATGCTGGGCAGTGCACGGAGGCTGTTCATTGGTTCGCTTCGTCGATGGCGGTCGTTGCACTGGCAAGCGTGACTCCAGTAGGTTTCAAACGAAGGTGCTAGCACCAGCAAACATGTCTGGAGCCGTGGAAAACCTCCGTATCGGCAGTAGGGATTGCTGTCTGTGGTTTGTGGGTGGAAATAGTGTTGAGGAGCCCGGAATTTCGGATTCCTTCGGATCCTCTCAGGTTGTAGCCACCAGCTTGGAGTTTTATACGTTGTGGAGGTTCTATTCATCCATAATTCGGCTAGGATCGAGATTGTGGTGACGAACAGACCCGTACTTCAACAAAATGCAAAGATGCGGACCACTTCAAGTGGACACATGCAAACAATCCCGTGGCTGGTGCTGCTCATGACAAATCCGTGGTAAAGTGTCCGATTTGGGAAATAACTGTCCATCTGTGAGATTGTCGAAGATGGACAGTTAATTGAATTTCATTCGCTGTTCGATTTCGACGGACTACTTCAGCTTAGGCACAGGACAATTCGATGGGGAATGCAGACTCTCATGCGTATTGATTCGCCGCCAAGTATTTCCACCCAAAAAACAGATGAGGGAAAACGTCCACCTCTAAACGCAGGCATCATATAATCGGATTTGAAATGGAATTGATTCACAGTTATCGTTTCCAGTCGCGAACGCAAAGAAGGATTTGATTTATTCGTTCGGGACGATGAAGCACGAAGAACTGAAGGTAAAAAATTGTAGCAGTATCATCTGTGGGGCGGGACTGCCAAGCGTGTGTCTGGTTCGTATGTGCTGGTATGAGGTGGCTGATTGATCAATTCGGCTTGGTGATATGTTCTCCATCTATGCGTAATAGAATCGCGTCGTGTCGAGCGCCGATAACATACTTGAACGAAAGATACGACACTGCCAGGTGGAACTTGGCAGTCACTGTGGCTTGGACAAACGACCTTGCGCACCGATCGAAGGAAATTATATAGCGGCATATATATTTTTTTTCTGTTTCTCCTCTTCGGCAGTGCTAGATGCATCTTGTGGAAAAATTAACGACTGAACCCATTTGATCGATCCAAGGCGAAGCCAACCACCGACCGTGGCTTCCGGTAGATGCATTGCGGCTTCTGTTAAGCGAAATACTTGGTGATTTCCACCCGATATATCGATCAAATCGATAACACTTCGTGGATATTTTCTGTGGCTCTGCACACGGCCTAGCGGGTTCGAATTATCACTGCTCCACGCAAGTTATACGACTTCGAATCGCACTGTAATCGAGAATGCTGGAGCGCATTCAACTGGTACTATGATCGCGGTTTCTTTTGAAGGGGATTGTTTCTACTGCGTACAAAGTCGCCAGTGACGTGACCTGCACGGAGCTTCTGTATGCTGGGCAGTGCACGGAGGCTGTTCATTGGTTCTGCTTTGTCGATGGCGGTCGTTGCACGGGCAAGCGTGTCCCAGTAGGTTTCCAAGCGAAGGTGCTCGCACCAGCAAACATGTCTGGAGCCGTGGAAAACCTCCGGAGCGGCAGTAGGGAGTGCTGTCTGTGGTTTGTGGGTGGAAATAGTGCTGGAGGAGCCCGGAATTTCGGATTCTTCGGATCCTCTCAGGTTGTAGCCACCAGCTTGGAGTTTTATATGTTGTGGAGGTTCTATTCATCCATAATTCGGCTAGGATCGAGATTGTGGTGACGAACAGACCCGTACTTCAACAAAATGCAAAGATGCGGACCACTTCAAGTGGACACATGCAAACAATCCCGTGGCTGGTGCTGCCCGCGACAAATCCGTGGTAAAGTGTCCGATTTGGGAAATGACTGTCCATCTGTGAGATTGTCGAAGATGGACAGTTAATTGAATTTCATTCGCTGTTCGATTTCGACGGACTACTTCTGCTTAGGGCACAGGACAATTTCGACGGGGAATGCAGACTCTCATGCGTATTGATTCGCTGGCTAGTATTTCCACCCAAAAAAACAGATGAGGGAAAACGTCCACCTCTAAACGTGAGGCATCATATAATCGGATTTGAAATGGAATTGATCTACAGTTATCGCTTCCATGTCAGCGAACGCAAAGAAGGATTTGATTTATTCGTTCGGGACGATGAAGCACGGAAGAACTGAAGGTAAAAATTGTAGCAGTATCATCTGTGGGGCGGGGCTGCCGTGTGTCTGGTTCGTATGTGCTGGTATGAGGTGGCTGATTGGATCAATTCGGCTTGGTGATATGTTCTCCATCTATGCGTAATAGAATCGCGTCGTGTGTCGAGCGCCGATAACATACTTGAACGAAAGATACGACACTGCCAGGTGGAACTTGGCAGTCACTGTGGCTTGGACAAACGACCTTGCGCACCGATCGAAGGAAATTATATAGCGGCATATATATTTTTTTTCTGTTTCTCCTCTTCGGCAGTGCTAGATGCATCTTGTGGAAAAATTAACGACTGAACCCATTTGATCGATCCAAGGCGAAGCCAACCACCGAGTAGACATACCGTGGCTTCCGGTAGATGTATTGCGGCTTCTGTTAGCGAATACTTGGTGATTTCCACCCGATATATCGGATCAAATCGATAACACTTCGTGGATATTTTCTGTGGCTCTGTACACGGCCTAGCGGGTTCGAACACTGCTCCACGCAAGTTATACGACTTCGAATCGCACTGTAATCGAGAATGCTGGAGCGCATTCAACTGGTACTATGACTACGGTTTCTTTTTTGAAGGGGATTGTTTCTACTGCGTACAAAGTCGCCAGTGACGTGACCTGCACGGAGCTTCTGTATGCTGGGCAGTGCACGGAGGCTGTTCATTGGTTCGCTTTGTCGATGGCGGTCGTTGCACTGGCAAGCGTGACCCAGTAGGTTTCCAAACGAAGGTGCTAGCACCAGCAAACATGTCTGGAGCCGTGGAAAACCTCCGTATCGGCAGTAGGGATTGCTGTCTGTGGTTTGCGGGTGGAAATAGTGTTGGAGGAGCCCGGAATTTCGGATTCCTTCGGATCCTCTCAGGTTGTAGCCACCAGCTTGGAGTTTTATACGTTGTGGAGGTTCTATTCATCCATAATTCGGCTAGGATCGAGATTGTGGTGACGAACAGACCCGTACTTCAACAAAATGCAAAGATGCGGACCACTTCAAGTGGACACATGCAAACAATCCCGTGGCTGGTGCTGCCCGCGACAAATCCGTGGTAAAGTGTCCGATTTGGGAAATAACTGTCCATCTGTGAGATTGTCGAAGATGGACAGTTAATTGAATTTCATTCGCTGTTCGATTTCGACGGACTACTTTTGCTTAGGGCACAAGACAATTTCGTCGACGGGAACTGCAGACTCCAGGCGTATTGATTCGCTGCCTAGTATTTCCACCCAAAAGAACAGATGAGGGAAAGCGTCCACCTCTAAACGTGAGGCATCATATAATCGGATTTGAAATGGAATTGATCTACAGTTATCGCTTCCATGTCAGCGAACGCAAGTCACTGTGGCTTGGACAAACGACCTTGCGCACTGATCGAAGGAAGTTCAGTGATTATATAGCGGCGTATATCTTTTATCTTTTTCTCCTCTTCGGTAGTGCTAGATGCATCTTGTGGACCATTTAACGACTGCACCCATTTGATCGAACCAAGGCGAAGCCAACCAGTAGACATACCGTGGCTTCCGGTAGATGTATTGCGGCTTCTGTTAGCGAATACTTGGTGATTTCCACCCGATATATCGGATCAAATCGATAACACTCCGTGGATATTTTCTGTGGCTCTGTACACGGCCTAGCGGGTTCGAACACTGCTCCACGCATGTTATACGACTTCGAATCGCACTGTAATCGAGAATGCTGGAGCGCATTCAACTGGTACTATGACTACGGTTTCTTTTTTGAAGGGGATTGTTTCTACTGCGTACAAAGTCGACAGTGACGTGACCTGCACGGAGTTTCTGTGTGCTGGGCAGTGCACGGAGGCTGTTCACTGGTTCGGTTTGTCGATGGCGTTCGTTGGACTGGCAAGCGTGACCCAGTAGGTTTCCAAACGAAGGTACTAGCACCAGCAAACATGTCTGGAGCCGTGGAAAACCTCATTATCGGCAGTAGGGATTGCTGTCTGTGGTTTGTGGGTGGAAATAGTGTTGGAGGAGCCCGGAATTTCGGATTCCTTCGGACCCTCTCAGGTTGTAGCCACCAGCTTGGAGTTTTATACGTTGTGGAAGTTCAATTCACTCATACTTCAGCTAGGATCGAGATTGTGGTGACGAACAGACCCGTACTTCTACAAAATGCAAAAATGCGACCCACTTCAAGTGGACACATGTAACAATCTCGTGGCTGTCCGTGACAAATCCCGAGGTGTCCTGATTTGAAAAATGAATAAGCTGTCCATCTTTTGGGATTCACACGAGATGGACAGTCAATTGAATTTCACTTCATCCGGATAAACTATTCAGACAAGGTAAAACAAAACAAAACAATTCAACCGTGTATTGGCCCCCTAAGCATATCGCTTCTTTTTCTTCTTTTTCTTCTTTTTCTTCTTTTTCTTCTTCTTCTTGGCCCCCTGAGCATATAGCACCGTACAAATATATGTCATCCCCCCTGTACATAATGAAGGGCTGTAGCCCGGTTTGAAAAGGAATTGGCCACCACGAGCGGACAGTGATTATCACGTGAAGGTAGGTTCGTATTACATTTACGAACTTCGTAAATGTAAAAATGACTTCGATTAATTATTCGGCGATGGCGAAATGGCCAACTCGCCTGTAGTTGAGCGGATCTCTGGGCGGGACTGCCACGAGTCAGACTTAGACGAATAGACACAATATGAACGTCAGCTGTGAGTAGCCGAGTTGTGTAGTTTTGTTGTGTATTGCCATAATTGATCGGATACGAATGAACGAACGATGCTATGCTGCCAGGTGGAACTTGGCCGTCCCGGTGGCGTGGACAAACGGCCTTGCCCGTTAATGTACGCAGATACGGTGATTATATAGCTGTGTATACCTCCTTATTTTTCTCCTCATTGGTGCTGAATGCGTCTAGCGGTCAAACTACCGCCGAAAACCCCACAGACTACGCCACTCATCCAGTTGACGTCCTGTAGCTACAGCAAAGCGTACTTGGAAGTACTGTGGCTTCTCTTAGAGGTCTTGTAGCTGCTGTTAAACGTACTTCGAAATACGGTGGCTTCTATTTGACGTCCTGTGCTTCTGGGAGGGACGACGGTGGTGCCAATTTCCATAGGACAGATCGAATTGAATCGATTGAAGCCGTATAAATTCACGGTGACCCCTTCAGCGGCCTAGAGCATTCGAACGCGGGCTCTAGCGCTTCATACGAGTTCTAGTATCGCTCGAATCGAGAATGCGGGGGCATATTCGACTGGTGTTACGACGCCCGTTTCTTTTTCGATGGAGATCATTTCTACTTCGTACGAAGTCGAAAGTGGAGTGGCCTGCAGGGAATTTCAGTCTACTTCTAGGGGTATGGAGGCTGTCAACGGATTCGCTTTGTCGGTGGCGTTCGTTGCGCTGGCAAAGCGGGACCCAGTACGATTTCTGGAGAAGGTGCTAGCACCAGCAAACGTGTCTGGACCCGTGGGAACCTCCGTATCGGCAGTAGGAATTGCTGTCTGTGTCCTGTAGGTGGAAATAGTGCTGGAGGAGCCCGGAAATTCGTATTCGTTGGCATCCTCTCGGGTTGTAGCCACCAGCTCGGGGTTGTAGCCACCAGCTCGGGATTGCAGCCGCCAGATCGGGGTTGTAGCCGCCAGATCGGGGTTTGATCCGTTGTAGAGGTTCGATTCACCCATAAGTAGAGGTTCGATTCACTCATACTTCAGCTAGGATCGAGATTGTGGTGACGAACAGACCCGTACTTCAACAAAATGCAAAAATGCGACCCACTTCAAGTGGACACATGTAACAATCTCGTGGCTGTCCGTGACAAATCCCGAGGTGTCCTGATTTGTAAACCTTAATTAATTTCAATTGATCAGTAATTTCGCTGCAGGAAATAGAGCATTACGAGCAATGTATGGGGATGGCGGTAATTGAACGAAAATGTTTTTTCTGATAAGGATGTGGCGAAAATGGAGTATTCATGTTCATGAATACTTTCGGAGCTTACTGTCGTGGCTGATCATGTGTAGTAATTTACTATAAAGTAAACTGAATTGGTTCACTGTTAAAGAGGTCATGTATTTACGTTAGAAACTAACTATATACTGAATTGCTTCAAATGTACATCTGACAACGTATCTTTTCAATTTATGAAATTAAAACCGAACTTTTTTCGGGTCCTTATTGAATTTCGAAAGTCCATAATTCACTCTTCAACTTTGCAGTAACCCAGGTGAAACCTGCTATGCTCTCTCCACGCTGGTGCGTCAGCAGCTTGACTCTCTTCTGCGTAAGCCTTCTCAACCATCTTGCGCTTCATACGTAGGGACATTTCCCCAACGTATGGCATTTCCTCCGCCGTAAATGACGAAGATCCTGTTGTCGCCAAGATATCACCATTGACAGAAAGATGACCACTTTGCCGAGACTCCATGCATAGACGTACATGGTAGGAACGCTCTCCCTTTTCCACCGCCCAATGAAACGTCTCGAGAAATGCAATCATGTTCCTACGTTCTTCCACACGAATCTCCCCAATGTAATCTCCATTCATTCCCTCCAATCCACTAGACGTGATGCCATTCGGGAAAAGACGAAATACGCGCTCCTTGTTGTCCAGTACCATGTGCATACAATCCAGACGTCCAGCCACACCTTGCGTTGAGCGGAGACGTAGTGCACTTTCTTGAATGTCGATCGATACCTCAATATGGACGACTTGTGAGATGATCGTCACTAACGAATAAAGTGACACATTTTGACTGGCATTGTCGGCACCAGCACTCCAATAGGAACTAGTTGCCATGTCTAAAACCCATTCGCCATTCCATCTCTCTTCAATGTCATTGTGAGGAGGATATGTCGCTGCGAAAGTTGCTCTGTCCTGACTTTCTACACCTCGTGGTAAGCTCGTAGCGCCAATGAAAGTATCACGCAACTGTGCTACAAACATGTTCCATCCAACAAAGTTCTGCCCGCCTAAAATCTGGCGCACAAGCGGTCGTCGGTCCTGGAAATACTGACAGGAATATACGGCTGCAATGACTTCTTCAGCGGCGTTAGCTAAGCTACCGATCATTGTCGCCGCGAATACTTCAGTATTCAAACGCTTTTCAATCTCACTCAGAAATTGCAGATAGCACGCACGCATTTGTTTTTTGTCCAGTACACACACAGCATATTGCTGGAAAAATGCACGCACCCAGTGACACGTCTCCCTCGAATAAAGCCAAACTGCTGCTTGTGCGGCTGTCTGCAGTACCACATTAACTTGTTGCGATACAGGAGGAGAACCAGCAGCTCTTATCTCATCTTCAGCTCGAGTGGGATCAACGAGCAACTCCACAAAACAATTCCTCTTGTCATTTATCTCGGACGTAGCTGAGATCGGATCGAGTAGATTCTGTTGTAACAAGTTTAAAAGCTCTTCAACAAACGGCGAGTAAAATCGCAATGGCGCCCAACGCAGAATTGCGTACAGCAGCGCCAAATTCTTAGAGGTGGAAACTGCAGGTCCATTGGTATTTTCCCAGAACCACTTGTCTTCCAGTGGATGCAATGGAGTTTCGAGGTGAGTCTGGGATTCTTCGTACTCCACACGGGCAACAGGTATAACGCTCGCTGGTTCTGTCGGTGCAAACACGGAAACCATTTCAGGTCGGCCATTTTGCGCCTGTTTGTGGGGTAAATCTCTGCCAGCAGATAACAATCCTCTTTCCACTTGTTGTGGAATATGAGCCGTTGTCAGTTGTAATGGGGCAGAACCTTCTGTTGCATGTAGGGGCTCCAGGGGAGCTCGTCGATACGAGATCACTGTAAACTCTGGAGACGTCACGACGTGTGCAACCCTATACAATTGAGTGAAAGCTTCGGGGCTGGAAAAAGCGGTTAAGTTGCCGTCCATATCCACGGCAACCTGCTCCATGACGTAAGCCTTCAGTACGTGCTTCAGCAATCTTTGAGCCTTATTGGCTCCACTCTCCCAGTCATAGTACCATCTTGAGTACGCTTTTTTACTGTTCAAGTGAAAAACCAATGGATTCTCCGATCTTGGTGACGTATTAGGAGCTCGGATATTTGTTACTAAGTCAGAAGGACCATCCAGGACCCCAGCGATCCATTGCCCTTCCAAATTGGTGTCTGTTTGCACTCCCTGCTGAATTTTACTCACCTCGACACATTCTCCCGCCCGGAGACTAACGTCACTCACAGACTCAAAACGGGCGAAAACAGATAATACTTCACTAGGGAGGGGTTCTGATGGGGCAGTACCCGTCGGGCATTCCGCTAGTCGAATGCTCACGCTCAATGGCGATCCGCAGTAACTGCGATCAATATGTTCAGGACAGCAGTGCGGAAAGCAGCGTAGGATCTTCAGGCCTTTGGTGCGATTACTCCTGCCAGGTTAATGTTAGCAAAGAAGTGTCGCCTCGATTTGGAAATATTAGCCCCAAAGGGATAAGCAACACGAGCGCACAATGCCGCTACAGGCTGCGTACCTCTTGTATTCTGAATGAAAGAGTTGTTCGTGGTCGCACTCATAACGAAAGAAGCTCCCAGCAGCAATATGGACCGGAGGCGAGGGAGCGGGCGTCATGTGTCTGGATACGACGAGCTTAAAGTCCTTCTCATTCTACGGTTGCTCGTTGAGGGTGGGTTGCTGTTTGAGGTATGGGTGGACCAACCAATACTCTTTCAAAAGGACGTTAATGTATTATACGTATGTATACATTCCCGACGTTAATGTCGGATTATACGACGAATTTACTTGCGGGAAGTCAGCTTTTTAAATATTCTACGTCCTATCGGGCTACCATCACCTTCCCAATGCACCTAACTAACGGACGAGCACTAAGAACTATACTAAGTCTCCGGAAATACACCAAGATATTAATAACAAATAGAGGAATTAAACAGAAACAAGATATTAATAACAAATAGAAGAATTAAACAGAAGACAACACGCATCAGCCGCTATTGTACTCTGCAGAAGTGAAAACACCAAGATTTAGCACCCAAAATGAACGCTTTAGCTTGTAAAACCAATAGTGATAGTTAGATATATAACTTTGCCCGCTGAGTTCAAAAAGAGGTCGTTTTTGGGTGGTTTGACGCTACCAGCGCCTAAATGTAATTCGGAGCTCAGCAAAGTCTGGTGAGTAGGGTTGCTTCAAATACAGCCATGCTATTAACTAAGCAGTGCAAACATGTGCGGCAATTACCGATTAATCTCGCGTTTGCACACTTTCATCTACTGTTTGTCGGTGGCACCCTCTTTCTTGGTCAGCAATAATTAGTACATGTGGCGGGGGTCACACAGCACTTCACACAGAGGAAGGCTTGGAGTATACAAACTCCTAGTGAACGGCACTCCGTCGCCAAAGCTTTGGGGAGACAAACTAAAGGTAGAATTGACTGAATATATTATAGATACTTACACTCCGCGACAGGATAGATCGGCCACCTGTGTCGGCGGTCATAACTCGGTCAATTTTAGGAGTTGTAGCCTGCTATTTAGATACTGTACATGTATGTTTTACATCTATTTCAGTGTGAAGCGGTGCTTGTGCTAACGAGCTGGATATTGCAGTTCATTGCGTGGCTACCATACAGAGGAGTACTTTTGGCACTGCGACAGTTTCAATCGGCCACCCCAGACTTTACAAAAATCAAGTATTGCGTTTCAAAATGATTGTATCAGTAGTGAGGCGACTGATTGTGTGGCGTTCTCGGCGCCTACTTTGGAAGATGCAACGCACCGCCCTCCCCAGAAGCCCCGCCTACCTGATATGGAGCGGGGAAGGATTTAAGGCCTGCATGAAGCGGGCGTTAGCGCTCGAGACATCGCGCTGCTGACAGTGCGCAGCCGAGGCACAGTCGCCCGCACTGTAGCTGTAGCTTCTACCACGATACTCAAGCGCCCAGGCCCCCAACCTACCCTGACAGACCGTGAGTCGCGACGTCTGCTGTGCGAAGCGTCCAAGGGCAATTTCTCGGCTGCCAAGCTCAAGGCAGAGCTGCAAATCGCAGTCTCCGTGCGCACCATCCAGCGCACCCTTTCTAGGGTGGACTGGTTGGTGTACACCAAGATGGAGAACATGTTGCCTCTGAAACCGGAGGCCATGGCAGCTCGCAAAGCGTGGGTTAGAGCCGTGCTGGCATGGGAATCAATAATATTAGCTCTACTTGAGACCCTCATCCAGTCGATGCCGCGGTCGATGCGTAGAAGTAGTTGATAACAAAGGAAACAGGTCACTACTGATACAATCATTTCGAAACGAAGTACTTGATTTTTGTAAAGTCTGGGGTGGCCGATTTAACCTGTCGCAGTGTCAAAAGTAATCCTCTGTATGGTAGCCTCGCAATGAACTGCAATATTCAGCTCGTTCGCACAAACACCGCTTCTGCAGCGGCTCTGCGTAGGTGTGCACCGCACAGAGGAAGTTTAGTTGACTCGTAGAGTCCTGCTTGCAAGGCACTAGCCTTCGGTTCTATACAAGAACCAAGTAGTCCACTAAATACGGGACTCACAGAGTCAGTGTCCCTATAATAAAGGACTAACACTAACTATGTAAAATGCAAACTGATTTTTATTGACTTTATTGCCCTAATCCTAAATGTAACGGATTTAGTATCTAACATACTAAATCCTAATCAAAATGCAACGTGAGGCTCTGAGGCCCTGTACGTATCTACTCGTGTGTGCCACACCATTATGTACCCACAAAAATGTATCCATGAGTGTCACACACCATTATGTACCTACATAAATGTATCCACGTGTGTCACACACCAACGAGAAACATTCGTGTAACATCCCCGTTACACTCTCCCCCACCAAGATTCCGGATACCGTATCCGGAAAGTGTAAATACACGACGCGATTATCGGCCGATGACCACGGCACCTTGCCTTGCACGGACGGCGCTGTCTCTCGTGCGTGTTACACGCCTCCGTACGCGATGCCACTTGGTACACACTGGGCCCAATGCTTACCAAGCATAGGAGCCTACTGGCTCGAGTCAAGGGACTCTACGGGCGTGGGGAGAAGGCCACAAGTGGCGTATCGACGATATCACTGGATCAATGATCCATAGGGCAAGCCTTCCAGGCTACCAACGGTTCCACGAACCACACAGCAGTGGGCCCCACTCTCTTCACTGTTAATGTGACCCTCGGATGAGCACTGTGTGCAGGGCTTGATACCCAAGTTGTCCTTGAAGCAGGCGCAAGCGCCACTATGTGTCACAGACACTGTGGCTTGTGAATACACGTGCTCAGCACAGTCGTAGACACGACAACGAGCACCAGACAGCTAAGCTGTCGCTCAGGAGGAGCTTACCTACCTCCTACTGCTATGCAGCATGCGGGGTCCAATGCATTGGCATCCCTGGCATCCACAGTGTCTCATGACATAGTCATACCCATTGAACGCTTCTAGCGTCAGGTGGTCGGATAGAATCCGTTTCCATCACTACTTGTCGCTTAGACAGAACGTCATTAAGACGGTTGTTCATCACGAACCATCTTCGCTTCATGATCGCGAAGCTCCGGGCCATAGGCCAGTGTTGTTAAAGGGTCATAGACCCTTGAAACACGCGCGCGAGGCGCATGTAGCTCTACTGCACTTGCAGTTTGAGCATTCGATGCCACGTCGACGGCACCGACGTGCTCGCTGCAAAGTATTGCAGCTACGGGTCAGAGCCTGAGCTCAGCAACGCCCTGTGGACTCCCACCTTAGTGGGAGGTGCTTGGCACCCGGCGACTCCGTCGCACCCCCATCGGGCGGTCTGACACCGGGTGTGCCCGATCATACGCATCAACGACGTCGGGGCAATCCTGTCGTAGTGGCACCTCAAACTCCCACGAGTTCTGTGAGTGAGGGTAACCTCGCCACTTCACCAGATACTGGTTGTGACCTTGGCGACGACGCCGCGCCATCAGGCGATCCACATGATAGTGAAGCTCACCTTGCTCATCGAGCAGAGCAGGAGGAGGAGGAGCGGTCGATGGGTTCACGCGCTGCGAGTGTAGACGCACTGCATTGCTTGCAGACCCGCGTCGGCTCGATGAAGGAGCACGACCACAACGCTGGTCGTCCGACCCATCGCTTAGCGACTGATCTCGAGGAGACCTAGAGTCTCGGGGACCGGTCTGAGGCGCCTTTGGTGCTGCATCAGCGGGTCTAAGACCTCGAGCATCACGTTGCTCCGGACCGACAAGATCTGTTGGTTTGGATGCAACCACCTGTGGCTCTGCCACCTGCTGCCATGCAGCCTTCGTCCGACTCGGCGCCAGCGCCTCAGAGCTCACAAGAGCAGGGTCCCGATATGGCTTAAGTAAGCCCACGTAGAACACAGGATGTGTTCGCATACGCTTTGGCAAGTCAAGCGTATATGCCAGGCCCTTCTTGGCCACGACCGTGAACGGTCCGATGAAGCGCGGCCGCAACTTCGTCTTGAAGACGGCTGACACTGCGTGTGTAGGCAGGTTCTTAGCGTTTAATAAAACGTGGTCACCGACCTTGAACTCCCACATGTTGCTTCTGCCTTTGGCATCAGCTTGTTCCTTTTGAACATCTTGGCTTTCAGCCATTGCGTCACGCACACGGCGTAAGACGCTAAGCCTCATCGAGAGGAAGTCATCGACTTGCTTACGAACAGCAAGGGGGCTGACATCAGCTAGCTCGGAGTCGAGCGACGGCACAGCCTCTCCCCCACTAAGCCCGAGGCCACCGCGTGGCGGAGTGAGCGGGACGCGCGGATGCGCAAGGCCGTTCACGTAGAACGGGGTGAAGCCTGTCGAGGCATGCACCGCATTGTTCATTGAAAACTCAACGAGAGGGAGCATTGCGCTCCAACGCTTCGGCGTTTCAGCGCATACGCTGCGGAGGATGTCCTCCAGGACGCGGTTCACGCGTTCAGTCTGACCGTCGGTCTGCGGATGATCCGCCGTGGACATGTCCAGTCGAGTGCCAAGCACTTTGAAGACGGACGTCCAGAAGTGACCCGTGAAACGGGGGTCTCGATCCGAGACAATGGTCTCTGGCAGCCCATGCTGGCGGAAGACCCGATCAATAAAGATCTTCGCTGTACCAGCGCCATCGACGGTGTCCGGCACAGCCGCTAGATGAGCCATCTTGCTCAGACGGTCAACAAAGACCACAACGCCCGTGTTGCCTGCCGTATCCTTCGGCAGGCCAAACACAAAGTCCATACTTATGGATTGCCAACACCCAGAGGGTACAGGCAGGCTCACCAAAGGCGCCGCCGCATGCGGCGAGGGTTTAACCCGCTGACACGTCTCGCACGTGCGCACGTAAGTGCTGACCCCCTTGTACATCTTCGGCCACCAGTACATGGAGCTCACCGAGCCGTAGGTCTTCTCACGACCGATGTGGCCGCTTGTTGGCGTGTCGTGGGCCTCATAGAGGATGCGATACTTCGGGTTCTCATCGTGAGGAACCACCACACGTGGTGGGTCATCCTGACCCGTGCTGTAGTACAGCAGACCGCCTTCCAGGCTATAGCGTTGGAGTCTCGCCTTTAGGCGTCGTGACAGAGTCACCTTTGAGTCCTTAAACTCATCGCTCCCTAGAGCTTGAAGCAGCGCGACACAAGAGTCGTCCTGAGCGTACGCTGCTCGAACCATGTCCGTCACGGACGACGTCACCGAGGTGACATGAGATAACTTATAGTCCGGGCGACGTGATAACGCGTCAGCGAGGACGTTCTGGCTGCCAGGCTTGTACTTCACCTTGAAGTTATACTCCGCAAAGAAGGAGAGCCATCGGGCCATCCTCTGCGAGAGGTGAGGCGACTGCGTCGCTGCGCGTAGTGACGCATGATCCGTGTAGATCACAAACGGCTTGGAGCCGAGCAGGTGAACCCTGAATTTGACGAGAGCGTACTTCATCGCAAGTAGCTCCTTGTCATGAACTGGATAGTTCTTCTCAGTAGCCTTGAGCTGCCGAGACTCAAACGAAATGACGCGTTCGCGCCCTTCGGCGTCCGCTTGTAGCAAAGCACTGCCGATGGCAAAGTCCGAGGCGTCACAGACGACGATAAACGG
Source organism: Phytophthora colocasiae (assembly GCA_018806915.1). Classification (NCBI taxonomy): domain Eukaryota; phylum Oomycota; class Peronosporomycetes; order Peronosporales; family Peronosporaceae; genus Phytophthora; species Phytophthora colocasiae. The sequence goes on along the minus strand of JAGKQI010000061.1, from coordinate 2,226,175 downwards.
ACGATCGGGGTCTGGTAACGCCAGTATCGGTGCCTGAGGCATGCTATCCTTGATACGAGTGAACGCACTCTCGTGCTCAGCACGCCATACCCCATTCGGCATCCTTCTTAAGGAGATCCGACAGTGGCCGAGCCAACTCAGCGTAGTTCTCGCTGTACTTGTGCAAGTAGTTGGCCAAGCCCAGCCACTTACGCAAGTCCTTCTGGTTCAAGGGAACCGGCCAGTCCACAATGGCCTTGACCTTTGCTGGATCAGCACGAAGGCCATGCTTCCCAATGAAGCACCCTAGGAAGGGGATTTCTTCCGCGCCAAAGACGCACTTGTCTGCGTTGGCGTACAACTTGTTCGTGCGCATGCACTCGAGCACAGCTCTCACGTGTTCCACGTGCACCTCCACGTCAGTCTTGCCGTGTTCGGCCTGACTGTGGACGAACACGTCGTCAAAGTACGTCTGTGCGAATGCCCGCAGGGGTCTGAACAGCTGCGTCACTAGACGATTGAACGTGGCAGGTGCGTCCGAGAGTCCTTGGGGCATTACGAGCCACTCCCAGAGCATACCGCTCGGGGTGCTCACCGCCGTAAGCGGGATATCACTGGCTCGCATGAGCAGCTGATAGTAGCCGTCGACTAAGTCAAGCGCACTGTACATGGTGCAACCCACCATGTTGTTCTGAAGAACATCCTTCCTAAGAATCGGCGTCTGCGCCGGAATCGTGGCAGCGTTGAGCTTGTTAAAAGCGTGAACGATACGCCACTTGCCATTCGGCTTTCTGACACAGAACGTTGGCGCGGAGTGCGGAGACTTGCTCTCGCGCACGAGACCCGCGCGTGCTTCGCACGGAAGAAGGAGTCAATGACGTCGCATTGCTCTTTAGGAAGAGGCCACTGCCGGGTCACGCAGTATTTAGTTCCGGGAACTAAGTCGATCTCATGACGAACGCCTCGGTCAGGAGGCAGGCCACTCGGTGATTCCTTCGAGACAACGTCTCCATATTTCTTCAGCAAGGAGTAGAAGGGATCCGAGGGATTCGTGAGGATCTCCGATCCACTCCTGGCGTTCAACGCCTTCTTGACCTCGGCCAAGACGGACTCGTCAACGAGGGACGATGAGTTTAACTCCTCTTCAGGTCGGACGATGACCACCTCGGCGAGTTCGCCAGCCTTCAAGGCATCGCCAAAGTCGGCGAACGACATCTCTTCTAGCTCAAGGAGCTTGTCAACACTCGGCAGTTCGTCCAGCAGGACGCTGCCTTCGGCACTGCCGTCCACTCCATCAACCAGACTGTATAGCTGCCCACAGCCCTCCTGTGCGTCGGCACTCGACGTCACGGATGACTCAGACGCAGAGCGTCTCGCCCAAAGAGCCTTACGACGTTGTCGTCTAGCCGACGAACGTCCACTCGACGGAGTACGTGCCGTCGCACAAGTTTCGGCCTCTCTCGGCCCAGTGTCAGAGACACTCAGCGATCCACTCGGTCGATGACCGATGTCGCTCAGCGGAGTACGTGCCGCTGCACAATCAATGACCGTAGCTGGTCCAATGTCAGAGACATTCAGCGATCTACTTGGTCCACGAGCATCGCTCGGCGGAGTACGTGCCGCCCCACATTTCACGGCCTGGGAAGGCCCGATGCCATCGGCATCCAGTGACGGTCCATGACCGGCGTCACTCGGCGAAGTACGTGCCGCCCCACAGGGATTACGTGGGCTCTGCCCACACGTTGACTCACTGTCAACCAGCACTACGCGCTCAACAGGACTGTGGTCCTCCCACTCGGTGGTGACCACTAACTCGGACACGCCGACTTCCAGCATCATAGCCGACTCGGCTCGATGCTCGCGCCAATAGCGCTTCTGCTTCCTAGCAGAGGTGGGTTCATGACTCGCCAAAGCTCCACTAGGAGAGAAGTGCGTAGCACCTAAGGTCTTTGACCTCCAATCGATCCATGGTTCGTGGCGCTCCAGCCACGCCATACCAAGGATGAGGTCGTACCTCGAATCCAGGTCCAGGACCAAGTAGCGTTCTACGCTATTGAAGTCTAATAACTTCAGCCGCAGGTCCATGGGGACCTTGGCTACCGTGACACGGACGCCCGTCGCTAGACGGACAGTGACGGTGTCACCTCTTCGCGCTCGAAGCGCCTCAGCATATTGCTGACTACCCTCAACGGTGGAGCGTCTGACATAGTTGCCAGACGCTCCCGAATCGATCAACACGATCCATGGCTTCTCAAAGCCCTTCACGTCCACCTGGACGACCAGCAAGCCCTGCTTGCTCACACGTTCCGTGTTCAAGAGCACGGAGCTCGCCCCAGTGCCTCTCACGCACTGCAGAACTCAGTTCTTCCCCAGTAGACCGCCCCGCGTCTACTGGGAGCCGGCGTTTCCCTGGGCAGAGCCCAAAGCGGGACCCGCGGCAGGGTTGCGGCCACTTTGGCCGGCGCGCTCTTTGCACAGAGGGCAGTTGGGCCTCAGGTGTGAGGGACTGCCGCATGTATAGCACCGGCAGGTGCTCCTACGCTGCACCGCAGCTCGTAGCTCAGCTACCTCATCTTCAGCATAGCTGAGGTCCATGGGCTCAGGTCCACCGGACCCTGTGCTGCTAGCACCGACCCTCGACAACTTAAAGTTGTGTTCGGCATTCAAAGCCAAGCTGACAGCATCTTCGAAGCTGCGGGGGTTCTGACGGAATGTCTCCGTCCTGGCCACACCAGCTCGTAAGCCTTCCATGAAGACGGTCACGGCGACCACCTCGGGTAGAGGGTCGGCAGCCATGCCGGCGATGAGCGTGCGCAGCTCTTGGACATAGTCCACCAGATCCTTCTTGCCCTGGCGACAAGCAAGGAAGCGTGACCGCACGCGATACGCCTGGTTAGGCGGAGCAAACACTTGCATGAGCTTGGCCTTTAGCTCGCCCCATGTGGGGAAGGCCGCTTCCACCGACGTCCCAGACGTCAAGGCCCATTCTCGTGCTCGTCCTTCGAGCTTAGAGATGGCAAACGCAACGCGTTGCCCCTCCAACTGGAGCATGGCGGCCCCCATGGCCATTTCGACCTCTCGGGTCCACAAAAGGAGGTTCTCTCCCTCATTCCCGTGGAAGGTCTTCACACTGAGCGTGACGGGCTTAGCTCTCGGAGCAGGGGTGGCCCCTGTTACATTCCGCTGAATGTGCTCAACGAGAGCGTTCTCGTACGAGTCAAATGCCTCCAGGCGCGCGTTGACGGCCTCCAGCTCTTGAGACGCAAGGTGCGCCATACCTTCAGGGCCCAGCAAGGACGTAAGCTTGTCAAGCGTGTCCTGCTGACTCGGAGTCAAGTGAGCGTATGCTTCTTGCTCCATTCTCACAGAGAAACAGTCTTCAACTCAGGAGTTGGATTGACTACAAGTGCTACCAGATGCAGCAGGGCTGCGTAGGTGTGCACCGCACAGAGGAAGTTTAGTTGACTCGTAGAGTCCTGCTTGCAAGGCACTAGCCTTCGGTTCTATACAAGAACCAAGTAGTCCACTAAATACGGGACTCACAGAGTCAGTGTCCCTATAATAAAGGACTAACACTAACTATGTAAAATGCAAACTGATTTTTATTGACTTTATTGCCCTAATCCTAAATGTAACGGATTTAGTATCTAACATACTAAATCCTAATCAAAATGCAACGTGAGGCTCTGAGGCCCTGTACGTATCTACTCGTGTGTGCCACACCATTATGTACCCACAAAAATGTATCCATGAGTGTCACACACCATTATGTACCCACATAAATGTATCCACGTGTGTCACACACCAACGAGAAACATTCGTGTAACATCCCCGTTACAGCTTCACACTGAAATAGATGTAAAACATATCTAAATAGCAGGCTACAACTCCTAAAATTGACCGAGTTATGACAGCCGACACAGGTGGCCGATCTATCCTGTCGCGGAGTGTATTAGCTTGGCCTGCAATACAAACTAAAATATATCTAAAGTGAAACCTAAATAGAAGGTGATTGGTGGCTGCAGAACGTGTCACCATGATGTGTGACACACCAAATGTATCCACTTCGGAAGAGTGACTAAAGTCACTCTTCAAAGTAACCCCGTTACATCCTCCCCCACTTAGATTCGACTCTCGTCCAATGAGAGAAGAGAGAAAATCCTTTCACATTTCTCTCTTCAATGTCGGACCTGCCGCCAGCTCTTATCGCTACGGCTTCTGCTCTCACAGAGCACAGGGCGCACTGCCAGCGCGTACCAGGCTTCCTTGGAAGCCCAGCAACATGTCAGCAAAGGGTGCAAACCCAGACGCGCAAGCGTCTTCACAGAAGAAGGCTGCAAAGCCAACTTCCAAGCCAGCCAAGCCTCGCAGCAAGGCTTCTGCACTTCATGAGGCCACCGATGTGGCCTCCCGGGCTCTTAGCTCTCCCAGAAGCACAGCTGCGACGAGCCAAAGGCGCAATAGGTCTCGGTCCCTACCGCCTGATAACCAACTGAATCCTCGGTTCGCTTATAGGGATCATAGTCCCGGTTCCTGGAGTCCTTCCCAACCGGAAGAGACTCTTGTCAGCTACTCGGGCGACGAGAGCGACAACAGCGACGCCGAGGGCAAGCCTGCGGCGGATGCTCCGACCACGGAGGAGCACCATGGAGACGAGTACTCCGAGTCCAAGTCTCCCAACACCAGTGGCCGTGGTGGCGACACTGCGCCACCACCTGTCAGAAACCTGACACTTGCGGAAGGGCGCGAACGCGCCCGGGCCATTCTGGCAGAGGAGAAGGTGCCCAGCACCAACTCCAAGAAGCGCCATGCTTCACAGTCTCCTTGTCAAGACGATGGCGATAAGGAGAAGGGACTCATCCGTGAGTCCCAAGAGATCACTAACGATCTCGATGAGCAGCAAGAGCTCTTCCAAGCTGCTCAGCAGCTAATGCGCACCGCACCAACGGTCGTAGGTGGGTCTCATCAACACGATGAGGCCTCTGCCCACCAGCGGGGATACTACCGGCCCGATCAAGGCTCGGGAGCTGCTGCGTATCTCGAGCAGCTCCAGGACCCGCGTCCTCTTATAGGGGACCATACCTCTAAAGCCTATGAGCGGGCCTTGGTTCAGAAAGAACCTCTCTTCCAAGGCAACCTCTCTGTTGCCAGGTGCGTGCTTTTATCACAGCACCGAATTCTTTTCAAGGAATTCACCTCGCTTCGCATGAAGCCTGAGTCTAAGGGTGGTCTCAAGCCCACATGGCGTTACCCATGGGTTCTCCCAGAGAACACTGCGTCGTGGATCGACGCTGAGGACCTCTTCTGGCATTGGGTCCGGTTGACAGTCCAGTCAACCCAGGAGTACAACAAACTCCGTGACGAAGATCACCTGGAGGACATCCTCTGCCTCCGGGACCTTCGTGTACAGTTTGCCCACCTCGTAGGCAAACGTTAGCTCCATCATCAGATGGAGCGACTGAGAACTGAGTCTCAGTCCAGCGCTCACAGTGAGCACGGGTATGGAACACATAGACCTGTGTTCCAACCCCGTTCAGCGGCTAAGATGCCGCGGACTACTTACGAGGCTGCCACCGTGCCTCCTCCCAGCACGGGACAGCCTTTGGGCAGTCAACCCGGAGCCGCTCAATCGGCTCCCAGGTACTCTGCGACGCAGGGTACGCGCGCCACTTCACTCGGAGCTGGCGCTTTCCACCACGACGCCGCTCCTGGAGAACCCGCTCCAAATGGTAGTGGCGTTCTCCGTTACGGTCAAGCAAGGCCGGAGATGGCCTCGCTCGGCTACTCTTTCGAGCCGTCCCCGACGTTGGGGACTTAGAGACCTTCGACGGAGTTTGGTGACTCCCAGGGGCGAAGCCGTACCCCAGTGAGAGGTACGAGCGTTGTGGATACACCGAGGGTCCAAGTGAGTAGGCCCCTAGGCGCGAGTCGTACGACGACGGGGAGTACGCGTACGGTTGCGACTCCCGGCGAGACATCGTCGCCTGAGGTTGTAGACCTCTTGACGAAGAGTGTCAAGTGCCCGCGAAGAGGCACTACGGTATACACGACCATGAAGATTCTGCATCGCGAGACGCAGGTCTTCCAACTGGCGCAAGACACCAGTCTGGTCGGCTGCAGGGGCAGCCTGGCCTCCATGCTCAAGACCAAGAGCATTCTCAAGCGCAAGTTACCTGGGGCGCTCTGCGCCTGACGCTCAACCTCGCGTCGAGGAGGTTCGCTCTCCTCCTCGCGGCCACCCTCAACCTCTTGAGGGGCTGCATGACCCTGAGAGTCATGGTATCGCTTCAGACGACCCACATAAAACGTCGGGTGGGTTGTCATCGACTTAGGCAAGTCGATGGTGTAGGCAGCGCCGTGCCTACTCAGGGCCTTGAAGGGTCCAATGAAGCGATGCTTCAACTTGTTGCTCACCGTGGAGCTAACAGTGTTAAGAGGTAGGTTCCTAGTGTCGAGTAGCACTAAGGCCCCCACATTAAATCCGTTTAAGCTTCCTCTTCCATGTTGGTCTGAGTACTCCTTCTGTTTATCCTGTGCGAGTGCCATTGCATCTCGCACCCGGCTGGTCACATTCAGCCTGTTGCCGACAAATGCGACAACTTCTTCCGCAACGCGGCTGGTTCCACCGGAAACTTGGGAGGAAAGCTCTTTCCGAGCCTCTCCCCCACTTACTCTTGAAGCCGCGGTTTCCCCACCCAGTGTGAGCGGCACCTGGGGGTTCCGAAGCCCGTTCAAGTAGAACAGCGTGAACCCCGTTGACGCGTGTACCGCGTTGTTGAGTGCAAACTAAACCATAGACAGCTGCGCTGACCAAGAGCGCGGCGCCTCGACGCAAACACTGCGCAGCACGTCCTCAACCACTCGATTGACGCGCTCTGTCTGACCATCGGTCTGCGGGATGGTCCGCTGTTGACATCGTCAACCGTGTTCCAAGCAATTGGAACAGCGTTTTCCAAAACGCAGCGGTAAATTGCGGGTCGCGGTCAGAGACAACATTGTCAGGTAACCCGTGATAGCGGAAGACGCTATCAAGGAACAACTTCGCAGTTTGTTCCCCGGTAATGGTCTCAGAGACCGGAGCAAGATGCACCATCTTGCTCAACCGGCATACAAACACCACAATGCCGGTGTTCTTCTGGTCATCGGCCGGAAGGCCGAAGACGAAGTCGAGACTCATCGACTTCCAGCAGTCCAGTGGGGCTGGCAGGCTCTGCAGCGGAGCCGACGCGTGCCCCGCCGGCTTTACGCGCTGAAGACGGAAGCCGAGTGATGCTGGGAGCGCCAGCACCAGGATGCGTTTGACAGTATCAAGGCGAGCTTGCAATGCTCACCCGTCCTGGCATTGCCGGACGATACCAAGTCGTTTAGCGTCGTCTGCGACGCTTCCGACTAAGCAATTGGCTGTGCGCTATTGCAACAGGACGATGAGGGACGAGATCGGGTGATCTCGTTCCAGTCCAGGCAGCTTAAGGCTGCCGAACGGAATTATCCCGTTCACGATAAGGAACTCTTGTCGATGAAGTACGCCCTTGTCAAGTCCAGGGTGCATCTTCTGGGCTCAAGGCCCTTTGTGGTCTAAACGGACCACGCGTCCTTGCGGACAGCCATCCATACGTCGCATCTATCGCAGCGGATGGCGCGTTGGCTGTCATTCTTCGAGGAGTACAACTTCCACGATGAATACAAGCCTGGCAAGCTCAACACGCTTGCCGACGCTTTGTCGAGCAGGCCTGACTACGTGTTGGCTCATATTAGTCGGGTCACGACGGATCTTTACGATCGAATACGCTTGGCGTATCAAGACGATGACACCCTCGCCCCTATTGTGCGGTATTTGTCCGCTGGAACGGATGCCAAGGTCGAGTGGCTTACGCCTCGACAGCGGGCACAGCTCCACCGCTATGAGTGGGACGATGGCCTGCTCCACTATCGGGTGAAGCCCGGCGATCCTCCGCGAGTCGTTGTTCCCAACGACGAGGATCTGAAGTATGATATACTTCATGAGGCACACGATGTGCCTTCGAGTGGCCATTTGGGCCGAGAGAAGACCTATCACGGGGTCTCTCTGATGTTTTGGTGGGCCCACATGTACAAGTGGGTGGCCAAGTACATCAAGACATGTGAAACATGTTCAGAAGGTCCGACAAAGGCTTTGCGAATCCCGCATAGCCAGCACTGTACTTGTGCAAGTAGTTGGCTAAGCCCAACCACTTCCTCAGGTCCTTCTGTGACCGAGGAACAGGCCATGCCGCAATGGCTTTGACCTTATCGGGATCCGCTCGGACCCCGACGTTGCTGACGAAGCAGCCGAGGACCTTAATCTCCTCAGCTGCGAAGACGCACTTGTCGATGTTGGCATAGCGATTATTAGCTCTCATGACCTCAAACACTCGACGGAGGTGCTCCCGATGCACCTCTATAGCCGTCTTGCCTCCCTCGGCACGGCTATGGACGAATATATCGTCAAAGTACGTCTGCGTAAACGCACGCAAAGGTCTAAACAACTGTGTGACCAAGCGATTGAAGGTCGCTGGTGCGTTGGATAGACCTTGTGGCATTACCAGCCACTCCCAGAGCATACCGCTCGGCGTGCTCACGGCCGTGAGCGCCCGCATCAGGATCTGGTAGTATCAATCCACCAGATCCAGCGCGCTATACAGCGTGCAGCCGGTCATGTTGTTCAACAACACATCCTTGCGAGGGATCGGCGTCTGTGCTGGCACAGTCGCGCTATTCAGCTTATTGTAAGCATGAACCAGACGCCACATCCCGTTCGGCTTGCGAACGCAGAAGGTTGGCGTCGAGTGCGGGGCTTTGATTCCCGCACTATTCCCGCTTTCGCCTTCGCGGCGAAGAACGCGTCAATGACGTCGCTCTGCTCTCGGGCCATTGACGCATGACACAATACTTTGTGCCTGGCACGAGATCAATCTCGTGCCTGATCCCTCGATCTGGTGGGAGCTTTGAGGGTGGGTCCTTGGACACCACGTCCTCAAACTCCTTCACTAAAGGATACAGCGGATAATTTGGATTCTTCAAAATCTCGGAGCCTGTGCGCGATGCACGTTGCCTCCGGAACTCCTCCAGGATGTCTTCGTCCATCACAGAGGATGAGGTCAACTCCTCTGGAGTGGGCTCCGGCCTAAGTAGAACCATCTCCGATATTTGCCCGGCCTTCAACTCGGCCAGGAAGCCCTCCATCGCGACTTCCTCGAGGTTCAATAGCTCTGGCACCTCAGCCAGGGGTGCCAACTCGATGGACCCCGCCTTCACGCGATGCCCGGTCACGCTGTCGAATATGTGATAGCACTCTTCGACCGGCAGTGACCTTGGAGCCTTGAGATCCTGTCCTAAGTCCTCGTGGACTTCTTCAGGATGGTATTCCACCAACCCCGGCTTACGACCACGGCGAGGGGTTAACTTACCCACGCCCAGTGGTGCCACTACGTCGGCACCACGAGCCATCATGGCTCCATGCGGAACTGTGTTACCCGCATCGGTTATGGTCTGAGCGACCTTGTGTCGAACTACTTCTCGTACGCCTGGCAATGCCACTACGTCGGCATCGCGAGCCATCTTGGCTCCCTGCGGAACTCTTTCATCCGCTTGTGGACCTAAGTTGCCCTCGGGCACTACCACAGTCGCAGCCTGTACGCCACTGCGACTTCGTGCATGGGGCACTGCTGTCGTTGCAGACCCACACGTAGGGCAAGGGCCTCCGCCCGTTGCCCCGGCCATCCATGGCCCACGATCACTTCTCGTGTGGGGCGATGTAGCACCGACTACCCAAATACTCCTCGGACGCACCCGCCTCCTGGAGGTTCCAGCGAACGCCCTTAGTCCTGTCAGAGGTGGGAACATGACTCACCAAGGCTCTGTCAGAGACTGCAGGCCGGCTAGCCCCAATGGCTTTGCCGCGCCAATCAATCCAGGGATCGTGCTTCTCAAGCCACGGTATCCCTAGGATCAAGTCGTACTTGTCCATCTCAAGGACAATGAACGACTCCTCGCTGTCGAAGTCCTCGAACTTCACAGCTAGGTCCACTTGTTCCTTAGGTACTTCTACCACCGTACCATCGGCTAGTCGTACGGGGACTAGCCCACTCCCCTCGCTCTCACGTAGAGCTTCCTCAAACTTGCCGCGGTTCCTCGCGGCAGTTTGTCGGCGAGCAAAGTTCTTGCTCGCCCCAGAGTCTATCAAGACTCTAAAGTTGTTGTTAAACCCCCGTACACTCGCGTGTACCACTAGCAGCCCACCGCTGCCCTTCTCGGCTTTGAGAGTCCCAAGACCCCACTGCGTGTGCCTCCCGCACCACCCGCATGGGGACTTAGTGTTTCCCCAGTAGGGCGCCCAGCCCCTACTGGTCCCCGGAGTTCCCCTGACCCTTGGGCGCCGGCTTCTTCCAGCGGCCCTTAGAGCCCTGAGGCTTGGAAGACCTCTTCCATTGCCCCCAGAGGGGCAGACACGTCCGAAGTGTCCGAAACGCCCGCACTCAAAACAGCGGATGCGTTTCTGCTCGGCGAGCCCTAAGTTCATAGGGGCTGGTCCCGAGCCTGCTCCATTTCCAGGAACACTGGCCGACGCCGTCGTCGGCCCGCTGTGGCCTTGCCACGCAGAGACAGGAGTCTGAGCCTGTGTATGGCTGTACCCCTCCTGGAGCGCGACTTGAATCGCCTCCTCCATCGTGTTGGCCTGCACGCGGAACAAGTGTGTGCGGACCGGGCTTACTCTTAAGCCGTCCATGAACACAGTTACTTGGATGTGTTCAGGTAACGGGTTCCCTACCAGAGATGCTGCGAGAACGCGCATCTCTTCGATGTACTAGTGCAAGTCACGTTTCCCTTGCTTGCAGGCTAGGAAGCGTGACCGCTGGCGATACTCATAGTTCGCCGGGGGGAATGCGGCCTGGAGCTGTTCGCACAGCTGGGCCCAGGATGTAAAACATCCTGGCGACGTCGCTTCGCGCGTGTACGGCCATGTCTTCGCTCGACCTCCGAGGTTAGACAGCGCGAAAGCGACCCGGAGTCGCTCCACCGAGATGAGAGCCGCCTCCATGGCAAGCTTAACTTCTCGGATCCAGAAGTGCAGGTTTTCACCTTCTTCCCTTCATAGGGAAGAACCTTGAGTCTTAAAGGCTTTGGCTGAACCTCGGTTCAACCACAGGAGCCTCAAAGGTTCCTCAAACGTGCTCAATGAGCCCACGTTCGTACATATCGAACGCCGCCACGTGGTGATCATCAAGAAAAACGGTGTGGATGTCAGACTGTGTTTCGACTACAGGTTGGTAAACGGCCTTGCGAGGCTGATGATCTACCCAATGCCCTTAAACAACGATCTGCTGGAAGACTCGACAAGGTCATATGGTATTGCTCACTGGGTATGGCGAACGGATTCTGGGTTGTGTCTATGACGGACCGAGCCCACGCGATCTCGGCATTCATCCCTCCATTCGGTCTGTTCGAATGGAATCGCATGCCTTTCGGTTTGACGAACGCCTCTCAGATCTACCAACGGTTAGCAGATAACGCACTATATGTTGTTTTGCCGCGGGAAATTCGGAGACCGCAACCGATGTGTTTAAGGCAGGAGTCGTCGAAGATCTGAGTCGTCCGTTGGTGTTGGGGCGCCGATCATATAATGACGACATCCTGGTCACCGCGGGGTCGTGGTACCAGATGTTCAAACGGGTGGAAGATCTGCTGGAGGCCTGTGATAAGTGTAATCTCTCGGCAAAGAGCTTCTGGGGTATGGATAAGGTGGAATATCTCGGGCACAAGGTGTCGATCGACGGACTGGAGGCAAACCCGAAGCACCTGAAATCTCTGGCGGATCTACCATTCCCAGGGTCGCTCCGATCCATGCAGTCGTTCCTAGGAAGCTTAAATTACTATAGTTGATTCATCGAAGACTAAGCAATCTATTCATCGGTTCTGTATGAGTTACGTGAGGTGGATTTCGCAGAACTAAAGAAGCGACCGGACCTGCGGAAGATCATGGATGGAGCACACCCGATCACTCGTGATACCATTGCGCTTGAGTCGGATAAGGATAGATCGCAAAACATCTCGTCTCAAGAGAGTGATAACACACCCGATCCGGACTTGGGGGCGGTGTCTTCCTCCGGTTCGAGCAGGATCGAAGCTATTACGAGGATCAAGACAGGTGAAGAGAGGTGGAGCAGAGCATACAAGGCGTTCGTAGCTCTGAAACCAAGATTGCGTCGACTCCGATCCTCCGCCACTTCGATGTGGCGAGATTGCCTGTGGTGATCGTGTTGGCCAGTGGCTGGGCGATTTCCGCCGCGTTGATGCAAGAACACGACCAGATCTACCACCTGGTCGCATTTGTCAGCCAAACCCTGAAGATGAACGAGCTAAATTACAATGTCGCTGAGAAAGAGGTGTTGGTCCTGCTACGGATCATATTTCTATACTAAACCCAGTTGGTGGAACGCCGGATAAAAGTATTGACCCGACATTCCACGCTCGCCTGTTTCTTCAAATCAGCCGGTCTCCAGGGACATCTGGGGCGATGGTCTACACTCCTATCCCCGTGGTCACTTGATATCACGAAATGTACGAAAGGAGAGGACGAAATACCGGGGCGATCGCAGCCAGCATAACGCCCAGATCGGAGATCCATGAAGTCTTGATTGCGATCGCGCCCCGGAAGGAACCCAAGCATTGGATCCAGGCACTGATCCCCACCGTATACCACTATAAATTTCGACGGACCGGCACGCGTAAAACGAGGAGGAGGTCCTTTCAGCGCGATCGCGTGGAATTTTCCTGAGTGGAGAGTGGTCATTGCCAGATCGCATTATGCGGAGAACCTTACTGTCAATGAAGCGGAATACAATGGACTCTTGCTGGGTCTCGACACGTTCATGGAGTTGGAACGCCGCCGCCTGGTCATCTGCGGTGACTGGAACCTTGTGATCCGACAGGTCCGGGGCGAGATCGGCTCTAATGCGCGAGGATTAACGCTGCTGAAGCAAAAGGTGCTTGATCGGCTACGGAAATGGGGCGATGACGAGCTGGTCCATCTGAAGAGAGACTAGAATGGGAGCGCGGTTAGCTTGGCGAGCGCTGCACTGCAGCAGCGAAGCGGTATCGAGATCCAGGATGAGGCGGGTCGGCAAGATCTAATCACCCTGAATCGATCCCCGAACTGAAGACCGCACGCGTGATCTGGGGTCATCTGATATCTTGGTTCGCCAGAGTGGCCCTTGTCGCTTGATCCGACTCTTTCTGGGGCCGACGTTGCCTTTCACGAATTTCTTATTCGCGCTTCACCACAGTGTGTCTGTTTGCCTATGATGACAGCGGAATTGGTGCAAGTAGTTTGTGATGTTGCTTTGCCAGTCGTATAATCAATGAACAAGCTGTTTTACATTTCTTAAGAGCGGGTGCCTTCGCAAGCGGAGACAGAGGGGGTTATGGCACTGCGCGCGTTTTGCGCTGCTTCTCGCTCACTGCTATGGACCAGTTGACACTGATCTTGCCGCGGACGTTTTGTTGTTGGTGTGACCGTCGCCCTGGTTCTGTCTGTTTAGACAGGGCTCGCGTGAGTTCATGGTGATGCCGAGGGTGGACAGTCCACTGTGCGGCACCTTCGATGATGGACTAAGTGCTCGCCATTACAGGAAAACGCTCGGCGCGTGGTGGGGTCGATTTGCCGATGCCTTCACTCGTGGTTTCCGTGGTCGCGTTTAGTGATGGTGATGACGGTGATGCGCTTTATTATGATGGCATTGAAGGAGGGGGGGAGGTGAGCTGGAGCTCGTCAAATCAAAAGTGACAACTCGAACTCTCCGGTTATCGGAGGATCTACTCGGTACTGGTGGTTGCGAGTTTGGAAGTTTCTTGTCAATCTGCTCCCAATGTGCATCTTGTCGTTGGTTTCAAAAAGGAAAAAAAAATAAATTTACTCGTCACTTTAGGCGCAGTCACGATCGTGAAGATCGGCTGCGGTACGGTGGGGTGGCTTCTGTTCGGTAATTTATTCGTCACTGTCCATCATTCCTTGCGTCCTGTCCATTAGCTTGTTGCTGCGCATGCTTTACTCTTGCTGCTCGGCCCCGATTTCTTGGTTGGTTGAGACCGCATGTCCCACTTTCAACGACACCAACCGAACCTGTCGGTTGGGCCGGGATCTCATCTTCACTTGCTGTGGTTGCGACCAATCGTCCACTGACCTCCGAACGAGTCGATCATCTTGACCGTAGAACTCGCGCCGTAGAAGTCTCACTAATTCCGCTTGTCGTGTTAGCTTTAGAGCCAGAATTATCCGTCGATGTAGCGATCTTTCGTTGTCGAACCTTAGTTCACCGCAGCTAGCAGTGTAGTCGTTCACGGAAGCTGCTGGCTTCCGTGGATCCTTGATTGAATTGATGCTGGTTCAGAAGTGAGCTATACTCGTGATCCATAACTCCGTGAATCCAAAGGTCTTCGAGCCTAGCCCTTTAGCAATGTTTCTACAATTCAGCTTGGACTCAATACCTTATTTGACGCCCCGTGAGTAGTACGTCTTACATGTTATCAGTTCACTGCGTTTATCGATGCGAAATAACCATGTCCAGGTAGATGTCAGTTAACATAAATACTTGTAGAGATCGTATTGCAGTGGGTCATTGCTTACTTTCATCGAGTAGCCGGATCCAGCTACTGTTTCCGCAAGTCATCTGTTTGCAATTTTCCGACAGCCAACGCTCGCGTTTTAGGTCTCATTGTATACAGGGAACGAGATGCATAGTCCAGCTTGAAGCATGAATTAGGTGGAATACCTGAGTGGATCACATGTATCAGCGCGTAGCGTAAGTATCCGCTGTGTTGAACGGTGCGGAGTAGAACACGTGCCCTCGCTGGTGAGCCTACAGGCACGCTCTGTCTGCCAGTTAAATAGTGAGACGAAAAACCTTTTTTACTATTTGTTTTTATTGTTAGCAAGTACTAAGGTGACATCTGCGATCTGGATATCAAGCTACCTGCCATCCATAGTGCGATGGCGACAAGAGGTAAGGAGTGAGGCCGCCGCGAAGACGAGCTCACTTCCTCATTTGTCTCAGACTGAGCACGTCTAGAGAATGTTTGTGAGCTGCCAACAAGTTGTATTTGTATTCATTTTAACATGCTGGGCTACGAATTCTTCACCATCGAGATCCTGTAAGTGCAGCGGAGGCTGCAAGGTATCTCTGCAACATCGTGTTTGCCGTAATACGCGTTTCTCTCGCGTCCGTGCAGGCCGCGCCGCCATCCAATGCTTGTGATACAGCAGCTCGAAGAATATTATTGTATGGTGGAACTATGTCCTGTCCAAGAAGAGATCAGGATTCATCTATATGAAGTTGGTGGGACCCCGGGGCCCAATCTGAACCCCGGTACTCCCAAATTCACCGGTATCTAGGATGTAGCCATGTATCGGGTGTTGACGTCAATAGCAAGTTTATGAGTCAATGAGTCAATATCAAGAAATGTAACATTCAAGCGTTCGGCTTATCGCGTGTAGTTGTCGAAGTCGAAGAAACGAAATACAATATTGATGGCTGGTTTGCCTTGAGCTTGAGTTTGTTTTTCTTTGGGTGGCCTTTTGTCGGGCAGTAAAATACAGGTAAACGCGTTGCTTGAGGAAACATCTTCAGTTGCTTTTAAAATCCGGCTGGGTAGTAGCTTGTCGCGAAGTCGGTGAAACTTTGGGCGCGGAGCAGGTGGTGTATAGTGAACCCGGTTATACGACTACTGAAAAGTGGTTTTCAGAGTCGTAAAACGTAGGTGGCCGTGTGGTACCTTGCGGTATCATCGTGGGTTCGTTGTCTTGGAAATATGACCCTCTCCGGAGTCTGAGATTTTCAGATGAAGAGAAGTTGGAAGTTTTTTGTCTGGAGTCGAAATTCAGGAAATCCTTCCAGGGGCGTTCGGGAGTCGGAATCTCTGGAAACCAAATAGGTTCCCAGGAAGTCGATAGTCGAAGAGAGATTTTTTACCAGAGAAAGTCTGATATCGGTGTCTGAATATCACAAATCCAGAACCGTGACACTTGACTTTTTTTCAGAGATAAACAACAAATATAAAGAGTTCAGGAATATACAAATATATACAGCCGTTCGTATTCTTTCTAGGCCCTCGAACGGTGGGCTAATACTCCAGGTCAACTAGGGACTTGTTACCAGACACCTGGTCTGTCTGGTATCCCTGTCACGTTCGCGCATCACCCTCTAATATAGAGGGAAAATATAAACCAATACAATCGGTTATATACAACAGTCTACCTTGCACTCTGAAAACGACTGTCTAGTTTCCAGAGCCTGTCCAAACGAGCAATATGAAATGGGCTACCGCTAGAGACAAAACAAACGACCCAACTAGGATATGGAATAGGCGGGTCCTCTCAGGTCTCTACGTTACCTGATCTCCACCTAAGGGGATTGAAGTGGTGGAGATCACACGGCATACGTTGACGCAGTGACTTGAATACCACTTGTGCAGTAGCAAGCAAATTGAACTCTATTTATCGTTTTATCTTTCTCATAACTCTCATATCTTTCTGGTATATCTCTTCTTCTTAGCGTCCTTTATGCAGTCAGTCTTTATATCTCAGGTACTCTTGGTCCTTGTATGCATCAGGTATCTTGACTTGGTTTCAGTATGCAGTCAGCGCAGCAGATCTCGATGGGTTGACAGGTAGAGACGTCATTACGGGTATGTGCAGGTCAGTCATCACTTGGATGCGTGACTTGAACTGGATTCACTTGGTTTCAGTATGGTCTTGAATCTTCGTTGATTTCAGAGTCTAGCATCCTGGTTTTCAGAGTCTGAAATTACTTGGTTTTCAGATTTCTGAAGTCACTTGGTTTTTCAGAGTCTTGGTCACTCAGAGTGAAGGATACCAGCATCTTGAGTAGGAAATCAGAGTACGGAGCACCAATACTTCAACGTACACGAAGTTCTTTGGGGGGTTGCGCGGATGCGCGGCGTCCGGCGCGAGATACTTGGTCTCTGCGGATAAGTCTTGTAAATCCTTGAACCATGATCGTCGCGCTGGACGGTAACGGGATGAGGTCTCTCAGAGATACGTTCTCCTGAGAGACGTTCCGCCAGGAATTAGGCACCCATCGTCGGGGAAAGTCCGGTGACCAGACAGAGGGTATTTGACCTTCAGAGTTGTGCAAACTCTGAAGTACACTTCTGGCCCTTTGGGCCCCTTTACAATCAGGCGAAGGTTTATCCACAATCTTCCACATAATACCACTCCTTACATTAGTTTGCAGTGTCGTCAAATCAGTCGAAGGCTGCAGAGCGCATCTGCATTTTTGCCTTGGGCTCGCTCGTCGTAGAAGTAGACGTTGTTACAATTGTTGATGATGTCAGCCACTACAAAGTTTTGAATGATCAGATTGCTGTGAAAGTAGTCTGCCGAAGGCGTGCATGGCCGTAGTATGGCATAGAGATCCCGCCTCCGTTATCCTCTTCTTGTATTTGTGCACGACAGCACTGTGAAGGACCCGTACGGCTTGCATATGAAGTATCGATAACGTAATTGTCATTTTCAGGTAAAGTACCAATCAAATCCGTTGTATCAGGAACGATACCCTTGGGTAGGATCTGGTCTGGTGCGTGTAAAGCCGAGAAGTCCTTGATGAAATTTGAAATAAATCGCCTTTGTGCGATTGCAGTGTCCATGTGAGTGTTTTGTTCTAACAGCAGAACAATCCTATCATTTTCCGGAAGATCGGGTTGCTGAAGTTGAATCATTAGGCGCACACAGCAATCACAGACATCTACTGCAGAACGGGTTAAGCGAACACCCGGAAAATAGTAGCGCCGGTACTGGGTAATCCTTGAGTAACTCATCGTTCTAGCGCCTGGTTTGGCTCGCGTAGTTTCGTCAACATAGCGGTCGTGAATCACTTTCCACGTAATGTTTGGTTCTGTAAAATACTGTCTTGGAAGCCGATGCTGACACGGGAAGCCGTCTTCTAAAACCCATGTAGCACAATGTTCCTTGAAGTCATCGATGACATTATCTTCGAAAGCGTGCAAAGGTTTCCCGACAGAACGTCTATTATGCATGTAACGGGGTTACACGGCGCTGCGCGCCTTGGCTACAATAGGTGTGGTATACACCATCCAGGTCACAAGTCACAGATCCGTGTACGACACATAGTGTTTCTCACACGTCACATATGTAGCCAGTTGCTGGCTGTTAGCTCAGAGCCACACATTGCATTTGATTAGGATTTAGTATGTTAGATACTAAATCCGTTACATTCAGGATTAGGGCAATAAAATAAATAAAAATCAGTTTGCATTTTACATAATTAGTGTTAGTTCCTTTATTATAGGGACACTGATTGTGAGAGTCCCGTATTTAGTGGACTACTTGGTTCTTGTATAGAACCGAAGGCTAGTGCCTTGCAAGCAGGACTCTACGAGTCAACCAAACTTCCTCTGTGCCGTGCACACCTACGCAGCCCCGCTGCAACTGGTAGCACTTGTAGTCAAGCCAACTCCTGAGTTGAAGACTGTTTCTCTGTGAGAATGGAGCCAGAAGCATACGCTCACTTGACTCCGAGTCAGCGGGACACGCTTAACAAGCTTACGTCCTTGCTGGGCCCTGAAGGTATGGCGCACCTTGCGTCTCAAGGGCCGGAGGCCGTCAACGCGCGCCTGGAGGCATTTGCCTCGTACGAGAACGCTCTCGTTGAGCACATTCAGCGGAATGTAAAAGGAGTTAATCCCGCTCCGAGAGCTAAGCCCGTCACGCTCAGCGTGAAGACCTTTCACGGGCACGAAGGAGAGAACCTCCTATTGTGGACCCGAGAGGTCGAAATGGCCATGGGGGCCGCTATGCTCCAGTTGGAAGGCCAACGCGTGGCGTTCGCCATCTCTAAGCTCGAAGGTCGAGCACGAGAATGGGCCTTGACGTCTGGGACGTCGGTAGAAATGGCCTTCCCCACTTGGGGTGAGCTTAAGGCCAAACTTACGCAAGTGTTTGCTCCACCTAACCAGGCGTATCGCGTGCGGTCACGCTTCCTTGCTTGCCGACAGGGCAAGAAGGACCTGGTGGACTATGTCCAAGAGCTACGCACGCTCATTGCCGGCATGGCTGCCGATCCTCTACCTGAGGTGGTCACTGTGACTATCTTCATGGAAGGTCTGAGAGCTGGCGTGGCCAGGACGGAGGCATTCCGTCAGAATCCTCGCACCTTCGAGGACGCTGTTAGCGTGGCATTGAATGCTGAACACAACTTTAAGTTGTCGAGGGTCGGTGCTAACAGCACGGGGTCCGGGGGACCCGAGCCCATGGACCTCAGCTATGCTGAAGATGAAGTAGCCGAGCTACGAGCTGCGGTGCAGCGTATGAGCACTCGTCGGTGCTACACGTGTGGTAGTCCCACACACCTGAGGCCCAACTGCCCTCTGCGCAAAGAGCGCGCCGGCCAGACTGGCCGCAACCCTGCCGCGAGTCCCGCTTCGGGCTCTGCCCAGGGAAACGACGGCTCCCAGTAGACCGCCCCGCGTCTACTGGGGAAGAACTGAGTTCTGCAGTGCGTGAGAGGCACTGGGTCTCAGCCCCGAAGAGCTCCGTGCTCTTGAACACGGAACGTGTGAGCAAGCAGGGCTTGCTGGTCGTCCATGTGGACGTGAAGGGCTTCGAGAAGCCGTGGATCGTGTTGATCGATTCAGGAGCGTCTGGCAACTACGTCAGACGCTCCACCGTTGAGGGTAGTCAGCAATATGCTGAGGCGCTTCGAGCGCGAAGAGGTGACACCGTCACTGTCCGTCTAGCGACGGGCGTCCGTGTCACGGCAGCCAAGGTCCCCATGGACCTACGGCTGAAGTTCCTGGACTTCGACAGCGTGGAACGCTGCTTGGTCTTGGACCTGGATTCGAGGTACGACCTCATCCTTGGTATGGCGTGGCTGGAGCGCCACGAGCCATGGATTGACTGGAGGTCGAAAACCTTAGGTGCTACGCACTTCTCTCCTAGTGGAGCTTTGGCGAGTCATGAACCCACCTCTGCTAGGACGCAGAAGCGCTATTGGCGCGGGCATCGAGCCAGGTCGGCTATGATGCTGGAAGTCGGTGTGTCCGAGTTAGTGGACAGCACCGATAGCGAGGACCGCAGTCCTGTTGAGTGCATAGCGCTGGTTGACAGTGAGTCAACGTGTGGGCAAAGCTCACGTAACCCCTGTGGGGCGGCACGTACTCCGTCGAGTGATACTGGTCGTGGACCAAGTTGATCGCTGAGTGTCTCTGACACTGGACCTGTTACGGTCATTGATTGTGCAGCGGCACGTACTCCGCTGAGCGGCATCGGTCGTCGACCGAGTGGATCGCTGAGTGTCTCTGACACTGGGCCGAGAGAGGCCGAAACTTGTGCGACGGCACGTACTCCGTCGAGTAGACGCTCTTCGGCTAGGCGAAGACGTCGTAAGGCCCTTCAGGCGAGACGCTCTGCGTCTGAGTCATCCGTGACGTCAAGTGCCGACGAACCGGAGGCTGTGGGCAGCTATACACTCTGGTTGATGGAGTGGGCGGTAGTGCCGAAGGCAGTGTCCTGCTGGACGACTTGCCAAGTGTTGACAAGCTCCTTGAGCTAGAGGAGATGTCCTTCGCCGACTTTGGCGATGCCTTGAAGGCTGGCGAACTCGCCGAGGTGGTCATCGTTCGACCTGAGGAGGAGTTAAACTCGTCATCCCTCGTTGACGAGTCCGTCTTGGCCGAAGTCAAGAAGGCGTTGAACGCCAGGAGTGGATCGGAGATCCTCAAGAATCCCTCGGATCCCTTCTACTCCTTGCTGAAGGAATATGGAGACGTTGTCTCGAAGGAACCACCGAGTGGCCTGCCTCCCGACCGAGGCGTTCGTCATGAGATCGACTTAGTTCCCGGAACTAAATACTGCGTGACCCGGCAGTGGCCTCTTCCTAAAGAGCAATGCGACGTCATTGACGCCTTCTTCCGTGCGAAGCACGCGGCGGGTCTCGTGCGCGAGAGCAAGTCTCCGCATTCCGCGCCAACGTTCTGTGTCAGAAAGCCGAATGGCAAGTGGCGTATCGTTCACGCTTTAACAAGCTCAACGCTGCCACGATTCCGGCGCAGACGCCGATTCCTAGGAAGGATGTTCTTCAGAACAACATGGTGGGTTGCACCATGTACAGTGCGCTCGACTTAGTCGATGGGTACTATCAGCTGCTCATGCGAGCCAGTGATATTCCGCTTACAGCGGTGAGCACCCTGAGCGGTATGCTCTGGGAGTGGCTCGTCATGCCCCAAGGGCTCTCGAACGCGCCCGCAACGTTCAATCGTCTAGTGACGCAGCTGTTCAGGCCCCTGCGAATGTTCGCACAAACGTACTTTGACGACGTGTTCGTCCACAGTCAGGCCGAACACGGCAAGACTGACGTTGAGGTGCACGTGGAACACGTGAGAGCTGTGCTCGAGTGCATGCGCACGAACAAATTGTACGCCAACGCAGACAAGTGCGTCTTTGGCGCGGAAGAAATCCCCTTCCTAGGGTGCTTCATTGGGAAGCATGGCCTTCGTGCTGATCCAGCAAAGGTCAAGGCCATTGTGGATTGGCCGGTTCCCTTGAACCAGAAGGACTTGCGTAAGTGGCTGGGCTTGGCCAACTACTTGCACAAGTATAGCGAGAACTACGCTGAGTTGGCTCGGCCACTGACGGATCTCCTTAAGAAGGATGCCGAGTGGGTATGGCGTGCCGAGCACGAGAATGCGTTCACTTGTATCAAGGATAGCCTGCTTCAGGCACCGATACTGGCGTTGCCAGACCCCGCTCGTCCGTTTATCGTCGTCTGTGACGCCTCGGACTTTGCCATCGGCAGTGCTTTGCTACAAGCGGACGCCGAAGGGCGCGAACGCGTCATTGCGTTTGAGTCTCGGCAGCTCAAGGCTGCTGAGAAGAACTATCCAGTTCATGACAAGGAGCTACTTGCGATGAAGTACGCTCTCGTCAAATTCAGGGTTCACCTGCTCGGCTCCAAGCCGTTTGTGATCTACACGGATCATGCGTCACTACGCACAGCGACGCAGTCGCCTCACCTCTCGCAGAGGATGGCCCGATGGCTCTCCTTCTTTGCGGAGTATAACTTCGAGGTGAAGTACAAGCCTGGCAGGCAGAACGTCCTCGCTGACGCGTTATCACGTCGCCCGGACTATGAGTTATCTCATGTCACCTCGGTGACGTCGTCCGTGACGAACATGGTTCGAGCAGCGTACGCTCAGGACGACTCTTGTGTCGCGCTGCTTCAAGCTCTGGGGAGCGATGAGTTTAAAGACTCAAAGGTGACTCTGTCACGACGTCTAAAGGCGAGACTCCAACGCTACAGCCTGGAAGGCGGTCTGCTGTACTACAGCACGGGTCAGGATGACCCACCACGAGTGGTGGTTCCTCACGATGAGGGTCTGAAGTACCGTATCCTCTATGAGGCCCATGACACACCCACAGGCGGCCACCTCGGTCGCGAGAAGACGTACGGCTCGGTGAGCTCCATGTACTGGTGGCCGAAGATGTACAAGTGGGTCAGCACATATGTGCGCACGTGCGAGACGTGTCAGCGGGTTAAACCCTCGCCGCATGCGGCTGCGCCTTTGGCGAGCTTACCTGTACCCTCTGGGTGTTGGCAGTCCATAAGTATGGACTTTGTGTTTGGCCTGCCGAAGGACTCGGCAGGCAACACGGGCGTGGTGGTCTTTGTTGACCGTCTGAGCAAGATGGCTCACCTAGCGGCTGTGCCGGACACCGTCGATGGCGCTGGTACAGCGACGATCTTCATCGATCGGGTCTTCCGCCAGCATGGGCTGCCTGAGACCATTGTCTCGGATCGAGATCCACGTTTCACGGGTCACTTCTGGACGTCCGTCTTCAAGGTGCTGGGCACTCGACTGGACATGTCCACGGCGGATCATCCGCAGACCGACGGTCAGACTGAACGCGTGAACCGCGTCCTGGAGGACATCCTCCGCAGCGTATGCGCTGAAACGCCGAAGCGTTGGAGCGCTATGCTCCCTCTCGTTGAGTTCTCCATGAACAATGCGGTGCATGCCTCGACAGGCTTCACCCCGTTCTACGTGAACGGCCTTGCGCATCCGCGCGTCTCGCTCACTCCGCCTCGCGGTAGCCTTGGGCTTAGTGGGGGAGAGGCTGTGCCGTCGCTCGACTCCGAGCTTGCTGATATCAGCCCTTCTGCTGTGCGTAAACAAGTCGATGACTTCCTCTCGGTGAGATTGAGCGTATTACGCCGTGTGCGTGACGCGATGGCCGAAAGCCAAGACGTTCAGAAAGAACAGGCTGATGCAAAAGGCAGAGGCAATGTATGGGAATTTAAGGTCGGTGACCAGGTTTTATTAAACGCTAAGAACCTACCTACACATGCAGTGTCCAGTGTCTTTAAGACGAAATTGCGTCCGCGTTTCATCGGACCATTTACGATCGTGGCCAAGAAGGGCCTGGCATACACGCTTGACTTGCCAAAGCGGATGCGAACACACCCGGTGTTCTACGTCGGCTTGCTCAAGCCATATCGGGACCCCGCGGGGGTGAGCGCGGAGGCGCTGGCACCGACGACACGTGCCCAGGCTGCGTCATCTGCAGCAGCAACGTCACCTGGCCCCGCAACTCAGCGAGCTGAAGCTCCTGCTGGTGCAGGCGAGCAGTCAGGGACTGAGGACCTTCGAGCCAAGCCATCCGGCTTTCAATCTCCTCCATGTCATGAGCGAGACGGGCATGCGAATGCCAAACGCTCTCCAGGTTCCCCTGAAGAGACTGAGTCTGACTCTGGAGAGTACCGATCGAGTGATCGAGTTGATACCACGCGCGCCGCGACAAATAGCGCTCATCACACTCGTCGAGTATTGCGTTCCGCAGCGAATCGGCCTCCTCCGCCGTTGCTCGATGAGCAGGGGACTCCCCACTACCACGTGGAGCGCCTGATGGCGCGGCGTCGCCACCGTAGTCAAAACCAGTATCTGGTGAAGTGGCGTGGATATCCTCATTCCCAAAACTCGTGGGAGTTTGAAGGGCCCCTGAGGCAGGACTGCCCTGACGTCGTGGACGCTTTTGATCGCGAAGATCGGGGGCGCCCGAAGGGCTCGAGGTCGACCACTCGGTCGACACCCGCTTCTCACCACTAGTGTGAGAAGCTGACGGACTAGCAGCCGAGCTCAGGCTCTGGTCCGTGGCTGGCACAGCCAGCGAGTCTCCCTCGGAGACTGAAGGAGCATCCTGCGAAGCAGGGATAGTGGTCTGAGAGGCGGAGCCACTGCCGTCGTGTGACGAGGAAAGCGGCCGGGCCGCACGCGTATCTTCGCGTACTGGAAGAGTAGACCTCGGGCGAGGCGGACGTCCACCTCGGCGCAGCTCTCCATGAGCCGGTCAAACGACGCGAGCTTTCGTGAAGCCTCGGCCCAGGTGGCCACATGGACCATGTAGTCCCGGGTGGTCTCTCCGGTTTGGAGCAGGAGTGGATAAGTCCTCATCTGAGGCACAGACTCCCGTCGTCGTTGCTTATCTAAGCGTTGCCGATACTCGGCGAGTGTGCACACCTGCGGGGTCAGGAAACGCTCATGGAGCCCCTGTCGCTGCTGAGTCTCAGCCACCGTACGTGGAGGATCGCCTATGGCGTAACCATGCAGGTTTGGCTGCGCCATCAACTGCTTCACCTGCTCGGCAGGGTCGCGAGTCTCGAAGCCGTAGTCGCGCCGCGACGAAGTCCCCACGATGTCCCGTTGGACCGGTCGACGTGACTCTGGAGCACCGCTCATGGAAGCCTCCTGTGCCTCATCCAGAGGGTTGGTGATCGCGTCTTCGACTCCCTTGAGTGACTCTGGCTCATCGCGAGCAGGAAGTGGTGGTGCGTTGCGCAACGCGTTGAGCACGAGGCTCGAAGGTCCCTCCGGGAACGGATTGGCTGCCGCAGCTGCCGAGGAATTGAGTACCGACGCGGATCGCGTGGAGAGCGCAGCTCAGCTCGGGTCGTCCGAGGGCTCGCAGGAGCAGGAGACGCATGGGCATCGCCCTGTTCGGACTCCTCGTAGTCCACTTCGACCTCGCCTTCCTCCGTAGGAGAGCGACGTGGGTCGCGCGTCGGCGACGCTGTCGTGTACTCGAAGGGTGAGCCACCGCTACCACTTGACGTCGGGCTGGCCTTGAACATCGCTCCGTAGCGAAGGCGAGACGCCGCGAAATACTCCGAAACGGAGAGCGTGAGAGGAGCCGAGGGCTCAGACCGGAAAGCGCTGAGGCGCTGGGGCGTAGACGCCTGGTCACTGGACACCTCAGGAGCGGTTGGCTCGCTGGGGAGAATTGGAGAATGTGCTCGTTGAGCCAGCGCGCCCGCGCACTCTCGTTGAGAGATTTCTTTTATCGGAAAGTTGCCGGTGACAGGCCTTGACAAGGCAGTTATGTCTACAGTTGTAGATACTCCGTATCCACGGTTTGGTGGGGGAGGGTGTAACGGGGTTACACGGCGCTGCGCGCCTTGGCTACAATAGGTGTGGTATACACCATCCAGGTCACAAGTCACAGATCCGTGTACGACACATAGTGTTTCTCACACGTCACATATGTAGCCAGTTGCTGGCTGTTAGCTCAGAGCCACACATTGCATTTGATTAGGATTTAGTATGTTAGATACTAAATCCGTTACATTCAGGATTAGGGCAATAAAATAAATAAAAATCAGTTTGCATTTTACATAATTAGTGTTAGTTCCTTTATTATAGGGACACTGATTGTGAGAGTCCCGTATTTAGTGGACTACTTGGTTCTTGTATAGAACCGAAGGCTAGTGCCTTGCAAGCAGGACTCTACGAGTCAACCAAACTTCCTCTGTGCCGTGCACACCTACGCAGCCCCGCTGCAATGCAAATTGACAATACCAGACTCGATGGCTTTCCTGAGTCTGCTGATGTAACTGCCACCTACAGGATCACGCTTCTGGTCTCACGGTCAGACAGACCCATTTCTATTAATTTCATTCTTCGGACTGGGTTGCCACTTTCGTCCTCCATAACCAGTTTCCAATGAGTCCCAATTGCTTCGTATGCTAGCCACGGCTTCTTCACCTCCAAGCTTTTAAATTGCCCGGATACAGGCTGCTTCTTGTCTGTCTGGGCCTTTACTCCTCTTTCGTCGCGGAGCTGTTAGTCGGGATCCACCACCGCGTTGGCTCATGTTCGCTGCTATTTTTTTGTATCAAAAGTAGAAAATTTTTCGAGAACCGTCTTATAACAAATTGTTTGCGGGGCCCCGCCAATAATATTATGTCCATCTGTACTTTAATGACTAATTTCTGCTTTTTGATTAAAAAAACACTTTTCATTAAAAAAAAACCGTTTTTTTACCAAGGCCATTAAGTTTGACTCCAGTGATGGTACCGGTATCTATTGTTTACCGGTATTACCGGTGGTATAAAAAAGTGTTTTCTTCAAGTACCTTTTTAGCATTTTGGATCCCCAACCACCGCGGTTTTGATCCCGTCAGTGGTTTATCGCGGTGGCGCGCTCGCTACAAGCACTCCTCCGCTGTGGCGCTTTGCGGGTATGCTCATGAGCATGGCTTCTAATTGTATGCCAAGTTTCGCCTCTCATTTCATTGGGGTTTTTACCCCAACCATCTCACGGTCGGCCGGCGGATCCGATCTTGGGCAGTAAACCTGCTGAAACCTTATATAGATTATTGCAGTGAACCGCTGGAGCTTCCACGCATCAGCTTAACCCTTCTAACCCGAGCCGTTATTCTGTATTCTACAGAATAAGCAATTATCTTGATTAAAGTATGAACGATAACCTGCGAAAAGTATGCCGTTGGAAGCCCTTTCGTGCTCGGCGAGGCATATTCTGTACATAAAGTGTACATCATCGGCTATAGCATGCACAATGTATCCAACATCTGCGAAACTGGCGATCTCCTATTGGATCCCTGGCGGACAAAACATGTTCAAAACCTCTCACTCGGCAACCCCCGTCAAATTTGAAACGACTCCGTACTGTGCGGCACTCTTGGCGCCAACCAACCATCCGCCAAAAGCGCGCTAAGTGCAAAGCGCGCGAAGAGGAAGAATTTGCCCAGTTCCTAACTAACGGAGTAGTGAGGAGGAAGTGGGCGCGGAGTTCTCTGCAGGCTCCAGCAGGGCCTACTGCAAAGTACGTGGTGCTAACTAGTTGTCCTTCTTATTCCTCGTCTTTACTTTCTCTTACGTTTGCGGAATCTAATCATCTTTTAGGCTCGGTGGAATGCTCTTCCCGTCACCCGAGGTATCGTGCCATTTCTGATAGCACGTGAGCGTGAACGTGGCAGAGCGGTACACGACCGCCTAAACCATTGCTGACAGAAGGTGCTCAAAGGCGGAACGCACCTTACACAAGTACTGCCTGCGTTTGTTCTGCTTGGTGATCCGATGTGTTCACTAACGTGTGCTTCTAGCGTGATATGACAAACACCAGTTCCTCGGCGTTGATATGAGTCTAAAGTTGATTCTGCGCAGCGCCAGTAGCTGGATGTGTCGAATTATTCTGTAGCATCCCGACATACGGCTGTGGGAAATTCCCTGTGCGGGCAACATCCAGAATTAGTAAAGCACCACTCGAGTTATTCTGTAGCATCCTGACTTACGGCATGGAAATTCCGTGTGCACACGCAACATCCAGAACTAGTAAAGCACCACTCGAGTTATTCTGTAGCATCCTGACTTACGGCTATGGGAAATTCCGTGTGCACACGCAACATCCAGAATTAGTAAAGCACCACTTGAGTTATTCTGTAGCATCCCGGCTTACGGCTGTGCTCCTCATTGTATGTGATCTATCCATACTCTGGGATATCGCAGAGATCACCTGTCAAGTCAAAGTTACTAGTTTCCGGAACGTTGTCATTTATTTCAGGTCTTCTACATCTTCTTCTACACTTTCCTCAAGTGGACCACCTCGTTGTCTGCCATAATGTCTTCTTCGTCGGCGTTGGAATCGGAATCGCTGACATCAGCGGTCTCCACGAGATTCACGTCATCGATAGCTGTAGAGCCAAACAGTCGCTCCTTTCGGAGCCTCTCCATGAAATTGTCGCTACCAAACACGTCCGAGTCGATGAGGCCGTCGGCTCCGTTTGGTTCATCGGTCTCGCTCTTTGCTTCTTCATCAGCAGCCATGCACTCACTTGAATCGAATTCTGGATCATCCGGAAAAAAGGCATTGGTCGCGCCGTCTTGCTCCGTATCATCCGGTATAGCTGCTGGTAGTTCACCTGTAGCGCCCACCTCCTCTGTGTCGACAACTGTGGTGGCACAAAAATAAGGCCACTAACCTTCAAAGTAGTTTATGCCACGTCTGGCTTCGTCGAGACGGCCCTTCACCCCGGCTTCACGTAGCGTTGATTCTAGGTCATCCCTGTCGGCTTACGAGCCTTCCAGCCTTCCTCGCAGATCTCGCGCCATAGTTGCTTGAACGGCTTCTCTGCTGGGCCGTTCATTTTTTCGAATGACAATGTGAGGTAGCTTCTGACACGTGAACCGATGGGCTTTCGACAGAATTTTCAAACCTGTTGGGGATTTATATGCGTCTTTCTATCCTCCTTGAATAATACCCGTCTATCATCCCATCGCCGATCTGTTAGGAAAGTGGACTGATCCAGACACCATACAATAATCTTCATGCGGAGTTCTGGAGCGCTGATGAGTTTGCTGGATATTAAATCCTGTACAATATATTATTCTGTAGGATACAGAATACCGGGTTAGAGGGGTTAAGCAGGTATCCAGCCCTTGTGCGTCGTGCATGCGAGGCAGCGCCCTGCAAACGCGTCACAAGCTGCTTCAATCGGCTCTCAATAGAGAGAGATTTTGAATTTTGAGCTTGAAGCCAAAAAGTACAATAAAAAGTGCGTGCGAACTTAGCGCCGCGGCGCCAGGCGCGTCTGGGACATTTGAACTGCAAATTGCTGCAGTGCAAAGTACGGATTCGATTCATTCATTTTGACGCAAAATGCAGGCGGGAAAAGGCGCGTCACCGCGGCGCGTCACACGGGGTGAGTGCGGAATGAATGTTTTTGAGGTGTCCACGCTGAACAAGCTATCCTAGTCCTCACCGTCAAGTCCACGGAGCGCATCAACGACATACGTCCGGTAAGGCAGCGTCTGCAGTACGGATGCTGTTGGCGGGCTACAGAACGAACAATATGTGTATCTATAGGACTGCTATCGAGCAGGAAGCCCCGCGCACGCCTTATCCGTTGTAGTGCTCAAGCTAATGTAGAGTGTTTGTAGGACATCAAATTCAAATTCAATTTGCTCTTATCGCGCTTCCATTTTGAACTGCAATTTGGGTGCGAACCTTGAGTGACTCAAGTTGAGTCTACCGAGAAAAGTCACCACCCCCGGAAAGGCGCGGGTAAAGTGCGATTCAAAACTGCCTTCAAATTCAGGACTCAACTCTCTCTTATTCGTTGTAATAAATCTACTTTTAGCGCTGTGGTGCCCAGGGATTGATAGTAGAATGAAGTTCGACCAAAGTGCTATAGCAGTTTATTAGCACTTCAATCCAAACTGCTATTCTACTGATAATCACTATTCAACAGCCTGGGCTAGTGTAGCAGTAGTACTATAGTAGAATATTAGTACTATCGACCACCTAAACGTTCGACCACCAAAACTGACGACCAGCTAAAGGATCGACCACCAAGTTGTCGACCAGCTATGGATCCAGCTTCTGAGCATCCACCTTGTTGTCAGCTTCCATACGCTTCATCTCTTCTCGGTTGTGCTTTAAAAGCACCTGCATCTCCGCACGTTGGTTGTCGGTTCTCGAACGTAGACTACTCATCACGATACCGCCCGTCGAAAACACTCGCTCCTGAAGTGCATTTGAAGGAGCTCTCCCTAGCCAAACGCGGGCCAAGGCTGCGATCGATGGAAAGCGCGCGGCACCGATCTCCTGTTGAGGGGGAGAAGTCACTGTCTTCCACTTGTAGACGCAGGATGAGCTACAGAAGCGCTCGGACAGCTTTGCAGAGTCGTAAATGTCGTTACTGCATTAGTGGTGGACACCTTGCCCGCACACCACACACGGATCGGTCCTCGTGAGCTCAGGACATGTGCAGTTAACGCTTGCACACTTCATTAGAAGGAGGAAGGAAGGAAAGAGGTGAGGGCACTTGTTCAGCTGGCGGAAATTTGAAGAATGAGCGCTCGGTGAGCTGAGCTAATAACAATTCGTTGTAGACTAGAGAACGCTGTGCTGCCTGTGCGCCCGATAAATCCTATTCGTGAGACGATAGCCACCGCCGACGGCCCTCTTGTTGTAGATGGAAGACTTTGTCGAGGTTGCTGCAGCCGTTCACCACCATCGAACCAGAAATCGTTGCGCAAAAGAGAAGATCGCCACAGTTTTCTCTCAGTACTCAGATAGCACTTTGATAGTACTACAGAAGTGCTACCGAAAGCGATGGAAAACTGATAATGCTATAGCAGTAGTAGATCTTGAATTCTGGAAAACTGCTAACTGCTATAGCAGTGTATTAGCACTTTGTTAGTACTAATCACTCAATTAGTACTACTTAATAGAACTGCTATCAATCCCTGGTGGTGCCTTCGCAGCGGTAGATTTTAGCCAATCAGAGAGCTGAATAAAAAGGTACTACCAGAAGAGTAGACACTTCCTGCGGCGAGTCAAGAATGCAGCGCTTCCAGGTGACGTCGGCCTCCTTTTTTCACCTCGAATGCAGTCACGAGCAGCTCTTCCACACCGAGTACAAACGGTAGGTGTTCCACCATCTCTTCCTTCTCTTGTGGCTGACTGCCAGCTTATTGTTTTTTACAGGAGCAACCGTACCAAAGGTCTCAAGATCCTACGCTGCTTCCCACACTGCTGCCCCGAACATATCGACCGCAGCTACTGTGGCACATCTCTTAGTGTCCGTGTAAACCTCGCGCCTCCCAGTGAAGAAAATCATCCACCTGCAGACGTCTCGCTGATACGTCTGTTCGCTCGCTTCGAGTCCGTGAGCGACATGAGTCTCCGACCGGGGGAGTGTGTAGAGGTGGATAAAATTGATGTTACCACTCAAAGTGAGACCAATCCGGACGGTCTGTGGGTGGGAGGGATTCTGGATAAACCATCCAGACTCGTGGCGTCCATCAGCACTGACTCAACTAACGACGACAAATCGCTCGTGTTCCATCTCAATAGCAGGTCGTACTCGAAATGGTACTACGACTGGGAGAGTGGGGCGAACAAAGCCCAGAGATTGATGAAACATGTACTTCAGGCTTATGTTGTGCAACTCTGTGGTGTGGATAAGGATGACAACTTTATCAACTTCGACAGCAAAGACTCCGTCAAGCAGCTTTATCGAGTCCTGCACGTTGAATCATCACCGGAGTTTACTGTAATTTCCTATCGTCGAGCTCCGAGTATGTACATGGAGAGTGGCGGTGTATCGCTGTATGAAGAGACATCGCATCACGGAGAATCGCCAGTAAATAGCTACGATGATGGCGGATACTCTCAGTTACGTTCGGACTGGGGGTCTGTCATGGAGGCTAGACCCGCACCTTTGTACAGCAAAATGCACCAAGCAAAACGTCAGCGCTCACCGACTCCACCTCCGCGGCGAATGGAAGTAGGGCGGATTCCAGACCTGCTGGAGGACAAGTTACGCTGGGAATACAAGAATGTTTCAGCTGTATCGGTGTCCAGGAACTTAGCACTGGTGTACTCATTCCTTCGATGGGCTCCTCTCAGTGTCTATGCTTCGTTTGTAGACGAGTTAGTGCACGGAGTCAATGATAGTTTACTGGGATCGCTGGAAGGCTCTTCCCTAAAGGTCAGCAGATTTAACTGTTTCTCGAAATTGCTGCTCAACCAAGCAAGAGCAGGCTCAGGGGGGCAATTTGTTCGTGGTAAACAAAGTGGTAACAGAACTCCAGCAGTGTTGCCACGCCGGCTGGAGACGCTCCTCCGTGTATTAGCAGAGTCAACATTATGGTTGTTTTCGATGGAGACTCGACAATGGATGCATGGATTCTTTCTCAAGCACGCCTCTACAGTAGAGGACAAGTATGCACTACGCCAGTGCTTCGTGCTGTTTATCCAGGAGCTACAGACACGTCTGGAAGCTCAGGTTTTCGCCCAGACGGCACTGGTTAATCTATCGAATGCAGCTGAGGAGGTCATTGCTACTGTGTACTCGTACGAGTACTTTCACGCTCGGCGGTCACAGGTACGGAAAATTCTGAGTGGCCAAAGCTTTGCCGGCTGGAATGCTTTTGTTGCCCAGATGCGCGAGATGTACATCAGCAAGAGATTAAATTTGGATGCGTCGCACAAACTGGTGAAGAGACAGACTGGTTTGGATTTCGTCAGTGCCCACCCTCCACAAAACCTTGTAGAGTATGACTGGAATGCAGAGTGGCTACTGGATGTGGATGAAGCTGTGTGGCAGCCCAGTGAAAATGCCGTGGACGTGGATATTCTCGATTCTGGCCGAGTCAGTAGCATTGACAATGACGACGAATCGATTTCACTCTTTACAATGCTGGAGATCATCTCGCAATTGGCACGTGTCGAAGTTGCCATTAATGTGCGAGAGCGCATTCTGTACATTCGATCCACTCAGGGTGTTGCAGGACCTCTGGACTGTATGCGTTTAGTGCTGGATGGCAAAGATCGTGCTTTCTCTCAGTTCCCGAACGGTTTCGCAACTGGACTCGAAGCAGGAACGTATGGAGATTACATTGGCGAAGTAAAAGTGGAGGAACCCGGCCTCCTTGTGGTCTGCTTGGAACTGTTTAACTGGTGTGTACGTGGGAACGGCCCATCTTACCACGTGCGTATGGAAATTGAGTGCTGGCATGACGATCGAGTTTGCATAAGTGGCGATATACTATCGAGCCGTGTTAGTTTTACACCGGAGGAAGCGCTTTACGTGGGCGAGATGACGTTGCGAGACAAACGAGAAGCAGTGAATGCCTACTATGCAGAGCACCAACAACCTGTTTCTGCTGGGCCGTGGAAAGAGTTTGGTCGGTTCCGATTAAACTACGTCAAAGTGTAAACAACGTCAGACATGGTAATGTTTCAAAATGGTCATACTTACAATGCACTACTACACGTCTACTACTTGGCTTGGGAGAAAGCACTTTGCTTCTCTTAAGCTCGAAATTGGGTCTGAATCTGCTCTTGTTGCTTTAATCGGAGCTGAAGTTTGCATTGTGCAACTTCGAGCTCGCCCAATTTGTCACGCGCCCCCAGCAACGTTTGCAACGTGTAGTGTGACATCCGCTTCTGTAGTTGATGGCTCAAAGTGGGGCTCGAAGGCAGCGACCGAGGTGACACCATTCCAGGTTTCATCAATTCCCAGTGCGACGGTCGTGGATCGAACCGAACCACCACTGAAAACGCATTCGTTGAAACTTCGTGGTGCATCAGAAGTCGCATGTACTTGAGAATGCGTGCTGGTACCACAGAGCTTCCTTCAGCATAGGAAAGCACATACACACCGCTGGACTGTCCGTCATTTAGAGCCAACGGAACAGACGAATTACTGGATGATGACACTCGCGGGGGAGACTCCAGCTCGGGGGGATACCGGTGAACTACCTCAGAGTCATGGTCACCAATAGCAGTTCCATCTGAAGATGTTTCAGCTCCACCGGAGCTAACGCTGGGAGGGGCATAAGGCGTAGTAATAGGTGTCTGAGACCCACCGCCCCAGACACCTATCCGCTGCAATGTCTTGCGCAAAATGAGATCTGCGTCGCCCACTTTATCGAGACTGCGCCACACAAGAGATGCTGCTGGAGGTGGCAGCACTTGAGGAATTTTCTCTAGTACACGATCTCGAACCTTAGACGCTGCGTCCACTGAATATGACAGCACAGTGTTACTACTGCTACGCTGAGGGCATCCATCGGACCGATGCAATCCCACAGCCCGACAGACCCTACAAACGTGATCATTCGTGGCATGTGCTGCCTTTCTTCGACAAAACGAGCAGAACGCAGTGGCCTTACCCGGGGACATAGCTGGCGACGTATCATCTCCGTGGTGCGCACTGTTCGGACTGGAAGACGACCCGGTCGTTCGACGAGGACACTTCTTGCTCCCGTGGTCTCCAACCACGCCACATAATCGACACCGATGCTCATCGGATGCATGTGGTCGCCACGCATTGCAGTGTGAGCAAAACTTGCGTCCCTTCCGTAAATCCGCCGGCGATCCCATCCACGGCACAAGAGAACCTGACGAAGCTGCAGTGCATCTTTGACTTCGGTGAGTACCATGAGCTCCGCATGTCCGACAGCGATGTCGCTCCGTAATATGCAGCCCCCAAACGTTACATAACGTGCAAAACTTTTGATCGATACTAGTAGTAGCCACTGTCCGAACAGTAGAACCCGCTTGTGAGTTTGGGTCAGAATCATTCGCTGTGGCTGCTTGATTCGGGCAACTTTGACTACGATGGTGTCCAGCAACTCCGCACAGCCGACACCTATGTTGTGCAGCTGTATGGTCTCCATAAGCCGAACAGAAGCTGCAAAACTCAACATCTCGCTCCAGTTCGTTATCCCGCACCATCCTGGCGTTCAAAGGAGCTCTCTGTCTCACTTTAGTCAATACCATTTTGACCATTCCACCAGTCGTAGAATCCAGCACGTCCACGAGCTCCAGCACTCGGAACGGACTCAAGTGTCCAGGATCGAACAGTGTTGACGCGATCGGCTGCGCAATTTCGCTCCTGCGTCGCTCCTCCTGGTCCACCGACGCCACAATTTCGTCTGTAATTGCGTCATTCGCCGCATTTGCAATCTGTTCCTCGGTGGCTCTGCTCAGTAATAATTCGTGCACTTTTACAACACCCAGTAGCTTGTTCACTAGTGCAGACTTGGCGTCTCCGACATTGTGACTCTGCAGCGTCAGTAGCTCCACAAGCTGTCTAATACGACCACTACTGGGCTCCTTTTTAGTGTCCTGATCCGGTGTAACCTCCTCTACGTCGGCCGTGTCATCATGTTCGTGGAACAGGTCGCCATTGTCAATATCATCCTCCTGACTCTCGTAAAACTCGTCTGAACTGTCGTCTGAGGCCTCGGGCGAGTCCGTTGGAGGCGGAAACAATTCCGGCACAGGTTCAGGCTGTTCTGCCAGCACAAGTAGCCCTTTAGAGTCCAGACCCGCCTCGCGTACGCGTGCGCGCGGCCCCGAGAAGGTGTCGAAGCTGATCATGCTCGGCAGCCTAAGGAACCGACTCGTGCAATGACACATTTCAACCAATCACATTATAATCGATTTTCAACCAATCACAGACGCCACTTAGGAGGACCCCCTTCGCTATCCTAAATTTTATGAGTGAATAAGATTACGGTGAGAATCCACCGATGATGCCGCGCTGCACACCACGCGAAGCCGCGCCCGGCCTTTAGGCAAGCATAGATGGCCTCGCCTTGCAGCGTGTGAACGCGGTTAGGAGGCAAAGTCGCTAGCGCTGGCCGCGCGCGGGCGGAATGCAACGGTAAACGACAATCTCACATTCTGCGGTGAGATCTCACCGGTCCAATCAGACGCGCGCGTGAGATCAAATGTAATAAGATTTATATTTTCAGCTTGTCCACATGGACAGTAAAAATATTTCTGAAATAAAAACAGAATGGTCCATTTAGATGTATTTTCTGATTAGTAGATATAACATCGAATCAGATCTGAAGATCACGGCGCTTCTAATGCATTTTCGTTGTAGCAGAGGGGAGAAACTGGAGCTGATGAAGCCTTCGATGGGACTGCACAAATGTTTGGCCCCTGGACATGAAGAGAATTTCAACAAGACGTACGTGATACTGCTTTGGATGGAGAAATGGTTTACAGTATTCAGCTGTTAGAAGGTTCGGCAAAATTACCGACACCCGCAGCAGCAGAGTTCTTGCACCCTAGATGTCCAGGCACGCGCTTCCAATTGGCAGGCCACGGATCGCAGAAGTACACTTGGTAGATCAAATTGGTGATGCACGTCGACCCGTACCGTACTACAAACAGTGCGCTCAAGAACGAAGCTGTGACTTCCTCTCTTGAGCCTTTTAAGGCCAAAACTTTTGAAGAATTGACGGAAACTGAAGAAGAGCGATAGGGTGCCAACATCTCGTTCACACAGATTTGTGCCATTTTCCAGCAAAGTAGGCTGAGAACACACAGGCACGAAGGTGGAAGGTGGGGGTTGAACGGAGTGTATGCTCTAGTCCTTATGAGTCGGACGTCGGGCGTTGCAGCTGGGAACCTCCGCGCCAAGAGAGGCCCTTGCCAGTTCGCATGTGTTTCCTGGGTAAATACTACAATCGAAAATTGATAATTGCGACGTCACCGCTGGACACGCATGCCGCGATCTGGTCGCCCTGCTTGTTCCAGTTGACCTCGTAGATATCACCATTTGCATGATACGTCTTCACCAAGGACCCATCCTGCGCAATAGCATTGTGGCAGGTTAGTCTCGACGATAAAGCTAGTAGACACAAGTCCGACGCACCTTTAGTGACCAGACGTTGACCATTCCCCCTACTGTTCCACTAGCCAAGTACTCCCCATCTGGGCTAAACGCAACACCATATACTGGATATCTGCAGCATCAACAAAACAGCAATGAGGTGTTAGAACGCTTGATCGATACTCTCGGGTACACACCACAAGCCACGTACTGGTGATCAAATGTTCTCCTACAGGAACCTGACTCGGCGTCCCAAAGTTTCACAGTGCCGTCGAAGGATGCACTGGCTAATGTCAGCGGCTGATCCGGGAGCAATGTGCCTGGGCCAGTACAGCTCCAGCGGAACGTGTACACTTCCTTCTTGTGCTCTTTAAGAGTGTATACCAGAGCCGCTGAGCTTGCTGCATCAGGGTCCGCGTCCGTCTTGTTGTCGCTATTCTCAACGCCCATGGCGCTACGATCCTTCTTGTCAATAACCTTTGAAGGGTCCCAGATTTTCACCGTGTAGTCGTCCGAGCATGACGCTAAATACCGGCCAGACGGATCCCACTTGACCGAGTTAATCGCATCCTTATGTCCTCGCAGTACGACATCGGCTTTTGTTTCCCCCACACGAGCAACACAGATGCTCATATCCGATGAACATGTAGCAAAAGTAGAGTCATCCTTCCACGATGCATCCAATATCGGGTCATCATGCAGCTTCAGTTGTTGCGTTTTCGTTTCAGTCGTAGCATCCCAAACAACAACAGTCTTGTCAAAGCTAGCACTGAGCAGAAACAAGCTGGTTTTACTCCACCGCGTAGCAAACACTGGTCCATTGTGGTACTGGAAAATATGCTTCATCTCGCCTTCTGCATCCCAGATCCGTGTCTTGCCGTTATAAGTTCCAGACGCCAGTAACGATCCGTCATGCTGCAATTGAACAATAAAACAACATGCCGTCAGGTCAAATTGTCCATTGATCCACCCGTCCATCTCCCAAAATAAGCACGTACGTTCCACTCGAGGGTCGTGACATCCTTGTGCGGTCCTGTCCCGTGATTAAGTACTTTAGGTACCACCGCCTTGCTGTCTTCCACTTTGTTCGGCAAAGACCAGACCCGCGCAGTGGAGTCGCTGGATCCGGAGACCAGGATGTTCTTCGCAGGGTTCCACGAGCACGCGTACACTTCCTTCTCGTGTCCATTCAACAGTACCAGCGCTTCCTTGTCAAGTTTATCCACTCCGTTCATTTCTACCAACAGGAAAACAACATTAATAATAAAAATTATCAAAATCACCCAGTTCCGATTCCCTACCTTTCGTACCGTCCACAGCGTCTGGAGATCCATCACCCTTCCGCTTCCGTTTATTGGAAGCCTTGAATGACCTGGCACTACTGGAGGCAGATTGCGCCACGCGGCAAATGTGCGGACTCAATAGCGAGAAGTCGCCGTCACACTCGCGCTCCGTTCCGTCCTGGCAGCCAGCAAAAACCAGTTCACATAGTCAGCACTTCTCCCTCCATGTAGTCAAGGGGGCAATTACAGCTGGACACACCTCATTAATGTGCGCTTCGATCCCGACATACTGCAGACCCTTCTGCATAAAAGACACGAGCGCTCCGGGCGGCAGCTCCGTGTTAATGACACTGGATTTCGCCAGCTGACTCTCGTACGCGAAGGTGAAGGCCGAGTGCAGGAATCCCGACTCCTGCAGGTACCGGTAGACGAGGAAATTCACCTCGTCCGAAGTGATCGCCATCGTGAAGATTCCAATCCAGTGACGTCTCTAAGCGTCACAAACACGCGGGGGGTACAAGACTTCAGGGGGTTCTCAATGAGCAGAGGCGTGTGCGGACGCAGTAGCCCCCGCTGGAGCAGGGCAGAAGCGACGAGAGGCTAAGGGCTGCGCAGGACTTGGACGTCTCGCGCCTTTGGCTTCCGCAATAGTCAGTCTAATAACCACCCGGCTGCTCCCCCTTCTATGATTGGATATAAAGAAAATATTTCCACCAATCATTTCTTTTATTACGGGCAGAAGATTCCACTCCATGCAGTTTTGTACAAGAGTAATGGTAAAGCGAGAGTGTATGTAAAGAGTGAATGTATTGCTCTTCTCGTGCGAGATCTCGTCCTCCTCGAGGCCTATGGGCAGTGCCAGAGCCTTGTGAACCCACGCTCTGGCTGCAGGATAGTCCTTCTTTTTGTAATAGACTTGCGCAATGGTCAATAGACGCTCCTTCCAGGCTTCGACGGCTACTTCATCTGCCTTCAGGAGGAACTTCAACGCTTCGTTGAGGACTCGGGCGGTTTCCCGAAGAGAAGAGCCGCAGCTTTACGTTCCAGCCACGATAATACGTCATGGAGTTGGACGGGTCGAGCTCAATTGCTGTCTCCAATGCTTCTTGATCACGTACGAGTTGGAGATCGCTACTTTGGTGCCTTCGTAGTCCCCGATAGAAGACAGGATGATGCCGTACCTGTCTCCATATCGTCAGTTTTTAGTGTTTGAAATGTGGGTTTTAACTGTCTTACCAGTTGTGCACTTGAGCGTTGTCCTGTGTGAGATCCAGGGCTTTCTTGATGATGTCGTGCGCGTCGTAGATGAGGTTCTTCTTCTCATTGCCACTTGAGGTTAGAAACGTCATAACAAGCACGAGTCAAACGCCAGATCACGCCAATGTCTTCTGGGTGAGCTGCGTGCATCTCCTTGAGTTTATTCAGCAGCTCTCGACGGTCGAACGTGATGTCATTGTTGAGTTCATCCACCTGCAGAGCTTCAGCAGACTCCATTGGCGTCTTGGAAGCAGACATTGGAGAGCACTAAATTCACTGGATGGAGGAAAGAAGAGAAATGCAAACGACATCAACGGCACTGATAGATTGAGCTGGGTTGATGCATGCATTGCGACACAGTTCACCCACGTCGCATCATCACTTGGCCAGCAAATGCTGGCCAACTAAGGCTGGTAGATAGGTCTCCATCATTGCCTACAGCTTCGTCAGCAACGCCTGTGCCTCTTCATGGGCGATCTCGTCCTCCTCAGCTCCAATGGAGATCGCCAACGCCTTGTTCACCCACTCCTTAGCCGTTGCGTATTCCTTCTTCTTCTGGTAGACCTGGGCAATGAGCAACGATCGCTTCTTCCAAGAGTCTGGAGCGAGCTCCTCCGATTTAAGCAGGAAACTCAAGGCTTCATCATACGAAGACTCCGGCGGCGTGCCGAATAGCACAGCTGCTGCTTTGCGTTCCAGCCACGACAGGTCGGCAATGGCAATGCACCAACGGCCCAGCAGATAATAAGGTGTCGGGTTGGACGGGTTGAGCTCCACCGCTTTCTCCCAGTGGCTCTTGATCACGTACGAATTGGCAATTGAGACTTTGGAGCCTTCGTAGTCGCCAATGGACGACAAGATGATGCCGTACCAATTGTGTACTTGAGCCACATCCTTGGTAAGATCCAAGCCCTTCTGAATGACGTCGCGTGCGTAGTACGTGAGCTCCTTCTTCTCGTCTGCACTTGTCGCTTTGAGGTTGGAGACGTCATAAGCAGCGCGAGTTAAACGCCAGATCACGCCCACGTCTTCCGGGTGAGCCGCGTGCATCTCCTTGAGCTTATTGAGCAGCTCACGCCGGTCGAAGGCGTTGTCATTGTACAGTTCTTCGGCTTTTACAGCGTCAGCGGACTCCATTAGCAGCTTTGGTGCGCAGAAAGCACAAGATAATGCGAGAGCAGAGAGCGACAGAAGCGCTAAGGAGCGAGGAGTGGACTGTAGACGAGCAGGATGGGTAAAAGAGCTCCCACTGCGGAGGAGAGACGCAAGCTGCTGGCAAGGAAACGCGCGAACCGACCGCTGCAGGCGTACGATACCTAGATCATCAGCACACACAGAGCATTAGAGAGAGCCACGAGTGGAGGAAGATACGAGCAGCACGTAGTACGTGACGTACGTCCCAGCATGAACGAGATTCCAAAATGGCAAAACGATCTTTTTGTCGGCAAAATGAAGACGGATTCTGACGTGGCGTAACGGTACATGAGCTTACGAGCTACGAGAGCGATCCCTTATTCCAGTGTAACTACCAACTAGCTAGCCTATGCCGGTTGTTGTTCCTAGTTCTTGTTCTTGCCGTAACGGTCTGCGTAGTACTCTTCC
The DNA here is from genome assembly GCA_018806915.1 of Phytophthora colocasiae. Lineage (NCBI taxonomy): Eukaryota > Oomycota > Peronosporomycetes > Peronosporales > Peronosporaceae > Phytophthora > Phytophthora colocasiae. Next base: position 2,185,570 of record JAGKQI010000061.1, on the reverse strand, counting down.
TCGGACTTCATCTTGCTCACGAACTTCTTCTCGAAACGCTCGCGGTTGTCGTTGATACGTGCCACAATGTCGTTCACGTCCAGCTTGTTGGGGCTCTGGATCAACTGGAAAATGCCGGCCTTGCGCGCGTGCTCGTAGTGCTCCTCAAGCGAGAACTCTGGCAGGTGGTGCTGGTCGCGGTGTGTTCCGTGCACAACCACGGAAATGTTCAGCGACGCAATCATCTCGGGTGTCACTTGCCACGGGGCGTCGATCAGCACGTCATCCACGTACTTGCAGCCAAGCACACTGAGAACACGCTCGTGCAGATTCATAATCGGGTAGTTCAGGCCACGGTGGGCGTTCACCACGCTGTCGTTGTGCACACCCACGATCAAGTACGAGCCTTGTGCCTTGGCAAGTCGCAGAATCTCGACATGGCCAGCGTGGAACATGTCGAACGCGCCATCAATGTACACGATCTTGTCCGTCTTCAGCGGTTCGTGGTTACCAACCGAGAACAGGCGCAGCATACGGTTCGTCGTGAGGAACTTGGACGGTCGCTCCTTGGCCTTCTTGTCTTGCAGCATCTGCGACGACAATTGTCCGTTGGCAGCAAAGTGGTCGTGCGTGTGGTGGGTCTTGTGCATGACCAGCATACGTCCAAGAATGTCACTCGTAGACACACCTTCCGTCCGCGGGATGGTTCTGTACTTGCCGAGCTTCTGTGCCGATTCGTACACGTCCTTGCCATCAACAATGCACGGGTCGTCTCCGTGGACCACATAGTCGATGCGGTGTTTCTTGATCATACGCTGCAAGTACTCCTCGTTCATGATGTATGGGCAATGGGGCTCCACTTCATCCACGAACTTGCAACCTTCCACTGAGGCGATACGTTCTTCATTGTTAAGCACTGGGGGTGCTCCCTTGCAGGCGGTAATGGATTCATCGTCGTTAACACCAACAACAAGGTACGTGCCAAGTGAACGGGCTTGGCGGAAGGCGTTCATGTGTCCATAGTGCATCATATCGAAGGCTCCGTCCATCCAGATGCGGATCTGTTCCTTAGGAGGCTCCTCACGTTCCTCCAGCTCCATCTGAGCCATACGGTCCTGCAGTTCCTGCACCTTCTGGTAGGCTCTGTCCAGATCCTGCTGCAATGCTTTTCTCCGTCTGCGGTGGCGCTTACCGAACAGCACAAAGTAAGCCAACAGTGTGAAGACACCAGTGAGCAGCGCAATGGCTAGACGTTCGGCATCCGGATACGGTTCCGGGAAGCCCATTCTCGCGAACAGCTTATGCGCATGCACCATGATCTCGTCCGCTGTAGGAGAGTGCAATAACTCGTGCACATACAGCACTACACGGCTGGCAAGTGCCTCTGACATGGCTGCACAAGAAGATCAGAAGGATAAATGCGCTGAGGAGGGGGGAGGAGCCAACAAATATGGCGTGTTGAACCTTGATTTAAGTATGGAAGGTGTCTGTAATGTGGTGCACACGAATATGGCTACGTGTACCTTTACGTAGGTACGCTTAAAAAAAAAGGTAGAGAAGCGGAAAATACACCAATCATATCGTCGTATTATGATTCCCATACAGTTATTAACATGCGGTAAAAGTTGCGTGGAAGCTTTAACATCATTATTCCATAAAAAAAAACTGGTGGAAGCCAGAGCTTTAGCCCTTTAATGCAATGAGCCATCGCTATTTACTTCCAAAATCCAAGCGCAAGTGTCCTTAAGTGGTTAAAGTACTGCGTTTCTCTTCACCATGGGTCTCTCTCAGGAACGTAAGCTCGAATACTTCGAGAAGCTCGAGTCTCTGCTCGAGAACTACACCAAGATCTTCCTCGTCGGTGTGGACAATGTCGGTTCGGCTCAGATGCAGCAGATCCGTCTCGTCCTCCGTGGACGCGGTGAGGTGCTCATGGGCAAGAACACGCTCATGCGTAAGGTGTTCAACAACTTCGTCAAGAAGAACCCGGGCCACCCGCTTGAGCAGTTCATCCCTCTGCTTAAGGGCAACGTTGGTTTCGTGTTCACGAACGACGACCTGGCTGAGATCCGTGAGGTGCTCGAGTCCAACCGTGTGCCTGCCCCCGCCCGTGTCGGCTCCATCGCCCCGGTGGACGTCATTGTGCCCCCTGGACCTACGGGCGCTGACCCCGGTCAGACGTCGTTCTTCCAGGCTCTGCAGATCGCTACCAAGATTCAGAAGGGTCAGATTGAGATCGTGACGGAGGTGCTGCTGACCAAGAAGGGCGAGAAGGTCGGTAACTCCGAGGCTGCTCTGCTGCAGAAGCTGGACATCAAGCCGTTCTCGTACGGTCTGGTGATCGAGCAGGTGTACGACAACGGTTCGATCTTCGACCCTGCCGTGCTGGACCTGACGGAGGCCGACCTCTGCGCCAAGTTCGTGGCTGGTCTGCGCAACGTGGCTGCTGTGTCGCTCGAGCTCGGCCTGCCTACGCTCGCCTCGATCCCCCACTCGATCGCCAACGCCTTCAAGGACCTGGTGGCTGTTGCTGTGGAGTGCGAGGAGTTCTCGTTCGAGAAGGCTGAGCCCTTCAAGGCCTTCCTGGCTGACCCGTCGGCTTTCGCCGTCGCTGCCCCTGCTGGCGGCGCTGCTGCCACTGAGACCAAGAAGGAGGAGGTCGTTGAGGAGGAAGAGGAAGTCGACATGGGCGGCGGCATGGACATGTTCGGCGGAGGCGACGAGGACTACTAAGCGTAGTTTCTTGCCTTCGTGGACAAGTCTGGCGCCATGTAAGCACCTAGTGCCGTTATGGCGTCAAGCTACTCTCCCTCACCTTCAAGCTTAGCGTTGCTAATTGAAACCCAATTCAGGCTTTGTGCTTTGGAAATACTCATCTTGTTCCTTTCATTTTCATATTCACATTTACATAAGCTACAAACACGTAGCATTTGAGCTTGTTATCTGAGATAAACACTACTACTGTACTACATGTAGTACTTGAAAAAGAATCACAGCTCCAAAGATCCTCTTCTAACAAGCCACGCACCTCATCCTTCAACAGCTAGTAGTACGAGCCAAACTTGCCCATGAAGGTGTTGATATCCTCCTCTGACTTGTTTTGTCGAAGAAGCTCCAACAACAGTTCGTGTTTGCGTTTGGCACGCTGGTCCTCCAGTTCAAGTCGGCGATATTCAGCTTCTGCTTCATGTTGTAACTTCTTTGCCTTTTGTTCTTCATCCCATCGCCGCTTCTCTTCTTCGCGTTCGGCACGCTGTTCGTCCAGTTCTCGTTGGCGAAAGTCAAAATCAGCTTCCCACAGTGCCTTCTCGACTTCTAGCTTCTCATTCCATCGACGCTTCTCTTCCTCTAGCTTCTCCACCAGATACTGGTAGTCATATTTTGTCGATGCCGACTCCGTAGCTGGAAGGTGTTGCGCTTCATGGCGTTGCTTCTTTTGCTTCGTTTCATACTTGTGGTGCTTGCTGTTTTCAGACGGACCGTTTAAACTCAATGGCGCACGCTTTGCTCCGCTCGACTGCTGCTGTGAAGGTGAACGCTGCTCTTGAGCTGATGTCATTGCCTCTTGTCGAGCCGAGGCGATTGGCTCTTTAGTCGGGTCCTGCGCCAGTAGCTCCTTCATCGTCAACCTGTCGGCTGAAGCAGAAGACGCTGGTGTCAACTGTGACTGAGTCCCAGCTACAGCCGACGCAGCCTGAGCATTTTCTCCATGCTCAGCACTCGTCTCCCCGACATCACTGCAGTCAACGTCCGAGTCCGAGTCGTTTCCAAAATCTTCGTCCTTATGATCCTGGTTCGGAAAAGAGAGCTCAGTCGTTGCAGATGGCTTCACAATTGGCTGGTCACCGAAAAGAACCTTCATCCGAGCGAATTGGGGACACATGACGTCCAGTTTTACTTGAACTGACAATATTCCTTTCCGCTTGTCGGCCCTGGACAGCCCCACCCCTTTCTTGCTCGCTTTGAGCGTCTTGTAGTATCGCTGCATGTAGGTTCTCCATCGCTGTTGCATATTACGCCCAGTGAGGACTTGAAGAGAAGGATTGCTCGTGTGCTTGAGTAAATGCGTCGCCAAAGCTTTGAAAACGTCTTTCTTCTTGATCCTTGGCTGTAGCCCCATTTGTTTTGGCAGGATACCAGTGATAGCCTGGAAGTTCGCAGGGACTTCCATCCAAGTCACGATGATACGGAAGTCGTCCTTAGACAGGTGAACGAGGGAAGGCGTCGCCGGGTCGCTGTTGTCGCTCATAGCTGTCACCTACAAGAAAACAACTTCGAATATTTGTTGCAGTACGGAAGGAACTACGGAAGTACAAATAACGACGGAAAAACCCGCCGGGAAATGTTAGTGCTTTCAATAGTTAGCTTAGACGACGGAAAAACACGACGTCTGGCATTACTGTTTTCTATTGGCTCAAAATTGAAATCTATGTCCCAAAGTCCAATTTTTGTTCATTACAAAATTCTGTTTTATCCAATAGAATCGGCAAAGCAAAATTTACAGCTATTATAAATAATATTCAACCAATCGAAGAAGTGATTTGCGGAAAATGGTTCACTTTTTTTGTATTCTTAGTGAGTTTTTCACCAGGTGGTCGGATGAACATTGCTGGACTTACGACGTCTTTTTGAGTCCGTCGTCTTTTTCCGTCGTTATTTGTACGTATGAGGACGACAAAAGAATAGTGTACCCAGTCAGCCACTAAGCAAAGCAAATCGTACTTAACACTTTGGCGCAATTTTGCATTTTCGAATCGATTACTGTAAGCTCCCCTGGATGAATGTACGCTTGCTTATCTACTACTACTTACACTCTAGTCTGATCTGTCTGTAGCTCCTTCCTCTCACTTGTTGTTTCTCTGCTTTACCAGCTTAACAACGGAGATCTCGACCAACGACGTGGCTGCAATTGCAAGAAATCCGGCTGCCTCAAACTCTATTGCGAGTGCTTTGCAGCTGGGGGACGCTGCACCAAACGCTGTCAGTGTATGAGCTGCAGAAACCAGGAACACAATCAGGAGGAGATCGCCCAGGCCATTCAGACTATTGAGAAACGCACGCAGAAGAGCTTCCGCCCGACACTGTCGACTCCCAGACACTCCAAGTCAGAGACAGTAGCGACTCCACCCCGTTCGAATTCTGTGGTTATCACGGATACGCCTACAACGTTCCCTACAGAGAGGAAAGCTGCCATAGCAATGGCAGGCACTTCGCCCAGACCAATTTGTGACTGCACAGATGGCAACTGCACTAGTGACTGTCCGTGTTTAACTCTGTTCGGAACATGCTCGCCTCGTTGTCAATGCAGAGGCTGCCAGATACAGACGAAACCTGAGAGGACAAAAGGATGCAGTTGCAAGAAATCCAATTGCTTAAAGCTGTACTGCGAGTGCTTGGCAGCGCAGCGGATGTGTGACCATCGCTGCAATTGTGAAGGCTGCAAGAATTGTTCGGAAACGTTGGACGAACGAGATCGAGCTGTAGCTGCGATCTTGGAGCGAAATCCATTGGCATTCCAGCCCAAAGTGGCGAGTGGGTCCAGTCAGCATCTTCGAGGATGCAATTGTCGGAAAAGTGGGTGCATGAAAAACTACTGCGAGTGCCATCAAGCTGGAGTGGCATGTACTTCACGATGTGCGTGTCATCAGTGCCGCAACACTGAAACAATTGTGTCCGCCAAGAAGATGCTTGTATTTGCAGGTGCTGGTGCAGACGACAACAGTCTGCGCTTCACTATTCCATCACAACGCAAGCTTGCTAAAAGGCCGTCCCGTTCCAAGAAAGCGGATCTGCAGAATGGAATGCGTACGCCAACCAACCAGTCGACGCAGAATCCATCAGCATTAGAGTTATTGTCAAGAAGTGCACCAGTAGCGTCCTCTAAAAGATACGCCCGAAGTGATTCAGAAATGGATGGCCTTCCTCCGATCACACCAACCAAGCGGCCATCCAGTCACGTGGAGCACTTTCACACAGCAGGAGGTCAAGTCACACCAACATTTGCCAAGAGAAAATATACAAGACGAAGCTCCAACAAGTTACCATTCGATGAGCGAATTCAAGAGGTTTCAACCCCAGCAGTGGAACTTCCAAACGTGGAGGATACCGTCACCAATGCGTACGATGCCAGAAACACAGAAGGAGTTGGTGATCCGGAGCTCACTCTTTTGAGTCAGTCTCTATTACAAACTGCTATGACCGTGGAGCTCGCAGAAGAGGAGAAGCAGATCGCTCATGCTTCAGTGGACCAGTCACCTGCAAAGCAGCAGCAAACAGATATTAACGTTGGCGACCACAGAGAAGCGCTGTCTCCAACTTCTGCAGGTCTATTCTGCGAAGAAGAGTACAGTGAGGCTGTAGCAGAAGATGACAGCCATATCACACCAAATGGGAACGGAAGAACAGCTACGACAGCAGGAAATGACACCGATTCTTCAGGTCAAAGTAACGGAAAGGCAAGTCTAAGTGCTATGCAAGAGCGCGCTGTACTTCAGGAATTTAGCGTCTGGCTTCGAAATCTGGTATCCGATGTATCTCCGTACTAATGAATAGAGTGAAACTACGTAGACTAAACGTTCAACACGAAAAGAAAATGATCTATTATCAAGGAGGGCTGGAAGTTGTCAAGTCTACTGTAGATACAAGTCCATAGTTGCTGATTGCTTATAGCGTGGAGTCATCAATGCCTTCGCGTTTGTAAATGTGCTTGATGGCTTCATAGACACCGTCAACAATCACATCGGGCTCGTGCTCAGGGTCCTTGGAGCCGTCATAAATTCCTGTGCGAACGAGCACAGACGTCCACTCGTCTCCGGCATTGTTAGCACCTTGAATATCCGACAGAGGGTTGTCTCCGATGCCGTACATGTGCTTCAACGGTTCAGACTGGCCGGAAATGCTGCTAAGGAGACGTTCCGCGTAGCTAAGACACGTGAAACGCGACGTAAGTTCGCAGTAGGATACAAAAATGTGAGCCGTTTTCACACGTACTTGTAGGTGATGTTGTGGGGCTTGCCATAATTCGTTACTTCCAACGTGCGCCCGGTCAGATCTTCATACAGCAGCTTCAAGCACTTCGTAAAAGCTCCCTGAGCGAACCGTGGGAACGGGTACGCGCCACTGAAGATGAAATCATCATTGCTCACAAACAACGGCGTCTGTTTGCCTGACGGGCGTCCACTTCCAGGCGGATCACCTCCGATCAGCACGTCTACGGCGACCTGAATGTCCGGAGCCCAGTTCACAGGGTCGTGCATCACAATGATAGCCTCAATGGGCTCCTCGTGATGTGGTGCTGGCCTGATCAAACACATCATCAACTCATTAATCTTAACGTATAAAAACTGTCAATAAAATAACACAACGTACGTTTGTTCGTAGTGGATGAACGGGTACTGTGCCGGATGATGATGCAACAGCTCTTCCACACTCACAACCTTCTTGAAGCCGTAGCACTTGGCCTACAAGCAAACGTTAGAAAATGAATCACAGTGATGCAGCTTCAATGTTGCCTACCACATTCCAGACATCATGTGAGCCCATAATAAGCACACGTTTGTCTCCATAGGTTTTGGCGATCTCACGCATAGGCGTATGTGAGAGGATCATGTGCTCCGGGTTAATGGGATGATCCAGGATGTTACTGAGGTTCTTGGCCTTCTCCTCCTCCATACAGCCGCCACCATTGGTCAAGAAGATATGTGGAACATTGTTAACTTGAAGACTCTGCAGCACACGTTTGGCTTTCGGCAGCTCATGACCTCCACTACAATAATAAATAAAATAACATCAGTTTACGATTCTCAAACTGCTTAAATCGCCTCTACTCACCGAATCAGGACGCCATCAATATCAAACGCGATACCAAACGAAGGAGCAGAAGACGGCGCATTCGACACACCTGACGCCACAGAGAACGCGTGGCTATAGTGCTTCACCAGCGGCCGAACAAGTGGAGAGCGCCACATTTTCCAGCCTGTGAATCCGTCACAATAATGACGTCACTATAACGAGGATAATAGTATCGCTTTTCATCCACCATTCACCATGGAGCTGGTCATCGGGTGCGTTGGGAAGCCCAGCGCCGGCAAATCGACGTTCTTTAACGCCGTGACGGACGGAGTTGCTAAAGTAGGGAACTTTCCCTTCACGACTATTGAGCCCAATGAGGGAATCACGTACTATATGACGCCGTGTCCGTGTCTGGACAAGAACAAAACCTCAGTGTGTGCCCCTCGTTACGGGAAATGCGAACAGGGCACACGCTACATCCCTGTGAAGCTACTGGATGTGGCTGGATTAATACCTGGTGCTTCGGAGGGAGCTGGACTAGGGAACAAGTTCCTGGACGACCTGCGTCATGCTCAAGTGCTGATGCACATCATTGACGTGTCGGGACATACGAATGAGAAGGGCGAGGAGACGGTCGGGTACGACCCTATCAATGACGCTGACTGGCTGGACACGGAGATCCACCAGTGGGTCTTCAGTAACCTGTGGAAACGCTGGACGACTATTGCTAGAAGACACAAAGCTACGAAGAGCAGTCTGCAGAACACTTTTGTCGGTCAGTTGTCAGGTTACGGAGCTAATCCGTCCTTGGTGAGCAAAGTGCTGGACCGTCTTGGGGTGAAGGAACCAGTTGATCTTTCAACGTGGACTGAGGACGAGGTGCACAACTTAGTGAAGATTTTCCTGGACATTCGATTCCCCACCATCTTGGTCCTTAACAAGGCGGACCAAGGAGACGACACGGACCGCAACATCGAGAAAATCGTCGAGAAGTACGGCAGTGACCGGTGTTTTGTGGCTAGTGCAGCTGCAGAATGCTTCTTGCGAGCTGCCAACAAGCAACGCTTTATTCGTTATGAGCCTGGGTCGATGTTTTACTCCACATTGGAGGATGATGATGAAGAGCAGGCCAAGGCTGATGCGGAGAAGGGCCTTGGTCCACTGAAGCCAGTCGAGAAGAAGATCAATCGACGCCTGGAGCGTATTTCAGATATGGTGCTGTTCCGTTATGGCAGTACTGGCGTTCGTGCCGCAATTAATGCCGCTGTGGAGTTGGCTGACGTGGTTGTTGTCTATCCGGTGAAGTCATTGAAGAGTTTCGCTACTAACACAACGCCTGGAGCAGCAAGCAAGGGTATCTTTGCTGATGCAGTGATCGTGAAGCGTGGCACTACCATTAAAGAGATTGCTCTCCGTGTCTCGCAGTTCCTGGGGGCCAACCTGGCTTACGCCGAGGGCGAGGACGGCCGGAGACGCGCTGAAGATGAGCCCATTACGAGCAACAACTTGATCATAAAGTTCACCACGACCATCGCTTCCTCACAAATGGGATCGTCTGCGGACTCTTCTGCAGCAGATAAGGATGGCAAGAAGGGAGGCAAAAAAGCAGGGAAGGCAACGGCTACTGACAATTACGAGTAAAAGGGGTCAACTGCGTAGTATTGGTTCTATACTACTACGTAGTACATGCAGTCGAACAAACGCTGATGTTGAGCAATGAACAAGTTTTTAGACCGGTCCTATTTGGCGGAAAGGTTAAAGAAAAAGAACGATGTGAATACTTCGAGTCTCTTGAAGTCAAGAGGGGCGTGCGCGTGCTCGGTTGAGTGTCTAAGCACTGCACGTGACTTGGGCTTGAGGAATTGTCTGCGAGGGGACACCGCTGGTCTGCGCTACGAGGCCAAAACTACCCGAAATGAAGAGACGGCCAAGGCCCATGGACACGGAATCCAGCTCCTCCGAACTCATGATGGCGCCGGCTAGCTCGGCCTCGGGAGAAAAGATGTAGACGCCCTTATAGCATACCACATATACGTAGCCGTTGTCGTCCACCTTGATGCCCTTGGCATAACCATCGTCGGTCTCAAGTTCCGGGTGAGCTGTGAAGTTGAAGAAGACACTTGAGTTGCTGGCCGTACCGTCATCAGCCATGATGTAGCTCTTGATGTACGAGTTGCCCTTCTGCGAGTTGGTGATGTACATGATGTCCTGGGCAGGCGAGAAGGCGATCTTGTTAGGACGAGTCATGTCACAATCCACAAGCTCGACCGACTCACTCGAGCCGTTACGCAGCATGTAGACACCGTTAAAGGGGATCTCACGCAGCGGTGAGTTGTCAAGGGTGTCGCCGTCAAAGTCAGCGTCACTGGTGGCAAGACCAAAGGGACTGTCCGTGAAGTACAGAATGCCATTGTTGGCGTACTCAGCGTAGGTAGGGCTGTTAAACTTCTTGCCTCGGTAGGTTGAAATAGCATCCACAACCTGGCCCTGGCAAGCACTGTCCACACTCTTGTAGTTAAGCACACCAAGAGTACGACCACCAGTACGGGCGATCACAATACGGTCGCTCGTGGGGGACACGGTGATACCGCCGCAGCCCTTGTAGTACACGTTGTCACAGCCCTCCGGGTGGTTCTGAAGCGAGCAGCCAGTCTGGTAGGCTGACACAGTGAGAGTCGTGGTGGCGGAGCAAACGCCATCCACATCGACATCAATCTCCGTCGTAGAACTCGACGTATTGGTGACGGTAGCATCCGGCACATCCTCGGCACTCCACTTCCAAATGGCATTGCCTTCGATATCGCAGAACAGCACATCGATGTTGGATGAGTCCGAGCTTCCACTCGACAGGAAACGACGGCTCGGGCTGGTGTAGCCACTGATTACCGTCGGTGACGTGTACGCAGACGCGGCTGAGGAGCTGGAAGAGCTGCTAGCCGACGACGACTGTACGACCGTCTCAACAGTGCTCGTCTGGGACTTCAACGAGTTCACGTTCGACGACAGCTGGGAGTTGTAAGTCGTCGACCAGAAAGACGATCCGGACGCGCTGCTCGTCTTCGAAGACGTCGACGCTGCCGTCAGCGTTCCGCTGCTGGTTGACGTTCCGCCAGAGGTAGTTCCACTGGAAGTAGTGCCGCTAGAAGCTGTTCCACCTGACGTCGTTCCAGTAGATGTCGTACCACCAGAAGTCGTGCCGCTGGAGGTAGTTCCACCCGACGTAGTTCCAGTTGAAGTCGTGCCGCTGGAAGTAGTTCCACTAGAGGTAATTCCGCCAGAAGTCGTGCCACTAGAAGTAGTTCCGCTTGTGCCACCAGTCGTACCGCTAGACGTCGTGCCGCCAGAGGTGGTTCCACTAGAAGTAGTAGTTCCGCCAGAGGTAGATGTACCGCTTGAAGTAGTTCCACCAGAGGTAGACGTGCCGCTAGACGTCGTTCCACCAGAAGTAGAAGTGCCGGACGTTCCACTTGTTCCTGTCGTGCCTGTAGATGTTCCAGTGCCAGACTCGTCGCCAACGTTCGTGCCACTGGTTCCTGTGCCTGAATTCGAGCCCAAGAGCTTCTTGGCCTTCTCTTCGATACTAGGGAACACGTTCGCCTCAAAGTACGCGAGCTGCTTGGCCTCCGTCGACCCCCAGGCCGCAACCTCCTTCGGGTACAGCTTCTTGTACAGTTTAAACAGCGCCGTGACCTCCTCCGTCGTGTCGGCCGCGACCATGAGGTAACGAGCTGCGTGCTCCTCGAATAGGTCGACGCTCAGCAGCCGCCGCCCGTTCTGCACTTGTGTGGAGGCCAGCAGAGTCTCCTCGAGCTCCATCAGCGCTTGTTCCTTCGCGGGAGCGGCCTGAACGGCGGCCAGAGCCAAAGCCGCGAGCAGCAGCCAGCGCATGCACCTCATTCTTTTTGGGACTGAGAGTGGTTAGATTTAGTATTCTAGCGTCCCTGAATAAGCGGGGCCTTCGCACTTTCGAGCCTTTTGCTTTGTGACAGAAGCTCGCCAGCGCTTTGCGGGAGCGAGTTTGGCGGGATTCCCGTTTAAGTGCGATACGGTCCCTACCCCTTGCATCTGCAAACATACAGAAAAGGCGCGGATGGAGGGATTTAGCCAATGGGCGGTGGCTACAATTTTCGCCCGGCTGATCGCGTTTGGCAGGTGTTTCCGACTGGCAATTTGACATCAATCGGATAGCCGACACTGTTCATTGCGTACTTCGAACATGGCGCCAGCAGCGAGCGAAGGTTCCAATAGAAAATGGCTGAGCGACGGAACTGCACAGTGGAACTCACGCTGGTCGGTGTGCTCTTTCGTAATTCTTTGAAACTAGATACGTGGAAGCAATTTCATTTTCACGGGAAATTACCGCTGGCAGGTTTCACCACTTGATTTTCAGCGCAAAAATTTCATCCGGGTGAGCACGACACTGAGCCGAATAAGGCCAGCGCGACATCGCCTGCGTTGTTGCCATCATGTAGATCACTGGCTTATGAATAGGCTCAACTCCACACGGACAGCTTCACCATGAGCTCCATTATCATTATGTCGAGGCAGGTACCAAGACGAAGCCGAGCTTTGAATCCCACTTCCGGTGGCGTTTGAATGAGACAGGATCGGTCCAACCGATCCCAATTATGCGTGTCGGACACACAGTGTGGTGCTGCACAATTTGGCCGGGCGGCATGCAGAGCTTTTGCTGGCCCACCGCGAGCATGCTGGTACAACATAGATAGCAATGCTAGCAGCTTGCAAGTTGCAACATGGGCCATGTTGCATGGCTGAAGATCAACCTGGTCCTAGATCAGGGGTGATATATTCCCAGACTGACTTCGACGAAAACAGGGTCACGTCGTGAGCTAGGCCACCCTGTACTCTGCAACGTTAAGAATCCCCAGTAGCACATCAACTGTTCCAGTCTCGGCGCCGTGAATTCGTCGGGTATTGCACTATATTTTACACATACGCTGACTGTGGTGGCCCATGTGATCGTCCGTTGGCCACAACGAAGACACAGCTAAATGGCCGACAGTGCTTCCAACTGACCCACCTCCAGAAACTGTATCTAGGAGTGGTCGGTACGTGGAAGCAAGCCACTGTTGACGTTGAAGTTGTGTCAGAGTGATGATCACTCCCTTTTCATTGGCTCAAAATCACAATGGATACATGTATCTCATCCCAATCAAACCTCATTCCGTAATTCACCCAAAAGACCCGCAGACCATCACTCTCGCCATGGATGTCAAGAAGCGCGGACTGCTTACAAGCGTGTACGCCAGCGTCGGCATCGCCTTCACATTATCAGCCAAGTTCGACTGGCTGGCCACAGGCGCAGCCGCCTCGTTCCTGTCGCTCGTGTGGCTGGGCTTCGTGCTCGCCATCTCCTGCACTGAGTCGTGGGTTAAATTCCGCGCGCCCTTCCTGCCTCGCTATTTGGCGCTGGATCTAGGTCGCACCATGTTCGCAGCGCTAAACTCAGTTGAGATCGGACTCTGCGTGGGCCTCTGGCTGCTGCATTACGTCGCCTCTGCCGACGCCTTCTGGCGTCTCATTATCGCCACGATCTTGTTGGCTGTGCAGGCTTCTTGGCTATACCCAAAGCTGCAACTGACAGCGGAGTTCGAGCTGTACGAGGAGCTGAAGGAGATGGACGACGAGAAGCTCTCGTTCAACCAGAAGATGATGTTCGGGGAGATGCGCCACACGGTCCAGATCTCGGATAAGCCCGCCAAAATCTACCACATTTTGTATATGGGCGCTGAACTCGTGAAGATCTTGACACTAACCAGCTTCGCGCTTCATTTCCTCAAGGCCATCCCGGCGTAAGGTGCATTACTGTCAAGAGCAGAGCTTCGTAGGAAGATCAGATCAGGTACTTTGCTCAAGAAATCATGTGATTGTCAGTGATTGGTTGGAATTTTGCGTGGATGAGGACTGTTTTTGAGTTGCAGGCGCTGGATGCTCCGCCGGGTTCGACCGGTATCTGCTTCTTCAGTTACTTGGAGGTGGCAGCGTTCTCTACGTTGTTTGTCTAGACATTGCAACACTATGACTAGCGGAGATCAAAGTGCCGAAATTGCAGATCCTGCTAAGCAGCCATTGATCATGCAGTACTATCTGGTAAATTGCAGTGCGTTCTCGTGTTCAAGACGTACATACTGACGCATACTTGATATTACATGGCAGCGGCAAGGTATTATTCACCCAGAAGAAGTTGCACAGGTTCGGGCGACACTGGAAGCCCCGCTGCCTGCTTGCTTTCGCGTTAACCCGATGTCGCCCTTAGCACCCAGCATCATTGACCGATTGAGCGAGTTCACAGACGCATTTGCAAACGTTTCAAGCATTGACGGGCAGCCATTAACACCACCAAGGCGAGACACAAGTGTCCTAAGCTCGTTGAGTGTAAAAGGTGCTCATACGTTCGTTGTGTCTTGGTTGCAGGGAGTTACCGTGGTATTTGACTAGGAATGGGCGAGCGTGGCAACTCGACTGTGGAAAAACGGCGCTAACGAAAGGGGCTCGTGAAAACAGTGTTCTTCAAGATTTCCGAACTTTCCTGCTTCACCATACCGCTGAGGGAAATCTCAGTCGCCAAGAAGCAGTGAGTATGGTGCCAGCGTTGTTGCTTGATGTTCACCCCCATCACTGCGTGCTGGATATGTGTGCTGCACCGGGATCGAAGACTGCACAAATTATGGAGGCATTGGTTCCAGACGATTCTACAGGCGATGCGAAAGGCTTCGTGGTGGCAAATGACGCCAACGAAAAACGTGGATACCTTCTTGTTCACCAGCTGCAACGACTGGGGCTCGATAACTTCGCTGTTACCTGTCACGAAGGCCAAGATTTCCCAGGGCTTTACGACACTGAACAAAACTCTGAATTGCAGCGCACAAACGTCTTCGATCGCGTACTGTGTGATGTCCCTTGTAGCGGCGATGGCACCATTCGCAAGAACCGAAATCTGTGGGGTCGTTGGGCCCCAGGCAGCGCTCTCACTCTGCATCCAATTCAGATTGATCTCGGATTACGAGCTGCTGCGTTACTCCGCGATGATGGAGAATCTATTATGACGTACTCGACGTGCTCACTGAATCCCATTGAGAACGAGGCGGTCGTAGCTGAGCTACTACGACGTGCAGATGGAGCGCTCGAACTTGTAGACTGCTCTAAGATGCTTCCTGGTCTGATCAGCCGTCCCGGAGTGGATTCATGGAGTGTTGCTTGGCAGGCCCGCACCTCGAAGGGCGAACCTAGAGCCCCGTTGCAGTGGTTTGAGCAGTACGAAAGTGTTCCAGACTTCCTGCAAGGCTCTCGTATCCCCCGGTCCATGTTCCCACCGGCTGACAAAGAGATTCGTAAGAATCTATCGCGATGTTTGCGACTCTTTCCAACGGACCAAAACACTGGCGGCTTCTTCGTCGCTGTCCTCCGAAAGGTGCGAGGTGGTACACTACCTGGGCAATATCAAAGAGGTCTCAGTGAGCAGCGTAAGCCATCACGCACAGCTCAAAAGCGTGCTGAACAGGGGCTTGCTTTGCAAAAAGTCAGTGACGATGACAACCCAGCGAAGGTGGTCAAGCAAAGGTACACAAAATTGCGAGCTGATCACTGGGAGCAGATTAAGATGTTCTACGGCATTTCGGACAAGTTTCCATACGTAAGTACCTTTGACGAGGTGTGTTGACGACTGGGTACTGACTCGTCGTTCATGTTTTTGTTTTACAGGAAAATCTGTACTCTCGATCCGAGGGTACGGCGTCAGTTTGCTTCGTGAATCCTAACATTCGTGAAGCAATTTTCGCAGGAAATCACGCAGATGTAAGTTGTTGCACTCGTTTTTCATTTGCGTCGACACTGACTTGCGCGATTTCTTAGATCCTGGACACTGGTCTGAGGGTTTTTGCTAGAGTACATGCTTCAGGCAGCCGCTTGTGGTTTCGACCCACTGAAGAGGGTCTTGAGCAACTTCTACCTTTCATCACTAAGAGGAAGGCGCCAGCTACGACCGGAGATTTCATCGCAATTGTGACGTGCCCCGGAAATGACACCAAGCAAGTTGCGTTCGGTCTTGAGCGAGTTAGTAGTCAACTACAAAGGGGTGCTGCAGCTGTGAGGGAGCATTCTGGGGTAGGCCCCATGCTGATGGTTCTAACGGAAGATGAACGCAGTGAGGCTAAAAATCGTCAACTGCCACTTGCTCTTCCAGTGTGGGTTGGCGACAAAACCCTCACTCTACTGGTTGACAAGTCGACCCGAGACCGCATAGCGCACACATCACAGCAGCCACGTGACAAGTAAACGAAAACGATTGCGATTGAAGTCAAATTTACTGTGCGTTATCTTCTGCACTGCTCGAGATCTCACGATTCAGAGGCGCGTCCCGTGCAACTGGAGCTGTCAGGACCCCCTTGCGTTGGTATTGCTCCACGAAACTGATGAGATCTGGGTAGATAATTGTCTTCTCTGTTACTTCAGCTGGCGGAACGGTCGAGTACGAACCATTTTCCAGGTGATGAATCAAGTTGTGCCGGAACTTGGGTGCTCCAGAGACTTCGTCCAGCGCCGCCACGAACGAAGCACAATACGTTCGTTGCCGAGAAGTGTATCGAATGAGAAAACTACCAACGCGATGAGGCTGGCGCCGCGCTAAAAGCTCTTGAGCTTTCTCACGGGAGATATCGCCGTGGAAAAAGCTCTGCAAGCCTTCAGCACGGACGTGTAGAAGTCGCCGCGCTAGTTGAAACTTTTCATCTGCGGCAAACGCAGCAACGAGCTGCATACAATCTTCTCCAGTGGCTTGCTGCAATACGTGAAAACGTCAACAGTTAGTCGTTGAAGTGGTGGTCCAAGCAGTTCCCCCCTACCATCAAATGGTTGCAGGCATTGCGCACGATATAAATTTTCGACTTGAGTTTTTCGTCACCTGCGCCTTCAAGTTCATAGCTGCAGACAGACACACACCAAGTTAGTGGGAATGAGGGCTGCACCACAAGAGCAGAGATCATACTTGAGGTTGACGAACTCGGACGCGTTGCTGCGTGTGTGTATTTGATACTCTCTCGCTGCCCAACGGCCCAGTCGCTCATGACCAGACGCAACATCCACAAAGAAGACCCCTGAACTGTTGCTGTCTTGGACCCAGTCAAGCACTGACGAGTGAAATGGCCGTATGATCTGCGACTCCGTGTCGTTCCCTGTTTCGATCGAAAAGAGAGATCCCAAGGTTTCGCCTGCATCTCGCTGCTCGTACACATCCCACTCCAGTACACGGGCAAGTGTTGCAAGAGGAAGTGGTTCATAAGCAGCGCAGCAAACCTCTAATACTGGCCGGACACGATGCTTGTACACGTCGTGGTCAGAGAAATGGCTCGCGAAGAATTGCTGCAGATAGGCACCCATCCCGACGGGTAACGCTGCCAATTCGTTGAGATGAAGACGACCTTCATTGATGGCCTGGACAACATTGACTGCATAGAGGAAAAGTCCTTCGGAACGACGAGCAATTAACTCCACGGCTTGGTCCATACCACTGCCTTGCTCAATACCAACTGAAGCCTTTTCAAAATCACTAAAGCGCAGCTTCGAAAGGGAATGATGGACATATCGACGAATATCTTGGTCGTTCTGCTGCTGGAAGTGCTCAATGGTTACATCCGGAGGCACGAACGCATGCAGTTTGGAGAGTACGAGTGGGTCTTCGCGGCTTAGAAGGACAACACGCACCCATTCTGGTAATCGTGATATGAGCGATGGTAGCATCGACACAAGACACTCTTCGTCGTTGTTGTCCTTCCACGAGCTTCCACTCAAAGGCGGCATTGGTGCACTGGATGGTCCTGGAATTAACCACTCAACACCATCAATCAGTAGAACCAGCGACTTGTACTTCGTTGGCCGAGCAATCGCTTTGAGTGGGCCTATCAGCAGATGTGTGACGAGCTCAACAAAAGAAGCAACAGGAACCATTTCCTCCAGTGGTTCATGTGACTGCAAGTAGTGAGCATACTCAGGTAACTGCGTCGTCAGCTGATAAGCCAATGAAAGGATACACCGACGAGCGCTATGTGTTTGCTCGTCTTCTTGTCGGGCAAAGTGGAAGGCTGCGATCTCAGGACACGAATGCACCATGCATGCCGCTACGGACGATTTCCCAGAACCAATCTGTCCAACTACCCAAAACACCCGCTGGTTATAATGTTCTCGCGTCGATTCCAACGCACTCGATGCAGAAGAGCCCTGGACCCACCGTTGAAAGTGCTCAAAAAGCCATTCCCGCCCGGCAAAGTGCTCTGTAAACTTGCTAATCTGGTGTTGGAAATTAAACGGGGCCAGAAGCGAGAAAAGTCGAGCCTGTTGCCCCTCGTGATCTAAAGTCCCTTCCAACGCAGAAATGAGCTGATCCTTGCGTGATTCATAGCGAACGCGATTGAGGCTGACGCTGGAGCTGCTGTCGAACCCGTTACTACTGTAGATAAGGCAGTCTGTCATGTCAAGCCACTGAATGCGGCAGATTGAGAGCGGAATTTCACAGTTACGCACAAGAAGAGGCACGAAACCCAGCCCAGCGCTCATAGCTCCCGAAACATCGTTCAAACTGACACCGTGTGGTCGCCCCACACTCTCCGCTGTTAGCAAAAGCAACAGTTTACCGTTCTTTTCTGCTGATGCCCATTGAAATGCATCTTCACGAGAACTTTTACCAGCCACATCACCTTCATTGTCCACTAGAGTGTGGACATCGTCCACAGGTGACACTGGGAAAACAGAAAAACCGGATTCCGAAAGATCGTGATAAATTTGCTGAGCCAAGACGTAGCAGCTTTCATCATAGCTGAGCACGTAACGTGTTTTTCGAGAAACAGCGGCAGTGGTTCCTCCTTCTTCGGTGTTATGCTCGACATCGTCCGCACCAGATACTGAAGGAGGAGCAGTTGCCGCGTTTCCTGCCTCCCCAGTATCGCCGCTGTCTTCGCTCGATAGCGTCAAGTTAGACAGAGGTGCGACCTTTGTAGAATCTTCTCCAGTCGAGCCAAGGAGCACAGAGCCACCACGCGTAGGTGACAGCGAAGCCGACGCGGTCAGCAAACGGCGCAAACTATTGCCTCGTGGTGTATCCAAATGAGTACCGTCAAACCCAGGGAACAACCCTAAATTCTTCAACCCGGCGACGGCAGGGATGCCGTAGCTTGTGATGGAGTCAAACTGCAACAACCCATGCAAAACAAATCGTCAGTCCTATCCAACTTCAATTGAGTCAGTTCAAAGCTTACTGCCTCACCAGTTCCATCATCGTATACAACCGCTCCGACTTATCCTTGAACGTCTCAGTCTCCAGACATTTTTCCATAAGATCTCGCCATTCCTGACTGTCTTTCGCCAGCGTCTGCTGCTCCACATCTCCCGGAACGCAGTCGCGCATATCAAAGAACGGGAGCATAGCAATACTCGGTGGTGGAGCACTCTCGGCAACCATAACTGGAAAAATGTTGAGTTTCAGCGACGCAGCTCGTGCAACCTCATTGAGGCAGTAACCGTCCGGTCTGCGGAGAGCATGAGGCGTCATAACCAGCAGCACTCGACCGTCTTGACCTGCATCACGGACCCACGACAGCCCCCCAGCAATACCCTCTTCCCAGTCGATACCGGCCGACAGCTTCTCGATATCTAGCCACACGACGTGGCCGCGTCGTTGCACTGGCAACAGGCGGTGTTAGCTCGTAAAAGGCCCGGAATCGATAAATTACCGTAGTATTTCGTACGCGCTGCCTTTAAATGGAAGGCCAGATCTTGGAACCTGTCGTGTCCATCTACCGCACACATAGCAAGAGTAAGAAGGGTGACATTTACGTTGCCAACTACTGCAAAACTAGGGAGTTTTTTTTTCTGCTTGGGAGGATCTGTTGGCCACGTACAAGACAGAAAAATCTTGAGTCGGGCTGTGGGCGTGTACTGAAGAATATGGACGACTGAAAGTGCGGATGGATGGCCTCCTTTGTCCCCTACATCGCCATCGAAGCGAGACAGCGAGCCGCCATGCATTGATACTGTACAATCCTGATTGGTTAGGAAATACTTCAAGATTGGAGGGTTCAATCATCTTTAAAAATGCATTTTAATTAAGTTATACAGGTATTTGTAACGATAGGAGTTTTACATGTTAATAAGACAATTAACTGCAATCATTAACGTACAATAGTTGGTAAATATTAATTATAGGAAGTACACATTTTCTATCAAAAACTAAGATGGCTACAGTTGTTGATGCAGATTATCGACTCGTTGGTACTACAGTGCGCGCGGAAAATATAGCCGAAAACTCGGGTTTTTGCATTATTTTGTCAAATCAAACGCTTTGAAGCCAAGCGTTTTAGCCAATAACAAGCAGTTCTTGGCGGTCATTTTGCGGTGCCGCTTGCGTCAATCGGACTTGTGGGGGCCAAGCTACAGTCAAAAATCTACCGGGAGCGGGGGAGTCCAAGCGCGAAAAAGATAGACCAGGTGGGCGTTTGCTCCAGTTTGACGTCGCCTTCGCCGCCATCTACGCGTTTTAGCGTCTCTTATCGCAGCGTGTAGATGTCCTAACCGGTGGTTGCTAATGGTGGGCTTCTTGTTGATTTCTGTAGATGGGGAGAGGCAAGCCGTTAACAGACATCGAGAAGGGTAAGATTCTCGCTCACCAAGAGTGCGGGCTGTCCGTCAGCGCTATCGCAGCACGTGTAGGGCGGTCATGGAAGGTCGTAAAAAGCTTCCTGAATGATCCAGAGTCGTATGGCTCGAAGAAGAGCTCAGGAAGGCCCAGAAAGCTGACTATTGCTGCTGAGCGTCGTCTCCTTCGTGAGGCATCAAAGACTGGTGTGAGCGCTAGGCAGCTCAAAGACGGGCTGCAGCTGCCCATCTCGGTCCGTCGGGTGCAGGAGGTGTTACACAACTCCGAGAACATGGTCCACGAGAAGAGAGTGTCGAGCCCTGTGCTCACGGCTGCGCACATTGCAGCCAGGTTGAAGTGGGCACTTCAACATGTTGAACACGGCGACAAATGGGGACGTGTAATCTTCTCAGACGAGAAGAAATTTAACCTCGATGGCCCTGATGGCTACCAATACTATTGGAGAGATCTAAGAAAGGACAAGCAGATATTCTCTAAGCGTCAGTCGGGTGGTGGGGGGGGCTTTTAGTGCCAAGGGTAAGTCTGATCTGGCTTTCCTAGAAGGCAAGCAGAACGCAGAAAAGTACATCGACACGCTGGGGGACTATTTGTTTCCTTTTGCGCACTTGAATCACGGCCTACGATTTGAATTTCAACAAGATAACGCCTCCATCCACACTGCAAAAGTTGCTAAAGAGTTTTTGAAGGACAACAAAGTCAAGGTGATGTGGTGGCCGGCCAAGTCTCCAGACCTAAATCCTATCGAAAATCTGTGGGGAATTCTTGCTCGGGCTGTATACATCAACGGGAAGCAATATGACAGTAAGAGCGAGCTGATCGAGGCTATCAAGACCGCCTGGAACGCGATACCTGTGTCAACGTTGGAAAGTCTTGTTCGCTCGATGAAAACTCGCTGCCTAAAAGTCCACAAGGCCGACGGCCGCAAGATTGATTACTAAAGAAGCAGTAGCAATAGATTAGAACACTTAATTGACTCTAATAACACTGTCGGACAAATAAACACTTACCTGGTCTATCTTTTTCGCGCTTGGACTCCCCCGCTCCCGGTAGATTTTTGACTGTAGCTTGGCCCCCACAAGTCCGATTGACGCAAGCGGCACCGCAAAATGACCGCCAAGAACTGCTTGTTATTGGCTAAAACGCTTGGCTTCAAAGCGTTTGATTTGACAAAATAATGCAAAAACCCGAGTTTTCGGCTATATTTTCCGCGCACACTGTAGTAGGACACTTGACGTGAACCAAGTCCTCACCAAATCCTGGTAGAGCGCGGTGTATTTTGGCATGTCCCAATTTGCTCATTTGCCGTTGTTCTTTGCGTGACAACCACACAGTCCACTTGGTCCGACTTCGTCTTGCGATGGCCTTAGCGGGGGCTTTAACCGCCCTGCTGCTCTTGTTGATGGCAGTGGTGGTCGCTTCACGCTCTACTTGGGTCGCACAAGAACTATTCGACGTTGATACGTGCTCGGGGACCCCCGTTGTCGTTAGTCTTGCAACGGTTTCCCGTTGTTCCCCCAGTCAGTGCTCGTCTGTCGAAATCAACAATGCCACTCAGTTCGTCAACATCGAGTGCAACGTCAGCGACCGATTCGCGTACGCCGACGAGGTGTTCGGGGAATTCAACTACATTGTCGTGGAGGACTACGCAGGCCTCGGATGTGAAAATTTGCGGTTAACTACGGTTCTCCCAGCCGCGGGAAGTTGTGCCGAGTCAACGCTGTACGGGAGCTACTCGATCGTTTCTGTCCTATTCGGAAACGGATCGGCGATCATTGCGTTGTATAATGATGGAGGTTGTGAAGGGGATCCCTACATGGAGTTTGTGCTGGACAGTGGCAACATTTCGAGTGGGGGCTGTGTTCGAGATTACTACAAGTTCTACACGAGTCTTAGTGTATCGGACTTCGGCAGCAGGTCAATCATCGATGATACTGGTAGTTCAAGTACTGGAGGAAGCCCACGCGCAAGTTTAAGCGGGGCAGCCATACTAGGGATCGTTCTTGCTGCAGGTGCGATGGGGTTCTTGACAGCCGTGTTTTTCTGGAAGCGACGATCACCCCGTGAGCAGATGACGGACGACTCCGACTGCATTGTCAGCTACGACAGCTACAATGCACTGCAGAATAGACCGAAGAGCATCGTCGTTAGCACAAATACCAAGAGTTCCTACTCCAGGGAAGGTAGGGAACAGCGCAGTATCAGCTACTTCTGGGATGACGACGAGATCGCTGCTTCACGTGTGGACCGGGACAAAATTGAGTTCGAGCGAGTGATCAGCCACGGAGGATACGGACAGGTGATGTCAGGTTGGTTCAATGGACAACACGTCGCGGTGAAAATGCTGCTACCGGAGAACCGCAAGAGTACGAAACACCTGACTTCGTTCCTAGATGAGGTCAAACTCATGTCAACGTTGGAACACATGCGAATTGTCCAATTCATTGGGGTGGCGTGGGATTCGCTTTCGGATATTTGTCTGCTGACTGAGTTCATGGAAGGAGGAGATTTACGCACTTTGTTATCATCGTACGAGGCTCAAAACCGTCCGGTTGGCTTTGACGTGACCAAGGCGACCATTGCTCTTCACATTGCGCATGCACTCACGTATCTCCACTCACTCGACCCGCCAGTGCTGCATCGCGACTTAAAGTCGAAGAACATTTTACTAAGCGCTACACTCGACGCTAGACTCTCAGACTTTGGCGTTTCACGTGAACATGTTGACCAAACGATGACGGCAGGTGTGGGGACATCACGTTGGATGGCACCGGAAGTTATGATGGGGGAGCGGTACGACGACAAGGCCGACGTGTTTTCCATGGGTGTGGTGCTGTCCGAGTTGGATCTCCACGCGGTACCGTACTCCCATGCCAAGGACGACAGCAACCCGAGTCGCAAGATCCCAAGCACAGCGATCGTGCATTTGGTAGCGATGGGGAAGTTGCAGGTGGAGTTTTCCTGTGACGGATCAATGGCCAAGTTGGGTTTGGCGTGCGTAGCAGTAGACCCCGATGAGCGACCAACAGCAACAGAAGTGTTGTACAGCCTTCACACAATTTTGACAACCGAGTACAATTGGAACGGGAACGAATAATTTGCAAGTAGAAGAAGTTGTTTGGATAACGTATTGAGAGCAATGATACGTGAAGCATTATTGCGGTACATGTACCTGTATCGAGCAAAAAGAGCTTGAACCGTGCACTGACACTCAGTCCGCCTTGAATGTGGACAGTCGGAACAAGCAGAACGAGGCGAGGTCTCGCTCTTTTTCAAGCGCGAGGCATCGGAGGCACACCGAGATCAACAGCCACAGTAATGTACGCACGCCAATTTCGCGCAGACGTTAAGAGCGCGGACATTAAAGCGGTCTCGCTCCGTACAGCTTCCCTCGGTCGGTGCTGTCAGTGTGGACGCTCCGGCTTTGATGGTCGCTTCAATCGATTGATGTGGTGTTCAATCCACCGAGATTTTGTCCACGATGGGGAAGCCCGTGTCTTCCATCTGTCTCCAAATCGCCGGGATTGCCGATGCCCGCTAGAAGGGAGAATTCGCGTTGTTCAGCTCGTTGGACGGTCAGTCATTTAGCGATAGTCACGTTCAGACAGAGGTTCGACCGAGATGTCGCCGGAGCGGTGGCTGTTCGGGGCAGCGGTGATGGCTCCGCTGTTCGGGATACCCTCGTTCGCGATGAATTGGTCCGCGAAGGAGCTCTACTCGGGAAGCCGCTGTGCAGGAACCCCCAACGTCCTCAGAATGATCAAAACAGACACCTGCGAACCGGAAACCTGTACGTCACGTGATCTTGGGGGCTATTCGCTGTTCGAATCCGGAAGCTGCAACGTCACCGACCGGTTCAAGTACACTCAAGAACGCTTCCAAGGCTTCGACTACGTGATGATGGAGGAATACGCCGGGGTTCGTTGTCAACATTTGGTGCAGACTACAGTCTACCCGGCGTCAGGAACCTGCCAGAAATCGTCAGTTTTAGCGAATTCGTCCGACGTTGTGAGTCTCTTCTCGAACGGCACAGCCGTGATCCTCCTGTTCGATAACGGAGACTGCGGTGACAACCCGTCACTGCAGTTCAAGCTGGACCGCGAGAAAATCACCAACGGCGAGTGCATTCAAAACCAATACAGATTCTACACAGGTACGGCGTCCGGTAGTACCGATTCCAGTAGTTCAGCTTATGCGTACGAAAGCCAACAGCTCGGAGGAAAGAGTTTCGAAGGAAAGACAGAAGGTCTCAGTTGGGGAGCCATCACTGCTATCGTGGTTGGGTCGGTCGTTTGTGTGGCATTCATGGGTTTCGCTACGTTCAAGTACGTTCGGCAGCGCGAAGAGAACAAACTTGGCAAGGATACAGGCATCGCAGCTCTTGCTGCGAGTTACGCCGGATACCCGACACCAGCGAGCGCTCTCGATGCTATTACGCTTGGGTCTGAAGCTTCGTACTCGCAGGGAAGTACTGAAGGCGAAGAACAGAAACCACGAAGCCGACGCAACAATATGAGCGGGCTTAGCGGGATGTGGGACGATGAGATCATTATTACGGCTCGCGTTCCTCGTGAAAAGGTCATCGTACAGGACCTTATCAGTCGAGGAGGCTACGGTGAGGTCTATTCGGGTCTATTCAATGATGAACCAGTGGCCGTCAAGATGCTGTTACCGGAAATGCGCAAGAGCATCAGTCACTTGAACTCTTTCCTCGCGGAGGTTAAGCTAATGGCGACGTTAAATCACGAACGTATTGTGCAGTTCGTGGGCGTTGCTTGGGACTCTCTCAACGATCTCTGTGTGCTGTCCGAGTACATGGAAGGTGGCGACCTCCGGACGCTCCTCAAGAACTGCGAGGAGCACAACACCCCAGTCGGATTCGACCGGAGCAAGGCCACCATCGCTCTTCACGTCGCCCATGCGCTGACGTACCTTCACTCGTTATCACCGGCGGTTCTTCATCGCGATCTCAAGTCTAAGAACATTTTACTAACTGCACAACTGGACGCCAAGCTCACGGATTTTGGTGTTTCTCGAGAACGATCCGACCATACAATGACCGGCGGCGTCGGATCTTCTCGGTGGATGGCACCGGAAGTCATGATGGGTGAACGGTACGACGACAAGGCCGACATGTTCTCATTCGGTGTGGTATTGGCCGAATTGGACCAGCATACACTTCCGTACTCGAACGCCAAGGAGGACAATGCTGCTAGTCGAGCGATGCCCGATTTGGCCATTTTGCAGCGAGTTGCTACTGGTCGACTCCAGATTGAGTTTTCATCTGCAGCCCCTAAGGCTATCAAGGAACTCGGAATGGCTTGTGTATCACTTGACCCAAAGGACCGACCTACA
This sequence comes from Phytophthora colocasiae, assembly GCA_018806915.1. NCBI lineage: Eukaryota > Oomycota > Peronosporomycetes > Peronosporales > Peronosporaceae > Phytophthora > Phytophthora colocasiae. The sequence goes on along the minus strand of JAGKQI010000061.1, from coordinate 2,159,784 downwards.
GCGTCCAAGGCGCTATTCAAACTTCACACCATCTTAGCTAGCGGACTTTAGAGAAGAAAAACCTCCCGGTACTATAACGATCAGGACAATTTAGACTGATACTGTACTTAATGCATATCTGATCGTGTAGGAGGAGCTTGATGTTGGAGGACTTTCAGTGGCGCAGTTCACCGCTTCGTTGTACATGTATGTCAACTTGGCAGTGCCAAGTTGGCACACCGTCAAGTTCTACTTCTTATTTTTTATTATACGCATTGATATAAATTTACACAGGCTGGTTGACCTGACACTTCGACTGTCGAACTCCTCCCCGGACCACCAAGACATGGCGTCGCACTCGTCTAGCGCGGCCCCTGCGTCCCCCCACGCCGCCGTTGAGGATTCTTCCTCTGCGCCTGTATCTCGCGTACCCGCGTCCGTGACGGTGCAGGTTAATGAGCCCAATGAGAGCGTCCAGAGCGCCGCGACCGGCTCTAGTTCTACTGCGCAGCCTGTTCACACGGCCGGAGGTGCCGACGCCAGCTCATTAAGTGCTGCCGCTTCATGGACCAAAGCTTGGTCGCCTTCTGCTGCTCTAGATCAAGCTAAAACAGTTATGAAGCAGTCAGAATCTCAGCACAACCCTCTCCACGGACGGTACAGACCGCTACAGTTGCTCGAAGATGACGACAGCGATGAAGAATGGCAAGGTGAAGCCCGTGGAGTACCAAGTTTTGTCACTGCATCTTCTAGTTCAGCCTTGGATGCTGCTTCGATTCCATTGGCTCGTTCTCTGTTGGAACGGGAACGGATGGCGTCATTTATGCAGAGTTCGTGGGTTTTTCTACTGTTATTGGGCACGTTGGCGTCCGTGACGGCCTGGAGTGTCGATGCGGGAGTGTTACTGGTTACGAAGCTGCATACAAGCTTCATAGAGCTGGGAGGGGGCTGGTCCCTGGGGTACCTGTTTTACATTCTCTTCCGAGTATTCATCTTGCTGCTTGGTGTGGGGTGCACAATGATGATCTGTCCGGAAGCTGCAGGGTCGGGCATTCCGGAAATGAGGAGCATTTTGGGTGGATTCCCGTTCCCAAACTACTTGACAGGTCGAGCGTTGGTTGCCAAGTGTTTTGGTTTGGTACTGGCACTGGGAAGTGGGCTTACAATTGGAAAAGAAGGCCCCTTCGTGCACTTGAGCTCCATTATTGCCCACCAGTTACTGCGCTTGCCGCTGTTTGAGCAGATCAGGAAGTCCAAGGACCTATCGCACCACGTTCTGGCTGCGGCATGTGCTGTGGGTGTGACGGCTACGTTTGGAGCCCCCGTTGGCGGTGTGCTCTTCAGTATCGAGGTCACGACGTCGTACTACGTTACATCAAACTACTGGCGCGCGTTCTTCTCGTCCGTTGTAGGCGTGGTGGTCTTCCGTGCACTGAATAGTCTCCTTGCTGGATCGTATGGATCGCTTTTTACGACTGATTTCGATGCGCTGCCGTACGAAACCTTCGAGATTGCGTTTTTCTTACTTCTCGCGGTGATTTGTGGACTATTCGCAGCGCTGTTGGTGCGGTCGTACCGGATGATTCTTCGTCAGAAGAAGGTGTTTGAGGAACAATATCTGTTGCCGTGGTGTGGCAGATTCCCCGGACTCTCACCGTTTATTTACGCTGCCATGGTGGCGTTTTTGTTCTCTCTGGTGGAGTATCCTGTCGGCAGCTTCATGCAGTTAACTCAGCGTCAGACGATTGATGACATGTTCTCTACGAAAACCCTGGCTTCGGACGAGGTGGCAACGACAACGCATTTGTCAGTCGATTTCGGTAGCTCCTGGACGTCTCCGTCACTGATTTTGAACTTGTTCGCGTACGTCATTGTACGTTTTTGGGCATTGGCTATCAGTGCTACCGTATTCGTCCCGAGTGGTATTGTCACTCCTGTTTTCGCGATTGGTGCTGCATTAGGACGCCTGTTTGGCGAAGTGGTTGTCATTCTTAGCGAGGGAGAACTGTCCATTGGAGGCTATGCTGTTGTTGGAGCTGCCAGTTTCACGGCAGGGGTGACAGGGACGATCAGTATTGCGGTCATTGTGTTCGAACTTACAGGACAGCTGAGCTACATGATTCCCGTTCTCCTGTGTGTGATCGTGGGACGCGCTGTGACGCGGTTCTTCTCGCTGGACATGTACGAGACGATGGCTCGCCAGAAAAACTTGCCTCAGTGGCCAGATCTCACGAAACAGATCTCCTACTCTCTTACAGCCGGCGACCTCATGCGTGATATGCCGCCTTACTTCCTCGTTCGGCGTCAGACTTTGGCATCAATCAAGCATCTTCTGGACGTAACAAACGGCGGGAAGAAAGGCAAAGCCGTTCGTCTCTTTCCAGTGGTAGATGACACCAAGACGATGGTGTTGTTGGGCGTCGCTACTCGGGAAGAATTGGAGTCTTTGATCGTACTTTGGGAGCTGAGTTTGCGGACTCGGAAGGTTTCTGAAGGTCGAACGTCAGTCGCTGGTATCGTGCCTGACCAAGCAATCGTGCTTTCAAACCCAGCGACGGAGACCACAGAAGTAGTGGATCTAGTGCACCTTGAGCTTCTGAGTCTGGAAGATGAACATTTTCACGTGCCTCGCGACACCTTCGCTAGCCATGTGATCCTACTCATCTCGGTGCACAAGTGCCCGCAGCTGTTTGTCACTCATCGTGGAAAGCTTCAAGGCGTCATTCATGCGGCTGATCTGCTGGCACGCTCCCGTAAATACATGTTGTAGATACTGTAGGTAGATGATCTGTCGCGCTTGAACATCATAACAACCGTGTTAGACATGAGATCCTCAAACATCACTACAGAAAGTTACTGGTGATCATTTTGTTGATGAAGTGGGTCGATAAGTTCTAACACTTAACAGGGATATCGAACACTACAGGTGCATGACGAGGTTTAGCCATCAACGTACTGCTCGCAGCGTTCACGAAGACGGTTTTCCCCATACGAGTAGCTCCGTATGCCTCATGAATATGCCCAAAAAGGTGGAAACTGGGTTGAACCCTAGTTACCATCTCCGTCAATGCCTCGCTACCCACGTGCAGATTCGTGAACGCCGTGTCCAAAATTCCATGAGGAGGTCCGTGGGTCACTAGAATATCCACATCCGTCGGTACTTTGGCCCAATGTTGTTGATCCGCAGAGCCTCGAGCTACGTTGAACGCTCCTGGGCGTCCCGGGATTGGAGGCGTCATAGGCGACCCGTAGATCTTCACACCTTCAATCACCACTGAGCGGTCCTCCAAGTACGTGCAGTTAGTCAGTAGCGCTCTCGACAGACTGGGGTCGTTGTACTCCTTGTGTCGGAACGCCTTGTCCCAGTGCTGGTCATACGCTACGGGATCCATGCAGGCGTCGTGGTTGCCTGCAATTACGATCTTGTGCTTGTGTGGTAGCGTAGCCAGCCAGTCATTGAAATCTCGGATCTCGTCGTGTGTCCCTCGATTGGTGAAGTCCCCACAGTGCAACAGGATGTCTCCGTGGGGGATATTCTTGAGGTTACGGTGTTTAGCGTGGGTATCCGAGATGCAGACGACTCGCAGTGTCCCTTTCTGTTGCGGATCACTACGTAATGAGCTGATGATGACGTTCGAGTTGAGTAACCAAGAGCTGGTCCAGCCCAGCACTCCAACTCCATTACGGTAGAGCCAGCGAAGACCCAGAAGCAGCAGTAGCGAGGACACTACAAGTGCTACGAAGTTGCCGAAGACGAGGGAGATGATGAAGATAATTGCCAGTAGCACGAGAGCAAAGACGTAGGCGATACAGGACTCAATCTGCCCCGGAGACGCATCGTGCGGGATCAGCTTCATCACTTGGTTGGCGAGCGTCATAATGAACTGTAGAATCAAAAGACTGGTAACGGAACTACGGCTTGGACGCTTGTGCAGATGGCTGCAAAATGAAGAATGAAGATGACTTTGTATTCTCGTCCTGGAGATCGCACTCAATTCAGGACGAGTCTCCCGTGAAAGTTATACCAATCAAGATGACGATTTATCACTGACATACAAGAAGCAACTTGTTTTTGCAAGTGGCCACAGCTCGTTCGCAATCCACGAGCGTAAACGAATCGTGGCTCTGAATTGGCATCGCAAACTTGAGTACTCGCCAACGACCATTTATTCTCCCGCACTACTACTGTATCGTAGGCAGTGCTCGGAAAATAAAATATAAAATTGTATTGGATTCTGAGCGAAAAATAATCCATCATTATTGCCGTATCCGTGAAAACAATAAGTAATTCAATTATTGAAATTGGTAGGTGTAGTGCAGTGGTTTGGGATGACCCTACCAATCCACTGCACAGGGTTGGGTGGCTGCCACCGGGACTTTTGTCCTTGCTTACAGGTACTATCGCAAACAAAAATGAGCCGGCAACGGCAACACAGTCCAAGATGAGGTTTGTATACCCTGTCCCAGGCGCCTGCTTCTGAGTTGTCCCGCATTGCTTGCAGGAGAAGTGACCGTTGCCACAGTCCGTGAAGAAGAAGTTGGAGATTGCTCGAGAAGTCGACATGACACTTGGAAGAGGAAATGACCGATTGTCACGAGTCCTTAGTAGGTAGTGAAATTGGAACTGATGAATTGTTGAGATAGATGCCTAGCTGAGTGCCATCCTACTCTCTCTCTCTCTGTTGTGCATGTGTTCTTGGTAGCTGAGTTCAAGCAGTTGTCTACTTACGTGCACTGGCACGTTGACTCTTATCTGGTTGCTCACAGTCTTCCCCACGCTGGACCTTGTGACGATGCGGCGGATGTGCACTGTCTCGGTGTAGCGGCCTTTATCGATGACCAGCGTTCCATTGTCGCGAACGGCAATCACTGTGTACGGTCCATCGTACAATGTCGTCAACTTGCTGTTGATGTTGCCGTCGCGCTTCAGCAGGATGGGATCTCCTGGGTGGTATGTCCACGTCCGTCGTCCTGCATTCTCGCGTAGGTTGTTCTTGTGGACTTGTTCCAGCCTCCGGGTGTGTTGTTCATGCCAGTCGGTAGTGTGCTGCACGTCGACAATCATGTCCCTTCCGATGGTTGCTTGTGCTGGTGAGGCACCAAGCATTGAGTGAAACGATGCTCTCAAAGCAAACGTTGCGTTCTGCAAGAAGTTTTTCCAGTCGTGGTGCGTCACGATCACCTGGGTGCGCATCTTGTCCCCAATAACGCGGTGTAGGCGCTCGATGATGCCATTGGCCTGTGGGTTACGCGTAGTTGTTGGCACGGCTGCAATGCCGTAGCTGTCCAGCAACTCGTAGAACTCCTTTTTGAACTCCGTCCCCTGGTCGCAGATCACTCGGCTGGGACGAGGGTATCTGCAGAGCCACAGCCTGTCAAATATGTAGGCGGCTTCGTTGCTCGACGCGTCTACCACTGCTTGCATTTCCACTAGTCGCGTAGTAGTGTCAATGATGGTAATGGCTCTGAATTCCTGCTTTCCATACGGCCCAATGGAGTCGATGGCAACTTCAAACCATGGCCGGGTTGTCACAGTCTTCTCCGGCAACTTGCCGTACTTGACCGTCGGGTGCTTGTTTTTCGCACACGTTAGGCAGTTTTGCACGTATTGCTCCACATGACGGGCCATCCCTGTCCACGTCAGCGCATTCTGCATCGTCATCAACATTGCTGTCGATCCCGGGTGTAGTAGCCATTCGTGGTATGCAGCAATGATGGGGCTTTGTAGGCACGTGGGGATGATAATGCGGCAGTACTACCATCCACTTGAAGCTCAACACCGTTAAGCTCCTTCTGCACTGCGTTCTTGAGGGCTGCGGTGCCTTCTTTCTGCTGCGCGTGAGCAATCTCGCGAAATCCACACTACTGAGTGCAGCCAGATCATTCTCTGTGGCCGCAACAATCGCATCCTTCCGCTGTTCACTGGTTTTGACATCGCGTGGTAGTCGAGAGAGAGCGTCTAGAACTACATTGTTTTCACCCTTTACGTAGTGCAGCTCTGGTCCAAACTCTTCGATCTCGAGTCGCCAGCGGAGCATGTGCATGTTGTTGTAGCTCGCATACGTCAAGTTCAAATGATCCGTGTGGATGTGGACCTCATGTCCAAGTAGCATTGTCCAGTACTCTTGAAACACCAATTTGATGCTCAAAAGCTCAAGCTTGTTCGCCGGGTATTTTCGCTGCGCGTCATTGCATTTCTTACTCCAGAACACGAGTGGGCGTCCTTCTTGAGATATAACGGCACCAAGCTGGTAGCCGGAGGCATCCGTATGCACATGAAAAGGTTTACTGTAGTCAGGGAATGCCAACTCGACAGTTTGCATCATGGCTGTCTTCATTTGCGTGAACGCAGCTTCATGTTCGTCCGTCCAGCGGAATGGCGCGGAGGGTGACATTAACGCTGTCAGCGGTGCCAAAATGGCCGCTCTCCGTGGCCACATGTCGCGGTAGTAGTTTACCATGCCGATAAACCGCCTGAGTTCGCGTCGGGTTCGTGGCGGTGCAATACTCGCGATTGCCTCCACTTTATTGTGCAATGGCTGTATTCCAGTGGTGCTGATCCTGTAGCCCAAGTAGTCCGTCGACGTCGTGAACAACTTCGACTTGCGAGGGTGGATCGTCAGGCCAAATTCTTCGAAACGCTCAAACACACGACGCAGCAAGTTCAGGTGTTCTTCAAACGTGTCGGATAGAACCAATACATCGTCCAGGTATGCCCATACTCCATCGAGATCTCCCAGCATCAGGTTCATTATCGCCTGGAACTCGTCCGGTGCTGTGCTTACCCCCATTGGAAGGCAGCCAAACACGTACTTTCCCCATGGAAACACAATTGCAGTAACGCGCCGACTCAACACAGCAAGAATCCGGGCATAGTAACTCATTGGGATGTCCAGAGAGGACACGTGCTTCGACTTGCGAAATTGGCGAAGCAAGTTCCCAATCACTGGTAGTGGGTAGAAACTGCGAAGCAGCAGTTTGTTTAGGCGCCGATAGTCACAGACAAGTCGAACAGACTCGTCCTTCTTCGGGATAACGAACGCCGGTGAAGCCCATTCAGACGAATTATCAGGTATGAGGACGCCGAGCTCCACTAACCGTTGAGTTTCCCGTTTGGTCGCTGCTAGATGAACTTGGGGTACTGGGTATGGTCGACAGGCAAAAGGTTTGGCTCCTGGTTGCAAAGGAATCACGTATGGTTCAGCCTTGATCCGGCCAAGGCCACGTGTATGAATGCTTCCACTAAGTCCGCCACTTGGACACGCTCTGCGGCTGATAGCATCTCTCCATCGATCATCAACCTTGGATCGAGTGCTTCACTTAATTCTGCGACAGCTACTTCGACTGAAAGTTCACAGTCAGTCTATGTTATAGCCATCTTTGGTGAAGGTGGTTGTACTCCTGCGATAGGAATCCTGATGTCGTCCCATTCAAGGCAGTGTGCCGAGAACAAGATGTCGATCCCATGACTCGAAAGGAAGTCAGCTCCGAGGATTACCGGGTGCAATAGTCCATCAACCAGCCTCAATGGGTACGTACACTCACACTTACTCGAAAATGCCGGTAGGCAAAATACAGTGTCTGCCACATGAGTAGTTTTGTGCACGGAACTATCTGCCATTAGGTACGAGCCCTCCTGCAGCCTCAGCTTCAGTCCCGTCTTCACAATGTTCGCTACCTTCTGGTCAATTGCAGATCTGGTGCAACCGGTATCCAGAAGTGCACGAAATGATTGTTCTCCAATTCGCACTTCAGTTTCCAGACAGGGTTTTTGCTTCGCGGGTGGAGTCGCAGTCTGCGACGCAGACTGTTGACGCAAAGGCGCTAGCGTTTCATCCTCTGTAGTCTTGTAGGGCGTCTGGTCCACTTCTTCGATGTCAACCAAGACATTAAAGTCATCGCGACGGTAGAAACACATGCGTTTAGCTCTTCTTCATGACGGCGCTTCATGTCTTGCATCATTGCAGCCATCTCCGCCACCTGCTCCTGCATAGCCGCGAACGCCTTGTTGTCGTTTCCGCTGGTGTTTGCATTAAACGTGCTATTTTTTGGGCGGCGTGGTCTGTATGCGGGTGACTCTGGGTTACGGAAGCACTCTGAGTCGGAGTGATTGTTGCGTTTACAGTACTTACAGTACTTGCCGTTACCGCCTTTATTATGTTGCTGTTTGGGCTGGCCGTTCGGTTGGTTGCCCTGGTTGCCCTGGTTGCTCTTGCCATGGGGCTTACCCTTCTGTTGTGGCTGTCCACCTTGTCCATTTCGCTGGCGGGATCCGCGTCCATTCCTGAGTACTTCTTCTTCTTGTTCGTTTCGCTCAATCAACTCAAATTGGTGCACTAATTCTGTGTACTCCCAATTGCGTGACAAACGGTTCACCTCAATTTGCCAGTCGATTGGCATCCCACTCTTGTACAAGCGGATCACGTCAGACGTAGGGATTTCAGCATTATCCGCAATGTACTGTAGCATGCGCCCCAACTTCTTAAAGTTACGGGTATACTCTCGCACACTAACGTCTCGCGTCTTCTTCAGCGCGGACATTTCGTCGATAATCACTCCTCGGGTTCCGTCGGGGCAGTGAATCTCGGCTAGCCGCTTCAGCGCGACTAGGGCGACAGTCGTGGGCCGCAGGATGTTCTCCTCGGCTACGATGTCGTTAAATTGTTGCAGGTCTTCGTCGAAGAGGAGGACTTGGATGTCCTCGACAAACGCCACTTGATCCTCTTTGTCGCCTGGGATGTACCCCATGAATACATAGTACTCAGACAGGCGGAGTAGCCACTCCAACCAGTCCTTCCAGTCTCCATCGCGGAAGGTGGGCACTCTTTTCTTCACCACGGCTCCGTTGCTTTTGACCTTCTCGAAGGTCACCTCTGCTGGGTCGCTGCTGGACATGGTAGCTGTCGACGTGGTGAACTATCGTAGATTCGCTACGTTTTAGCTATAGCTAAATGTCACGAGTCCTTAGTAGGTAGTGAAATTGGAACTGATGAATTGTTGAGATAGATGCCTAGCTGAGTGCCATCCTACTCGATATCTCGCTCTCTGTTGTGCATGTGTTCTTGGTAGCTGAGTTCAAGCAGTTGTCTACTTACGTGCACTGGCACGTTGACTCTTATCTGGTTGCTCACACCGATATCATAGCACTTTTGAGTATGCTGGTGAGCTCTTGAGTGCATTTCAATTGCATATTTTACGGAAAGTCCTCCTTACCAATAATCCATAATTCCGTCAATACAATTGCACAATAACTATATTACAATTATGTTTTCCGAGCTCTGCTCGTAGCTGATCACCGTCGTCCACGTCGTCTCAGCGTTGTTGCCGTAGCATCCACTTTTTAAGACTCGGTCTTTCAAGAAGCAGCACACATATTCGCGAAAGCGATCATAACTTCGCCAGATACAAGGAATCCAAAATCGGACAGCCAGGGGAGAGATAAATTCAGCAGTAGGTGGCGTGGTCGAAGTGTTTCAGCGACAACAGTGCGAGCGATACGTTAGTGTTGCTTGTACTGGTAGGCAATCACAACTTATAAGTTGATTCATCATAATTTACCTGTGTGAAGTGCCACTAATAACATTTTATCGTTTACTCAAATACCTCGATCTCTCTATTATATTGAAAACTAGCCGGGCGCCGCCGCTACGCGGCGGTAAGCGCGTGTTGTATCGCTGTACATGTATCTATATCATTTTTGTATTCCAGGAGTGGATCATGCACTCGTAACTGAACGTATACCGTGCACTGAATGTACCCCAGGTTGTACATGAAAAATATTTAAACGACTATATGGCTACATTTGACGTACTTGCACGCGCGTCCTACTAATCTACCGGTTGTTCATGCACGTATGCTCTATATGCCTGCACGCCTGCCATACCATACACATATCTTCTTTCCTACGTATCACATATACATGCCCACCTCAATATCCCTACATCTACATACTTGTGCACATGTACTCGTGCCCTAATGTGGTCACCGACGCTGACTCACCGATTGTGGAGTATTTGACCAGACGACGGACACATCAGACCAAGGACGCCACCGGCGCTGACGTCGCCGACGACACCGACGCTTCAGCCCGACCGACACTGACAGCTCGACCGACAGCAGGACGCACAGACCGCGTCAACACTACATCTACATAATCGCCGCCGCGTCAACGGCGGTAATGCATAATCAGCACTAGTGGTTGGAGCTGCGGAGCTGGAGGGCGCTGCCACAGGGGGCGCCCTCCTGGACGGCAAGTAGTTAGGGGCTTTGTGTCTAACTGCTTAATGAACTCACTTCGCAATCTACTTTACAGCACGCAAACGTCATAAAGAATTCTTTGACAAAACGCATCGCTACGACATGCCTGGCATGAACTACGACTACGAGTATGACGACAAGGGCGACGTCAAGATGGCGATGCCGCAGCCTATCTTCGAGGTGACGAGGGCCTTAAGTCTCAAGGTCTGGAGCCAGTCGGCCATTTCGACGTTCCACCGAGAGCGGAGCAGTATGAAGGCAAGGTCGCGGAGCAGTGTCGCGTCACGGGCGAAGTCCATGGAGCCGTGACGCGGAATGTGCGATCGACGGTGGAGCCAAGGGTGCTGGAGCACGTGGCCCACTACATCCTGAAGAAGGACAACGAGAGCGTGTCGGACGACATGCTGCTCGCGGAAATGAAACGAAAAGTGGGCGCGATGATGAATGACCGCGTCCCCGACGTCACTCTGCTATTCTCGCGGGAATTGAGGATGGACCTTTCGGAGGTTGACGTCGAGGGCAGGATCGCCAACTACTTCATGACTTTTGACCGTTTGGTCGAGGACAATGGATTGGCTGTTATGTTAGGCCGAGGACCAGCTGTCGGTGAGGAAGGCCGTCAGCGTATGAAGCTACGATGTAAACTGCTGTTGAGTAACGTGACACCTGAGATGTTGAAGATTGACTTGAGCAGGCTGGTCGAGTTGACTCACCGTGAGGCGAAGGTGAGCGACCTGGCCCTCCACGACTTGATGATTGAGCGAGCGACCAGACAACAGCAGTACCATCTCATGCAGTCGGAGATGAAACAAAATGCAGTTCCGCGAGTGAAGGACTCGGCCGCAGCAGGAGGAAAGGCACAGCAGCGCCCGGCTACGCCGCAGTCGAAGTCACCTAGCAGCAACGGTAGCAACCGCAGTTCTGGGGAGCAGCGTAAGCCCCCTCGCGATGGATGCCTGATCTGTAAGGGACCGCATTGGACTCGAGACTGACCAACGGCGTCCGCAGAGCAGAAGGCTAAGAATCTGCGCGAGCGGGAAGGCCATCAGACCGATCGTGTCAAGCGGGTCACGACCGATGACGAACTAAGCTTCAGGACCGCTGTGATAAACAGCGTGTTGACCGTGCCGTGCTGCCCCCAGACACAGGCTCAGACGCGAACATCATCGGACGGCCAGTGCTTGATGAACTTCGGGAGTTGGTGCCTGATCTGCCGACCACGAGGGTTGAGCCGCCACAGCGGGTTATGGCCGCAGGTGGCAACGCTATGTACTGCCACGAACGGGTATACGTCGACCTGCAGATCGTGACGGCTGCGGGGCCTCTTTGTTTGTCGAACATCGAATGTTATGTGCTTGAGGCACCCGAGGAGGAATTTCCCGTTGGTAGAGCTACGCTGCAGTCCATCGGTGTGGACCTTGATGGGATATTCGAGCGGCTGGTGCAGCACAACCTCGGGGAGACCGAGGCCGAAGCAGATGACATCCCAGCGACCAAGTCGAGTTGCTTAGTGGTGTAGACGGTGACGAAGTGATGGACATGCTCCATCGCCTAGTTGACGACGCGATTGAGGCAGGATTTGACCAGGAATCGGCAGATCGACTACGAGACCTGGTGCTGAGCTACTCTGACGTGTTCAGGCTCCGGTTGGGCCACGATGAAGCGGCTGATGTGGAGCCGCTGGAGGTGCAGCTTGTACCGACGCTCAGCCCTATCGAAGTGGTGTGCGGCGCTACCCCGAGGTGCAGCGGCGATTCTTGCGCGACTATGTGCGCGAGTTGAAGGCTGCCGGCTTGGTCGAACGAAACAATCAAAGTCGGTGGTCCTGCCCTGCGTTGTCTGTTGCCAAGCAGGGCACCGACGAGTTTCGGACCACGATCGATTACCGGCCAGTCAACAAACTGACTGTACCGATAGCTGGAGCTGCGCCAAACCTTGCCGTGGTGGTGGGGGCAGTACGCGGCGCCTACGGCGTCGGGACTTTTGACTTTCACAAGGGCTTCTGACAAATGCCGCTCCACCCCAACAGCCGTGAAATGTTCAGCTTTCTGACTGAGGCCGGAGTTTTTACTCCTACCCGTGTGCCCCAGGGGGCCAGCGACTCGGCAGTCTATTTCCAGGCGCAGATGAATGATGTTGTTTAATAGCGTTCTCGTGTGGATTGACGACGTCCTGCTCTTCGCTCAGACCCCAGGGGCGTTTTTGGACAACCTTGAGCAGTTCTTCTCCATCCTGCGGCAGCGCAAGTTGAAGTTGAATGCCAAGAAGTGCAAGTTGTTCGCTCGCCGTGTTAAATGGTGTGGCAAGGTGATCGATGGCGAGGGAGTGTCCCATGACCCCGAGCGGCTCGAAGCTCTCGCGAAGATGCCGCTGGCACCAACGGGTTCTGCTTTGCAGCATTTCTTGTGCGCTTTGAATTGGCTGCGAGACAGCATGGTGGACTATGCTAGGACTGTGGCGCCACTACAGGAGAAGCTCGAGCAAGTGGTGAGAGAGCGGGGTCGCCGCAAGTCTCAGCTTAGCGGAGCCACACTCGACTGGACGGATGATGAAGAAGTTGCATTCAGGAACACGTTGGCTATGGTTGAGCGATCATGCAAGCTCATTTTCCCTGAGCGTGGAGCAACCGTGTGCATGTTCAGCGACGCGTCGTTATCCGGCTACGCTATGGTGGTCACGCAGGTTCGCCAATGGCAAGAGGGCGTTCCTGTAGAAGAGCCGTCGCATGAGCTCTTGATCTGCCGTGGAGGAATGTTCAAGGGCGCGCAACTGAATTGGCCGATTGTGGAGAAAGAAGGGTACCCAATTGTAAAGGCGTGCGATGAACTCGACTACATGCTTGCGCGGGAGGAAAGGTTCCACATCTACTGCGACCATTCTAACCTGATCCAGTTGTCCTCGACTGACAAAGAAGTGAATCAACATGTCAAAGGCAAACCACAACGCTGGGTGTTGAAGCTGATCAGCTGCAGATACGTCATTCACCACATCACCGGGGAGGTCAACCTCTGGGCCGACATCATCTCGCGTTGGGGGCAGGCGGCCGCTCCCGGTACTGGTGAAGCTCTAGCTGTCAAGCGCGTAACGACGCGATCTGCACAGACTATCCCTGAGCTGCGTCCGCTGCAGGACGACCATTTCGTCTGGCCCACGCGAGGCGATGTGGTGAAGGCGCAACGGCAGCACCACCGCGACGCACCAGAGGAGGGGAAAGAAGTGGCTGGAGCTGTTGAAGTTGGAGGGCGTCTTTGGATCCCAGCCAAGGCCAAGAGCTTGGTGAAGCGCAATCGCGCACTGCGGTGCACAAGGACACCGTGGCGTCCACGTGATGGTTGAGCTTTTAAACCGACATTTCTTGCTGGATAACGTCCGACCAGCCGTCGTTCGTTTCATCAACGAGTGCCTCCTTTGTAAGCATGTCAACGGTGGTACTCTGATCCAACGTGACTGGACGGTTGACCGAGAGGTGGCTGACCGTAAGGAGTGCATGCACATGGACTATCTCTACCTTGGTGAAAGCTACGGTGAGGCCAAGTACGTGCTCATTTTAAGGACGAGCTGACCCACTACTGCGAGCTTGTGGCCGCGGAATCTGCCGACAGCCAGACTGCTGTAGAGGCTATTCTGGACTGGCACAAGAGGTTTGGGCTGCCAGCGATGTGGATGTCAGACCATGGAGCACACATTAAGAACTACGTGATGGAGTGGCTAGCTGAGCGGCGCGGAGTGTCCCGGGGTTTTGTCCCGGTGTACTCGCCGTGGATTAACGGCACCGTGGAAAGGGTGAACCGTGATATTATTCAAGTCCTGAGAGTGATGCTGCTCGAGAACCAGCTCGACACCCGCAATTGGGTGCATCTACTGCCACTTGTCCAGGCTAATCTGAACCACACACCCGTGGTTTCGCTGGGCAACTGTGCTCTTGTCGAACTGTTCACAAGACTCCCAGCGCCTTCGGCGCTGGACATTGTGATGGTCCCGAAAAACAAGTTGCCGCGCACACTGCCGCTGGACAAGGCTTCGTTCCGCGAGGCTATCGAGGAGTTGCGCCGCAGCCTCCACGGGCTTCACCGCGTTGTGCGAGACCAGCGCGAGCAGCGTCGCACGGCTGCCATGGCTCGCTCCAAGGGGACGGTTTGCAATTTTTCGGAAGGAGACTACGTCCTGTGGTCGCGTGTGGACCAGCGCCTCCAAGGAGGCAAGCTGCTTGTGCGTTGGGTCGGACCTTTCCAGGTGGTCAAGGCCCTCCCGCACTCGTTCCTCGTCCGCCACCTGCTCACTGGAGCTGAGTATGATGTCCACGGGTCGCGCCTTAAGTTTTACCACGACAAGAATTTAGACGTGACCGCCGAGCACGTCTCCCTACAAGGAATTGTTCTTGAGGTCTGGGAGATTGTTGGACACCGTGTCAACTCTGCCTCCGGCGAGCTGGAGCTGTTTGTCGCTTGGCGTGGGCTCCAGGATATTGAGAATTCCTGGGAGCCCGCCAGCTCAACTCAGCATGATGTTCCAGCCTTGGTGACCAAGTATGCTGACGAGCACGATGTACCCGAATTGCAGTAAAAGTTTGGGGGTCCAAGGGTTACTGGAGGCAAAGTTACGGGTGATCAGGCAAGATGGGTACTACTTGACCTCGTTGTCGTTGAAGTTAGTGCATTACGACGGGACATGGCTACATGAGTGCAGAAAACGTCTGTGCGGGATGTGACACGAAGGTGCGGTGAAGGTGTCTCGTGGTCTTGGGGGCAGTGTGGAGTATTTGACCAGACGACGGACACATCAGACCAAGGACGACACCGGCGCTGACGTCGCCGACGACACCGACGCTACAGCCCGACCGACACTGACAGCTCGACCGACAGCAGGACGCACAGACCGCGTCAACACTACATCTACATAATCGCCGCCGCGTCAACGGCGGTACTGCATAATCAGCACTAGTGGTTGGTGCTGCGGAGCTGGAGGGCGCTGCCACAGGGGGCGCCCTCCTGGACGGCAAGTAGTTAGGGGCTTTGTGTCTAACTGCTTAATGAACTCACTTCGCAATCTCCTTTACAGCGCGCAAACGTCATACCGATGTAGGTGGCGCTGTGCTTTCACGTTCTGTTTGACACCGCGTTCAACGTCACTACAATACTGTATTATTTCCAATAATTAATACGTAGATAGTCATATATAACTGGCCCTCACCGCGATGGTGCTGCTGACGTATAACATCATGCCCATAATGGCAAGCGGTTGTAGGTCAACAGCCACATCACCGATTCTTAGATTAAGCATGTCCGCCACACATTCCTGGTGGTAAGCTCTTCGATTCAACTTGTGTAAATAGCACGGGAATACCCACCTGTCGTGCTAGTAAATAACTACTTCACACAATTTTATACCGTGCTCTAAAAGCTCTAGCGATAGACGTCAATAGCTATCGCTCTTCCGTCTCACCAGCAAAAAGAGCGCTAGTTGGTTAAAATAGATTTTAAAACATGTAATTGGCTAAAATCGATATGGTGATCCGTCTCCTCATTTTTTAGGATATACTTTTAGGTAGTTTTCAAACACGCTGCTCAGAAGTTCAGCAAGTTCGACTAGCTGTACCCAACGAGTAACTATATGTCCTAACTTAACGAAATGTCCATGCGCCTGATCTTTACTATGACACCATAGACTGTCAAAAAGAACCTCCAAAACGGTATCACTCGCCTCAACAAGCGTGAGAGAATAGCCAGCCTCCTCAGTTATCCAAGAAACCTTATCCTCGGTTGTGAACTCGACGTCTCGCGTCCGTCTATTGGCTTTGGAATCTCCAGCAACGTAATGGAACTTAAAAACACGTTTACTGTTTTCTTGTCGGGTTTCGGATTGCTGTACGAGGCACATGTACCGGAAATTGGCCACTCCAGAGTAGTCCCGAACAATAATATACTTCTCGTTGTCTTGGTTCTGCAAAGTCTGGATGTCGATCGATGCTGACACGCCAATATCACTGGCAGCAGGCATTATTGGCCACTTGCTGGATCCATCGTCTCTCCCCATGCAACTCAAAATGGAATCCATCGATCTTTCCATGCGTTTGGCACACCGGATATGCCCAAGAAGCTGTGGATTCCCGTGTAAATTACTGGCAACCTCGTGGTAGACATTCCAGTCGAGATGCTGTCCAGTGAGCGTCATTTGGGACGAATCAGTGGACGATTTCACGTCGTGTTGTTGGATAATAGCGTCGAATTCGTGTTGGGTGAACGGATGAAAGAAAAACGACGGACGTCCGTGAGGGAAATGTACACGACATCCGCTTTGATCTTCAACTGGCTGCCATTGTGACTCGATGCGCCGTACTGTAATACTGCCTGACCCCCCTCTAAAGCCCTCGCTGGATTGAGGTATGACTTGTGTTCTCGCGCTCTGAATAGTCATGAGAAACTTTTGCTGCTGTCTGAGTTTTTGGCATAGAACCACGTTTTCTTCTCGTAAACCTTCGCGTTCCAGTACGAGACGCTGCAACTTATGCTGGACTTGCATAATCTCCGTTACCGGTGCGCAGACCACGGAGACGCAGATCCATGAGTCGCTTCTCCAGCTCCCGTTCAAGTCGTAGATACTCCTCGCGCATATTCTTCATTTCTTCTGCTTTCTTGTGGCGGTAGCGTATCGTTCGATGGCAATGGAGCTTGGGCCAACTTCGAACCTCGGCGCGTGTTGGAGGTATGTTAAGGAGCTCGTCTAAGAATTGGAACTCGTTCGCTTCGAGGGATGTCATGGACATTTTCACTTGGGGGATAACGCAAGAAATGGTAAGTGAGTGAGTGAAAGTAGTACATGAATCACGACAGACTACCAGGTGCAGAAGGTTTCCGGGATATTGGTTATCTCTAACAATTGGTGAATCGTCTGGGCAGGCATAATCGCAGTACAAGCGCGTGGTTTACGCTCAATGAATTTCCCACAACCACGGAAACCATCAGATGTACAGACGATCTCGTGGATATTGATGCCTAACAAGCGCATAATCGTCGAGGAAGAGCTTGGTTTACGCTCGATGCCATCTGCGTAGGAAAAATTCAGCAAGGGTACCTGTAATGGTCTGCAAGAGTCATGATCAGTGGTCTTCCAATCGTTGTGTTCGCATAACCCTCAAGTACATGTAGTAGCAATTGAGAGTGGCGAATGAGGCTTGTTGTCGATGTGAGCAGAAGGAAGGAAATCTGAAAGTGAGTTTATTTGAGTTAGTCCGCTTTGTCCTGCTTGTTCCTTCCTACTCCTGTAGCTCTCCTAGCGTCTCCCTCATTTGACTTCATTTAACTATATGCATGTGCAACGGACACACTTGAGTGGGACGGGCACGGGCCGTCGGCCAATCACAGTGTCCTGGGACGGACACACCCGATTGGGACGGACACGGTCTGTCTCGTCAATGCATGTGATTATCCATGCTAATCACAGCTGTTGATCCGACTTCAACTGTCTCGCCCAATCATATCCACGCAACCCCAGGTGATCCGCCAATCAGGTCGCAGTATTCGCTTCACTTCAACTGCAGCCCCCAGAGGCACGCGCCTCGCACGCGCAGACCGTGAGGCTCGTAGCAGGGGCCCAGCGAATAGACAGCGAAGTGCAATTACAACACCCCCACTCAATTCGATGTCTCGAGGTTGGGGCCAACGTTGCTCCGCATCATCAAGTAGCGTAGCGTCTTCGACGTCAGACCCTTCGTCATGTAGTCGGCGAGCTGGTTCTTGGTGTCGATGTACTCCAGCTCGACTTCGTTGCTCACCACCTTCTCGCGAATGAAGTGGTAGCGAATGTCGATGTGCTTGGTGCGAGCTTGGTAACCGACGTTCTTAGCCAGGGCCATCGCACCTTGGTTGTCCTCGTAGATCACGGTAGCCCCCACTTGTTCAGCACCAATGTCCTTCAGCAGTCGGCGCATCCAGACACACTCCTTCACACAGTCGCTCAGCGCCATGTACTCAGCCTCCGTTGAGCTGAGCGCGACAGTCTTCTGAAACGTAGAGCGCCACACCACGGGAGCACCGCACATCATAAGCATCATGCCGCTCACGGATCGACGGTCATCACGGTTGCCGGCCCAGTCCGAATCCGAGTAGGCGACGAGTTCCGTCCCTAGTAGTCCGTCGTACGTGATGCCCACGTTCTTGGTCATCAGTAGATAGCGAACCACCCGAATCCCGGCGTCCCAGTGCTTCTGTCCAGGATTTTCCAAGAACCGGCTCAACTTGGCAACAGCCACCGCAATGTCTGGTCGAGTTCCGCATGCCAGGTACATCAGACTACCAACTAGCGACCGGTAGGGCTTCGACCTCATCTTGGCCTTGTCAGCTTCGGTCTGCGGTTCGTCGACCTTGGTCAGATGCACACCTGGTTCCAGCGGAGATGAGCATGGCTTTGCGTTCTCCTGTCCAAACCTCGTGATGATCGACTCAGCGTACGCTTGTTGGCTGATGCGTAGCGTTCTTCCCTCCATGTCGTAGTCGATCTCGATCCCGAGAATGAAGTGAGCACGGCCGAGGTCCTTGATCCGGAACTTCTCCGCGATTTCAGCCTTCACCGACGCAATGACAGCCTTCTGCCGCGAGGCAATCAGCATGTCATCCACGTAGAGGCACACAATGCACTCGTCATCACCTTGACCGCGTGTGTAGATGCACGGGTCCGCGTCGGCAGACTTGAATCCCATCCGCTTTAGGTGTGCGTCGATTGTCTCGTTCCAGACACGCGATGCCTGCTTGAGTCCATACAAACTCTGGAAGTAGCATGCACACGACGTCGTCTTCACCTTCCGCTTCAGCCAGTGCCAACAGGTCTCGGAGTCCTTGAGGCAGCTCCATGTAGATCTCCTCCTCCAGTTTGCCGTACAGGAACGCAGTATCGACGTCACACTGCTCAATCTCGAATCCTTCAGCGGCGCACTTCGCCAACTTGGCACGGATCGAGTTCAGGTAAGCCACTGGCGCGTATGTCTCCTCGTAGTCCACGCCGTGTCGTTGCGAATACCCCTTGGCTACGAGACGGGCCTTGTGCCGAATGACTTGTCCTTTCTCGTTGCGCTTCAACGCGAATACCCAACGGCAGCCGATCGGCCGCTGGTGTGCTGGTCTCGGTACCAACTTCCACGTCTTGTTGGCGACAAGAGACTTCAACTCGCTCTGCATCGCTCGCTTCCATTCCACTTGGTCCGCACTTGCCATGGCTTCTTCATACGTCCGCGGGACCTCCTCCGTTGCAGCCATCGCTTGGCCACCTTCAATGGCGAGCTGGTCTGCGTGCACCTGAGCTCTGCCTTGGATCATCTTCTGTCGCTTCGTGCCTGATGTGGACGGCGCCACGACCTGCTTCTTGCGGGCTCCTGCCTCTTCAGGATCCGTCGTCTCGTCAATGTGGCGAGCTCGCGACCGGGTAGTCATAGGATGGGTCGAACCGTATGGCACAATCGCATCGTCTACACCCGCGTCACGTTGAAGTTGGATCACGTCACCAGCTTCAGCGACGGTTGGCACGAGTTGCTTCGATTCCTCTGGCTGAAGTCCATCGTGGCTAGGCTCCGTAGCTGCGACTTCGTCGTCGTCCAGCTCAGACTTGGGCACCACGTGCTGCAGGCTCGTCGTCTCCATAAACTTGACAGTGCGCACGATTTGCACCTTGCCTGTCGCCACATTGAGAACTCGGTATCCCTTGACACCATTCTCGTAGCCCATGAAACGACACTTGAAGGCCTTAGCATCCAGCTTGCGGCGCTTCTCGTCGGGGATGTGTGCGTAGCCAAGTGCACCAAACACCTTCATGTTCTTGAGCTGCGGCTTGGTCCTGTGCACAATTTCGTAGGGTGTCTTCACGTTGACCGAATTGGGGATCCGGTTGATGATCCACGCCGCCGTGTTGACTGATTCAGCCCACCATTTCTTCTCGATGTCCTCGTGGTAGAGCATGCAGCGCGCCATTTCCACCAGACTTCGGTTCATGCGCTCAGCCAGTCCATTCTGCTGAGGCGTGTACGGCACTGTCTTCTCGTGCTTGATGCCGCTGCGGTCGAGGTAGGCCCTGAATTGTTTGCCTGTGTACTCGCCGCCATTGTCCGAACGTAGGCGCTTGATCGTCTTGCCTGTCGTGTTCTCCATTGCTGCCTTGTAGATCTTCAACTTGGACAGCACCTCCGATTTGGCCTTCATGAAGTAGACCGTCACGTGGCGTGAGTAGTCGTCAATGAAGGTCACGGCGTACGTGCAGCCACCGGGAGTCTTGGTCTGCATCGGACCCATCACATCCGTATGCACCAAATCCAGTACGCCTGCACTCTTGACGAGCTTCTCCGGGTGTCGGGGATAGTCGTCGGCTCTCATCTTGCCCATGCAGCAGCCTGCGCAGACGTTGTCACTAGTGACGCCATCCGTAACACGAGGCACACCTTCTGCCATGGTCAGCAGCTGTTCATAGCGCTTGAACGGGATGTGTCCGAGGCGGGCGTGCACAATAGCCCACGGCTCCTTACGAGATGCCGTCGCCGCACGGCACACCTCGTCCCCCATTGTCTTCAACTTGTAGACGTTTCCACAGCGCTTGGCCTCCATGACGGTGGCGTCGCCATAGCGAAAGACGCACTTGTCCTTGGTGAACTGCGCGACGACGTCCTTCTCGGCCAGCTTCGCAACCGAGATGAGGCTTCCATCAACTTCAGGGATGTACAACACATCCGACAGCGTAACAGACGTACCGTCCATCAGCTTCAACCCGACGGTGCCCTTTGCAACTGCGTCGATCTTGGTACCGTCCACGATGGTAATGCGGACCGGCGTCTTCAGCTCCATCATGGACACGAACTTGTCTCGGACGCTGGTCATGTGCGAGTTTGCACCGGAGTCCACAAGCCACTCCGTTTTCTCCATCGCACCCGTTGCCGTGAACGCGTAGTCAGAAGCTTGCTCTTGAGCCACTTGTCCACGTCCCGCGTCGGCCTTCTTCTTACGGCACTCGAACTCCTTGTGGCCAGCCTTCTTACAGTAGAAGCACTTGCCCGCGAATCGGCGCTTGCCGCCGTCCTTCCTCTTCGTTGCGAACGCCTTCTCTTGAGCCGATGACGATTCATCCGAGGCTTCAACACCAGAGAGCGCTTGGATCGCGTACGAGAGTGTCATGTTCGGCGTGTTCTCGAGCACGGTGCTGATCATCCGGTACTCGTCCGTCAAACTGCCGAGTAGGAGCACGAGCTGACGAGTCTCGTCCAGAGGCTCCCCAATCGTCTCCATCTGGAGCACGATCTCCTTGAACCGGTCCACATGCGTTGCGAACCGCGTACCGGGCTCCATCTTGAAGTTGTGCAACTTCTTGATGACGAGGAGTCGGTTCTTGATCGTGTTCCGGTTGAACTGCTCCTGGAGCATGGTCCACGCGTCCATCGCAGTCATTGCACCACGGATGTAGACTTGGAACGTGAGGCTGACGTCGCCAGCAATCACGCCAAGGGCCTTCAGATCGTCGGTCTTCCATGCGTCCGTGGTGCGGTTGCTCACCGGGTCGAACTCCGCCTTGATGATGTGGGGCAGCAGTCCCTTGCGAGAGAGCTTCATCCGCATGTTGAACTCCCAGTGGAAGTAGTTGTCTTCCACGAGCTTGACGGCGTCCGCGTAGCTTGGGCTCATAACCAATTGAGAGTGGCGAATGAGGCTTGTTGTCGATGTGAGCAGAAGGAAGGAAATCTGAAAGTGAGTTTATTTGAGTTAGTCCGCTTTGTCCTGCTTGTTCCTTCCTACTCCTGTAGCTCTCCTAGCGTCTCCCTCATTTGACTTCATTTAAATATATGCATGTGCAACGGACACACTTGAGTGGGACGGGCACGGGCCGTCGGCCAATCACAGTGTCCTGGGACGGACACACCCGATTGGGACGGACACGGTCCATACTCAAAACCAGTTGGGACGGACACACCCGATTGGGACGGACACGGTCTGTCTCGTCAATGCATGTGATTATCCATGCTAATCACAGCTGTTGATCCGACTTCAACTGTCTCGCCCAATCATATCCACGCAACCCCAGGTGATCCGCCAATCAGGTCGCAGTATTCGCTTCACTTCAACTGCAGCCCCCAGAGGCACGCGCCTCGCACGCGCAGACCGTGAGGCTCGTAGCAGGGGCCCAGCGAATAGACAGCGAAGTGCAATTACAACAGTAGCTTTCTACGACTACGGTATCGATAGTTAATTCCCCTTCCGAATGGTATGAAAGGCCACCAGTACGAGCTAACGCGTATTTCTTCGGGGTATTATTAAAGCGCATTAATTCTGCTACTATACAAGCAAGAGTACAAGCAAGATGCATGTGCAACGTGCTCAGCACTCAATTTTTCTGTCCATGATCTTGCACAGATGACTTTGGCCTCTTGGTGGTCCACTGGTGTACGCACCACAAAGCTACGCACTTGGCAGGCGTTCGAGTCCTTCCGGGGGCTTACTTTTCCAGATGATAAGAAATGATTAGCATTCGAAAATTCAATATACCATTCAAACAATTCACAATCACAATCAAACATTCAGAATTCAATAGCCAAGCCAAGTAGTAGCAACCAGGAATAATCAGTTAATCAACTTCAATTTCCTTCCTTGCACAGATGACTTGAGCCTCTTTGTCACACCATCAGTTGTCATCATGAATATCGTGACGCTGAACTGGTACTTGGTAATTTGCCCCTCGAACCATTTTAATGGCGTTGCAATGTGCGATCTTCAAATTGACTTCGATTTGGAAATTTAGTTTATTATTGTTAATCGACGTGAATGTAATTTCGATTTATTCTTTCTTACACTAGATGTAGGCAATCTCAGGTATAAATTTGTTGGGAGAACTCAAGAAGGAAGCTTAAGCAGGATATGTATGCGCCAACTTTCAAGAACACTGGAGAGGGATCGAAATTCGAGCATCAACTGTTGCACATTGTCTCCAGCTCTTGACAAGAGCTGGTCCACATCAAAACCCTTTAGAAGGCCTCTTGAGCGCTTGTGTGAGTTTTCATGCACATACCGAATTTCCTATCAAATAGGGCGCACCTGTCAAATCTCTAGATAGAGGCATTAGCCAATAGCGTGCCAATGTGCTGATAACAGGATAAATCTTTCTCAAAGGGCACACCGTAGAAAAGGTCCTAAATCTGGCTCTCCTGATGACTGCTGGACGGGAGGCATTTCCAAAATGGCCTCGAAGCCTCCACCCGTGGGGCGCATCAGCATCAAGGGTGTCCGCAGCAAACCGTGCGATGATCTGCGCGATAGCGCCACCAACAGCAAGAAGGCGCGCATAATGGCGTATTACCACGAGCACGGCATGCACAAGACAATCAGAAAATTCTACGACAAACTCCAGACAACTTAGAAAAGGAGTAAAAAGCGCTTAATATACAAGTGGCTTAAGAAAGAGGACGAAATTGTTGGCGCAGTGGCAAGTGGTCGGTGGAGTTTGCAAAAAAACCGACCTATGGGGCTGTCAACTGTGCTGGAGGAGGAGGAGGAAGACATGATTGCACGCTGGGTGAGAGATCTCCGCCGAAAAGGAGTGCCTGTCTCGCCGTTCATGCTGCAATCGCAAGCCAAAGAGGTAGCCGAAGGTGCTGGGATTGCTGTCGGCAGTTTTGCAGCATCACAAAGTTGGCAAAAGCGCTTTCTAGCTAAGTACTGATTGTCGTTGCGCCGGAAAACTAGGATCGGACAAATTACACCCGCAGATTCTGATGCTGTGGCTCGTCGATTCCGTCTTGACGTACTTAATGTCATCGAAAAGGAGAAAATTGTGGAGATCTACAACGCCGATCAAACGGCCATGAACTACGAATACCTACCAACACGTACTTACGACACGTACGGTTTGGATACATAATGCTGGAGCCGAAAAAAAAGAATTATAGTGATGTTGCTTGCAGACATGTATGGAAACCGCAGAACCCCCTTTGCAGTTTAAAGCAGGGTAAGTCTAGACGTCAAGATACTCAGCAGTACAATTGCATTTACCAGAATGGATTTGGACGTGGCGTATGGGCTGAAGTAGCTCCGTTGATGACGAAGTATGACGTTGAGATTTATAGCAATGTGAAGGGCTGGTGGAACGCAGAATTGTCAATCATTTTTCTGAGGTATCATTTCGGGTCGAGAGAAAACTTGGGCGAAAAAATCCTACTTGTATGGGATGATTTTAGCGGGCATTGGACGGAGGCGGTCAAGTCTTATGCAGAGAGTATAAATGTAGTGCTGATGAAAATCCCGCCAGGTTACACGTCCTCGTGTCAACCAGCGGATATTGCGTGGATGAAGCCGTTTAAACTGCGACTACGGTCTTTGTGGGTGGATCATATACAAAATGAGCTACGAGGTCACCAAATCCGTGCTACAGACGAAAAATTTATGCTCAAAGCTCCATCACGAGACATTCTAATGGCGTGGCTCACTACTGCATGGGAAAATATGCCAGTTGCCACTATTGCGAGTGGTTTCAATAGGCTGGCAATTCCGACGGACAAACGTGAAGTGGCTACAATTGATCAGCAGTCGTACGACGTGGAGATCGACAACCTCGTTGGCAGATTAGAAGCTCTCGATATAGCTGTAGACGTAGGTGTAGATTTTGCTCTTCTTGACTGAAAGCAATACATGATTGGCTGCACTTTCTATTCCTATGCAATTCAAATCCTTGCATGTTTTTTTAGCTAACAGTAATGGTGTGCCCTTTGAGATAGGAAATTCGGTAAATCAAGTAAGGAACATAATTATTCCTACCACCTTTCACACCCAAGCTGAGGGAATAACCCCCCCCCCCCCCTCCCCTCCCAGAACATGTCAATGAAGCGTGGATGCTGTAAGCCAAGCCTAGTCACTCCACACCATTGTCATTTTCGAATTTGCTTTCGATCGCATCAACAGCAATGAAAGTATTAACTACAGCCTCTTTCCTCGCAAGTGTCGTCGCCATCGTCGCGTCTGGGTTGCCTGCACCCTGGGAGCACTACATCCAGTCACCGATGTCCCGAGACATCGAACCCATCAGCATCTACGACTCCTCCGGCAATGTCAATATCTCCGACCTGCGAAGAGCCTATTACAGGTCATGTATCATTCTTGGTCACACCTCATGGATAACAATAGGTCACGGATAAGTCACACGTTTAATGTTTTGGTCACGTGATCAAAATGTGCTTGGTCACAGCCCAAAGAGAATCCTTGTAACGAACGACACATTTAACTGCCATCTCTGCTGCGGCGATCTGTAAATCGGGGCCTAGAACAGAATTATCCACCTTCCGCCCACGTCTAATGCCTCGTCGAAGAGGTAGACCGAACGTCTTCACGAAAGCTGCCACTGCTTCTCGAAGCTCTACGCGTCGTGCAAGCGTTCGCTTTTCACCGACCTCAAGGGGAAGTATATCCCCTCGGCTTCGTAGGGATGGACAAGACGATGCAGACAACACGTTGTCTGGCGCTGGAGATCGTGCCACTTTGTCAGCCACTTTGAGCAGTGCATCGATGATTTTCAGCTCAATAGATAGCGGAGTCGCGGTAGCCGCGCCGAATCCTACACCACCATTTCCCCAGCCTGAAGCTCCTAGGCCTCCTCTTCCTCCTCAATATCGGCAGCTAGGGTTCGTCCCTCAAGAAAGGCAAAGTGTATTGACGGCGTCTACAGTTTCCCATACTCAACGCAACCGAACCAGTGGCACAGTGATCTCGTCTACAACGCGAAACAGCATTAATACATCGCAAAGACTACATCGCAACGGGACGGTCGCACCAACCTGTACTATGACGGCTTTTCATTCACCCGAGCCAATATCACATCCACCAAAATTACATATCGATGCAGTTCGTACCGGAAGGGCTGTGACGCACAATTTCCCTACGTCAGCTCGAAAGGGGAGTATGATTTCACCGATTTCAAGCCCCACACTTGCAGGCCGGGCCGTGATCTTTCAAATGACTCAACAGCTTCGAGTCAGCCTCACTGTAAAGATGTTACCGACGATATCATGGCAGAAGTAGACAGACTGGTTGTTGAACCAACGATGACTCAAGGAGCAATTTGGTCGGCAATTTTTGAAAAGTTCTACACGAATACTACAGAAGGACCGGTGCGTGGAGCTGGAAAGCAAGCAGTCCTAAAGCGAGTCCAAAACTCTCGAGCCAAACTATCCGGCGGTGATACGAGCCACAGCATAGAAATTCCTCCAAGATCTAAGGTGGTAGGATCATTCCAGGGATTCTTTCAGTTTCAGTATTCGTGGCATGACGACACCAAGGCCCAGAAAGATGGTGTTGGGGTGGATCGTATTGTTGCGTGGGCGCACCCAGTACTCCGTAACCTATTGCGCTTCGACGGCTTGTCATGGTACATCGATGGCACCTTTCGTTGCACTCCTAAAGGATACAAACAGTGCGTTACAATTATGATCTACGACCCGT
The DNA here is from genome assembly GCA_018806915.1 of Phytophthora colocasiae. Classification (NCBI taxonomy): domain Eukaryota; phylum Oomycota; class Peronosporomycetes; order Peronosporales; family Peronosporaceae; genus Phytophthora; species Phytophthora colocasiae. The sequence continues at coordinate 2,133,100 of JAGKQI010000061.1, read as the reverse complement.
CTAGTCGATTGTTCATTCCGACTGTCTTTGCGCTTACAACTTCCTCCACAAAACCGGCATACCGTCGACTGCTACAGTGCACTCAAGAAATGGTTGGGTCTTCATTATCGCCTAAAGATGCAGTTTGTGACTTCGAAAACTCATTAATCATGGCGATTAGAGAATTATTCCCAACTATCAGAATTATCGGGTGTCTGTTCCACTTTAAACAGGCATGCTGTCGCAAGATGAAAGAGTACCGGCTACCTGATGCGGAGACAAAGCTAGCGATGAAGGCTAGTGTTTTTGACATTTTCACTGTGATTGATCCATCTAAAGTTGCTGCGGAAGGCATTGCTTGGGTAAAAACTGAGATTCGGACTCGATGCAGCCAAAAAGGTATCAACTACTCGCGAAAGAAATGGTCCAAATTTTGGAAGTATTTCAAGAGGACTTGACTTGGGATGTACCCTCCGACATACTGGAACGTGTATTGTACCTCACGAGCAATTGTTTCCCGGACTAACAACCCGTTGGAGAGGTTCCACAGAGTTCTCAATACTCGATTTCCCCCTCACCCGTCCATGAATCGCTTTATTAGTACCATCGAGGCTCTCGCACGAGAGTACGTGTGTCAACGTGAAGCCATCATGGCAGGATTGGCCGATCCACCCAAACGCGGAGGGTTCAAGCTCCCGCGGGCACCCCGCCTACCAAACCCAAGCGATATCGTCGCGTCTGAGAGCAGTAGCAGCAACGACGACTCGATTGATCCGTGTGAGTAATGCACCAGTGATTTCAGTTCGAGCAGCAGCACAAACGAAGAGGAGAAAGAAGACAGCCGCCCAGATTACTCGTTTGACTACGACAGCGAGACTCAAGCAGTCGTATAATTCATGCCTAATACACGTACATTCAATTCACGTGACCAACTTGTCAATTTGAAGTGTGACCAAGTATGGTATTTGACCTGTAAAAGGGGCTATCTCCGACCTGTCTGCTACGCTTTCCGGTAATGGATCTACCGTATAACCTATGCCTTAGAGCGCACCCAAGAAACACCAACTTGAGTTGTTGTAGAAATGCAAAGGAAAATACAGGTGCAACGCAGTGCCAAAATTTTACAATCCAGCTGTAAGTTATCGTCTCTCCCATCCACTGACTACCGCCCTTAATTGCCACCGTCAGTATCGGATTGACGGCGAAAGCCAATTGAGGGGGAGCTTACGCTCTAGCAGGGTTGTCGCCTTCGTGGTTAATGCCCCGTCCGATGCGAAGAGGTACGATTGACTATCTGTTGGGTCGGTGCTGCTACTATACTAATAACTGGTAAGCTATGTTAATGAACATGCCCCAAGGCATTCTGCAGTAGCTCAACGGAAGAGCACCCGACTCCCGGGTAGATGAAGTTTCGATTCCTTCCTGCAGTGACGATGATCACAATGCCGGCTCAAGTCCAGACACCAAGGGCGGAAGAGGCGCTCAAGTGTCGAGATATTTAAGAGCTGCAAGTGTCGAGACATTTAAGTGGCGTGACGTACAAGTGCCGACACCTAGCTGATACAGCGAACAGTCGCCCAAATTTAGAGCGCACAAGCATAAACGGTAACACTGAATATGCAAAATGTTTTGCGGGCTCTTTATTTGGCGTTATCGTCTTTCTTGTGCAGCTCCTCGAATCGTTTTTGGGGTCTACCGCTTCAATAGGAATGTCCAAGTCTTGCAGCAAACGTATCAGCAATTGCCAGTCCGGTTCGGCGCTTTCTACTTGAGCATCAACAAGGCGTGCTCCCTTGAAGCCATTCACGATCGTTGTAGTCGCAAGCCCTGCCCACGCCAACTTGATCCAGCCGACGACGTCCTTGCGCTGAGGAGGTGCCATCTTGAAGCGGCTCGATGGTTCTAAGGAGCGCACTTGGTGGAGCAGGATGTCCACCCAACTCTTCCGTAGCTGATTCTTCAGCGGCTTGTTCCAGGCAACATCAGCGGGTTGGCACGTGTAGGTGTATCCGGGTGGGATGCACATGAGGGTGACGTTGATACAGCGCGCATATATCAAGACATCCTCTCGTTAGTGCCCTGAGAATCGTCCCATAGTAGAAGAATGGGTTCGTGAATGTTGGAACGTCGGCCGAAGTGGTAGCTAAGGAAGGCGATGGACAGCTCGCTGTTCCACCAGCCAGCTTGAGTGCTATATATCTGTACACCTGTCTGTAGAGGTTTAACTTCACCCCATATCTTGCGCCCAAACCCGTGGCGCAGCACCTTGTTGGCCCGCGCTGTCTCCTCAACCGTAGACGGCTTTGTCTTGAAGACCAAGAATGACTCAGCTTTAAAGCCATCGCTTCGTCCGAGCAGCATCACCGTCACACGCTCCTTGCTCTTGCCTGCACACTTCACCCAGATCGTTTTGGCGCCCCGACTGCCAATGGTAGAAGTAGGAATATACTCATACTTGAGAGCTAAGAAAGGTTAGTTAGAAGGCTAGAGCACAGCGTTTAAAGTAGACTGCCATCTGCACTTACCCGTTTGGTCTGCGTTGTAGACCGTAGTGATCTTCAACTCCCGCATCTTCGTGTGCACTGCCGCAGCAAACTCTGCTGCCACAACCTCCGCGTCCTGGGGTGTGGTTTGGCCTGCGCGCGTGCGACGCCGAATTGAGAGCTTGTGGCGCCGCAAGAAGTGCTTTTGCCAGCACCATGACGCTTTAAATGTTCCTTGAGCCCCACCTGACGCTCTGTAGATCTCGATTGCTTGTAGTTTTAGCATTAGACTCGTTACAGGCACACCATCGCGTCATAGGTCGTTAATCCAGGTTACAAGCTGCTTCTCACTCAGGGCCGACAGTGTGGTGCCCATGCCGTTTTGGCGAGCGTGTGAGTGTTCTTTAGCTCCACTGGCACATTTAGCCTCGATGATCTCACGCACAGCCTTCCACGAGTAAACTTAGCGTTTTTTTATTTAATCTTGTCACTTGCCACTTCTGGGAAAAAGTTAGCAATAACACGGGCCATAGAAGATTGATCTAAAAAGCGTAGAACCTGGAGCTTGTAAGCATACGATACTGCACCACGTTTAAATTGGCCCCTTTGCCTTTGACGCGAGGCCGCCCTACCGGAGCCATTGCTACCTGGAGAATGTAGAAATGATAGATAACGGCGCTGAATTTGGCGCCAAAAACAAAATCGGGTTGGTTGTGCAAGACGCTCGAAGATATACTACCAAAATGCATTTACCGGCGTGCTTTATGATATATCGCACAATAACAACGCAAGCATTGATTGGCTAATTGAAGATGAGACTTATGATATATGGCCGCATAAAGACACGTATGACTTCGGTCAACAAGTCACAGGCTTCATCACTTCGAGCGATACGCAGCTCGGTGTCGCCTTCTCCGAAAGTGCCCAGTACATCGGCATCGAGTCCGATCTTTCTACGGACATGGCCATCATTGATGGTGCTATCTACGCGCGAGCGGAGCCCGACTCCAGTTACACGTTCGACCGTAAATTTTCTAGAGGCAGCTACCGTTATTTAACGCTTTCTACGAGCTCATCCGATACGGTTGAGATCACAGGAGTCTCCACACACTTCACGGCTACTCCTGCCACGGACGGTGACAAGTACCAGCGTACGCAAATTGACCGTTGGTGGTGTTCTGGATTGCGTACAGGAAGTTGATAGCGTGACGTACTGGCAGAAGATTGTCGCTATTGAATGTAACCATCTTAGATGGAGTGGCTACCCCGAAATCACCCGGCCACGGCGTACGATCCCGCTTGGCGCCGTCTACATACAGTAGTGACGTTCTGGATGGTGGCATTGTTGAACCAGCCGTACTCCGTGATCGTGCGAGCGACTCGTTCGACGCAATCGTACAGATTTGCACCGTGTACGCACCTGCATACCAAATGCGGTTGAGCAGGTCATCGTCGCTGTAGAAGTAGCCCGAGTACTCGCGCAGCTCCCAATTTCCCCTCGTGTTCAACTCGCAGGCACAGACTCAGACACGTATCACATTTGGACACTGATTGCTTTGGTCGACTACGTGACGCTAACCGCTGACACGGTATTTCTTGAGAATCTCTGGGGGCAAGCATTGTTCGGCTTCGAGTTCATCTTGGATAAGGTCGACCCGGCTGATAATCTCCTGAATGTTACGGCGGCGAATGATTGGGCCGCGTTGGCCAAGGCGGCAAGAATATCGCTGCCAACTCGCTCCTTTATCGTGCCTTGTCCAGCTTCATTGACCTGGCGCAGCATCTGGGTTTGACCACTCCTTTCTACAACGGCACCTCGTTCAGCGACCTTGCCAATGCACTGAAGATGCCAGTGAACTCAAATCTGTTTGACGAATCGGTCGGTCTCTTCCGTGATAATACAACCGCTGCAGGTGGTGAGTTATAGCAGCTCTTTAGCGTCGTCTTGTTCTCTGCCGCTCTTGTGTCGTGCAGGAACCTCAGCGTCGTCCTTGGGCCGTGAGTCTTCTTCTTGTCACTGGAAAGGTAAGGAAAGGCACGAGTGTGTGTTATGGAGTAAAAACAAAAGTGTATTTGTTCTTACTTGCTGCGTGTTACCTACAGCAAGAGGAGGAAAGCCATCAGGCATCAAAACCCCCTTTAGACTAGGGCAGATCACGTCCATCAGAACGGTCCCCAGCCTTCCCGTCACCTGAGTGACAGGCCTTGACACTGGCGATAGTTCTCTGCGGGTTGCACCCGAGCCAGACCCGCTCGACTGATACTCCCCCGGAACTAAGCCACCGTGTCACCACGATCAGCACCAAGCCAATCTCCATCAGCTTCGGTCATGCATGCATGCCGATCTTCTGCTAATGTTTTACACCGCATCACAGCGGTTTTACCACGATTAGCACCAAGCCAATCTCCATCAACTTCGGTCATGTACACATGCCGATCTTCTGCCGATGTTTTGCACCGCATCACAGCGGTTTTACTTCTTTGGCATTTCGCCACTTTCACGCTTGGACGCTATCCAGCGCCTTTACCATCGTGCGAACGGTCTTCCACGTCCTCATTTTCCTGGCGTTTCTTCTCCACGCCCAGGCGCTTGTACACGCCCTTCACATCCTTCACTCCAAGCTCTTCTCGCAGCGTTTCGAAGCGTTGGGGTCCCAGAGCCTTCGTAAACATGTCGGCCACGTTGTCTTCCGTCGGCACGTACTCCACGTTCACTTTGCCCTTGTCCACCAGTTCCGCAATCTTGCGGCTCTTTTTCGCGTAACTACGAACTCCGTCGAAGTTACCAGCCTCTATGCACACCTTAATTGTGCTTTGATTGTCAATCAGCATCTTGCCGGCTTGTCGTTCCAGCTCCAGCTCCTTCAACAGCTTCTGCGCCCACAATAAGTCTTCAACGCACATGCTGGCCGCCACCAGCTCCGACTGCAGGTGTCGTCGGTCACCGATGCCTGCATTTTGCTCTTAAATCCGAAGCTAAATCCATTCAGCCTCAACACATATCCGGTCACAGATCGCGACGTATCCGGACAGTTTGCATGATCGGCGTCGCAGTATGCACTCACTTGGAATCCGTTGCGCGGCTCCGCGTCACTGCGCAAGTAAGTTAATCCATACGTCCTGGTCTTCCGTAGATACCGAAGTACTCGCTTGGCCGCTGCATAATTTTCCTTAGTGTAACTGCTTGCGTGTCTGCTTAGGTTGCGCACGGCATTAGCGATGTCTGGCCGAGTGCACGTCACCAAGTATTGAAGTGCACCAATCAGTTCCTGGTACTCCAGTTCCTTGTTGTTTATTTTGGCCTCGTCACGCTCGATAGGTAGAACCTTCTCGTTATGCTGTTGAGGAGATTGCACAGTCTTAGCGTCCGTCATCTGGAACTTCTTCAAGATCTTGTCAATGTACGCCGTCTGAGAGATACAGAGTGACTTGCCCGGCTCATAGTTTACCTCCATTCCCAGCAAGTAGTGTATACGTCCCATATCCTTTAGTGCAAACTTCGCTTGCAGGTTCTTCTTCATCTGATCAATGTCTTCACGATCTCCAACAAACAGGACGTCATCAACGTATACAGTCACTAGTAATAGTCTGCCGTCGATCCACTTGTAATATAGTCCAACGTCGAAAGCACTGCGCTTCATGCCCAGCTTCTTCAAGTGCTTGTGCAGCGTCAGATACACACAACCTTGCCGCTTGCTTCAGTCCGTACAGTACTTTCAGCAATAAGCACACTCTGCCCGTCCCGTCGTCAAACTCCGCCGGTTGCTTCAGGCAAATCTTGGCTTCGTCAATGTCACTGTTCAGGAAAGCCGTTTCAAAATCTCCTTGGTGGTCCACTTCCAATCCGAGCAGCAAAGCCAATAGCAACACCACCAACATTGTCATCCAACGAACCACTTGCGAGTAAGTCTTCCAGTATTCAAAGCCAAACCGTTGCTTGTAACCATGAACAACGAGTCTTGCCTTATAACGCTTTACATTTCCGTGTGCATCGCGCTTCACCTTCAGTACCCATCCTGTAGTCACCACTTTTACGTACTGCCCATTATTGTCCTTGGGTCTGTCCACCAGTTTCCATGTTCCGTTCTTTACTAACGACTCGTACTCCTTCCTTAGAGCTTCCTCCCATTCCTTCCATTGAGGTGAGTCCATTGCTTCCTCCAGCGTCGTCGGGTCACCGACCTCAGCACCCATCAGCAGTTGGTAATTACTGAAGCGTACAATCGCGCTCTGGTAGATCTTCTTAGTGGCTGCTGGGGCTGTGCGACTTGTCCTGGTCCTCCATGTTGTTGTCCATGAGGTGGTACTGCTTGTCCACCAGCACCGTGTCCAACAGCACCTTGTACAGCAGCACCTTGTCCACCAACATTTAATCCTGCGCTGGCGTCCACCAGTTCGTCATCTTCCGACTCGTCACTCGATACTGTCGCGTCCTCATCCACAGTCATAGCCCGTGCAGATGTGACGTCACTTGGCATACTTGACTCCACTGACCGCACTTTCCGCTCATGTACGCTCTCCTCTGCAACGAATTCAACGGGAAGAGGCACAAACGGTATGTAGTCGTAGTTCTTCTGATGTCCAAGTAATAATGCGCCCAAGTACTTCTTGCTCACTGTCACGTCCTCGCGAAACTTTACGTCTCTCGCCTCCACAATTCTGACAGTTCGAAGATGCAACAGTCGATACCCTGGGGCAGAATGCGCGAAACCAAGTAGCAACGCAGGGTCTGCCTTGGGGCTCAGCTTGTCCTTCCTCTTGGGCATTGGCACGTACACGAACCCGACTGATCCACATACGCGTAACTTCGCCACGTCCGGCTTCTTACCATGCAGTTTCTCTGATGGTGTCATCCCGTTCAACGCCTTAGTCGCACTCATATTGTCAATATCCACGATGTAACGTAGCACCTCCGGCCACAACTTCGTCGGCAGGTTCGCAGCCTGCATTGTTGTTCTGGTTTTGTTCGCCAATACCCCATTCAACTTTTCCACCAGAGCATTCTCCTCCAGCGTGTACGCGTGCGTCGGTACGAAATCAATCCCATGCTGCTCCAGAAACTTCTCTAGTTCAGCATTCACAAATTCACCACCGCCGTCACTAGAAAATGTCTTGACTCTGTGTCCTTTGGCGATCAACTTCTTTATCAGCGCGATGGTATTTGCGTTCGCGTCACTCTTCTTCTTCACCGGGTAGCACCACTTGTATCTGGAGCCCTCGTCTTGAATCAGCTGAAAGTATCGGGTTCCTCCAGATCCAGGTATGTACTTGCCCATATCGCAGGTGTCCGACATCAAGCGCTCATAATTGACTTTTGTTCTCTTGTCCTTGGCACTCTTCTTGTACGACATACGACGTCGCTTTGCTGCCATGCACGTTAGGCACTGGAACTTCTTATTGAATAGATCCTTCGGAATGTCCATGCCGTCCACCACATTTCGGTCCACCATGCCCCTGATGGCCGATACATTAAGGTGTCCCAGTCGCTCGAGCCACAGCATTAGTGGGTTAGCGTCGGCATCCAGCGTCGCCATCACCATGTCAACAGGTAACTCAGTCTCTAGCCAATAGTGAGATCCGTTCTTTACAAATTCCAGTCGATCAATAGCAGAATCCAGCCAGCACCTTCGTGGAGTCACGTCAGCCGCACTGAACGATGGGGTCCATCCCTCGCTCTCCATTTTACCCAGGCTAATTAAATTCACAGTCCCTTCAGGCGAGAACTCCACATCCTTGAGCTCCATCTCGGTCATGTCGCCATCCATATTAGGTACCTTCAGCTTCACGACTCCACACAGAACTCCCTTAGTGATCTCACCCGTCCAGACCTTGAACATGGCCTTGGACTTCTTCACACTTGAGTACATATCCTTGTCCACAGACACATGTGTGGAGCTGCCACAGTCCAGCATCCACGAGCTTCGCTTTCCCACCAACTGAGACTTTACCACCATACCGACCATGGGAAATTCACCGTCATCCTCGTCGTCACTGCTGCTGCTGCTCGCGTACTTACGCACGACCTTCGGCGCATTCTCGTTCAGAATCAGCATGTTAGCTCGAACCCCCGGCTTGTCCTCAGCCTTCGACTTGTTCTTCTTCTGCTTTTTCTTGTCCGACTTCCCAGTTTCTTCCTTATGCTCATCGCTCGCCACCTTCTTTGTCTTGTTTATGTAGTGCCAGCACTGCGCTCGAATGTGCCCGGCCTTCCCACAGTGATAGCACTTACGCTTCTTCCAGGCTCCCCCGCTTCCCTTGAACTTCTTCTCCTTGTCCTTGGGCGCAGAGGTTGTACTCATCACCACTTGTGGTGCACCACTGCCTCCGTTCATCACTTCTGCCATCCGAAGCCGTTCATCCTTCGACCTCAGCGCATTAGTGAACTGCTGAAGGGTCAATGGTGTTCCTTGGCGAACCGGCAGGTCGAACTGTTCCACAATCTCAGGATGCGTCAACATCACGCCCATAGTCAGGACGTGCAACATCTCATCGTCGTCCACTGCATGAGTAGTTCCCATGCTACTTAGTTGCTGTCGTAGCCGCACCATGGTCGCTAGATACTCTGTCAATGTCTGACCCTTGACATGCTTCGTGTTGTACAGCTGCGCCTTCAACAGCGCCACGTACGAGTAGTCTCGCTCCGTCTTGTCAGCTACGATGGTGTCCCACATTTCTTTCGCTGTAGCCATCTCGCATATCTTGTTCACATCATCTTCTTGGCACCCGCGTAATCCACGCAGGATAGCTCCCTTGGCCGTCCGATTCTTCTTGTCGAAGATGGCCTGCAGGTCACGGTCCGCAGCGTCTCGCACTTCATCACCAGTCACAACTGCCCACGATTCCCGATCTTCCAGGTAGAGTTGCAACTCCACCCTGTAGAGCTCGAACGTTCCTTCGAACCTTGGAGCCTTTGAACTCCCTCGAATAGCTTGTGTCGCGGCAGCAGCAGCTCCAGCACCAGCACCAGCAGCCGCACCGCCACCGCCACCTCCAGCACTTATGTCTTCCTAGTAGTAGTTGTTGTCGTTCACAGCCTCGTAGAGCCTTGGGCTCATAACCTAGCAGCTCTTTAGCGTCGTCTTGTTCTCTGTCGCTCTTGTGTCGTGCAGGAACCTCAGCGTCGTCCTTGGGCCGTGAGTCTTCTTCTTGTCACTGGAAAGGTAAGGAAAGGCACGAGTGTGTGTTATGGAGTAAAACCAAAAGTGTATTTGTTCTTACTTGCTGCGTGTTACCTACAGCAAGAGGAGGAAAGCCATCAGGCATCAAAACCCCCTTTAGACTAGGGCAGATCACGTCCATCAGAACGGTCCCCAGCCTTCCCGTCACCTGAGTGACAGGCCTTAACACTGGCGATAGTTCTCTGCGGGTTGCACCCGAGCCAGACCCGCTCGACTGATACTCCCCCGGAACTAAGCCACCGTGTCACCACGATCAGCACCAAGCCAATCTCCATCAGCTTCGGTCATGCATGCATGCCGATCTTCTGCTAATGTTTTACACCGCATCACAGCGGTTTTACCACGATTAGCACCAAGCCAATCTCCATCAACTTCGGTCATGTACACATGCCGATCTTCTGCCGATGTTTTGCACCGCATCACAGCGGTTTTACCACGATTAGCACCAAGCCAATCTCCATCAACACATTCCCTTGCTGTCCGGTACAACTTGACCCAGTCACCGGAACAGGCTGCCACCATTTCAAAGAAGCTTGCTACACGTTGGAACGAATACGGTGCAGTGTCCCCCGAAGGCCTTGGCTCCATCTCTCCATTCATCACAAGTGTCGAGGTCGAAGCTCATCTACGTGCTACACCTGGCAATGCATCTCTGGCTCTGGAGATCATTCGTCGCCAATGGGGCTACATGCTCAACACCTTTAGTAACTCAACAACCATCGAGGCGTACTACGAGACGGGAGAACTCATGTATCCGTTCTACGGACTAGAGTTGGGGGCGTACATTTCGCACGCGCACGCTTGGTCCACTGGCCCGACGGCATCTCTCACTTTGCACGTCGGTGGTTTAAGCCCCGTGACAGACGCAGGTAAAACGTGGGAATTTGTACCCCATGCCGCGGGAACGAATATCGGTGAGCTACACACAGGTTACACGTTGGCAACGGGAGATTTCTCGGTGGAGTGGTCGACTAAGACTGAAGGTCATTTCTTCCTAAAGACGCCGCAGAACACGACGGGGTCCATTTCGGTGCCAACATTCGGCAAGTCGTTGAGTGCGATCGAAATCTCCATTAACGGCAACACGGTGTGGGCCAAAGGTGAAGCGGTGTGGAACGGCTTTGGTACTGCGATAGGTTCCAACGAGGCGAAGGAAGCGTAAAGCCCGTTGGGATTGTGGTGTGCATACCCGTAAAACCAAAAATTTACCAAAGAAGTTTTTTTCATTAACACACTGATCATTTATCCTATCCTCATGTCCATTGAAAGTCTAGTGACAATGTGGCCTTCTCAAACGCGCGACACACGTTTTCCACGTTACCTAAAAGGCTGAGCATTGGCTGCATCAAGTCCGACTTCATCACCACGCTGGAAATGCGTCCATACGTGATGTCCAGGCCTTGTCCAATTCAGTATTACACGGAATTGGCTGTAGTTGCTGCAGTAGTAATAATCTCAATACAACACGCTGCAATAATAAAAGCGGCCGCAATAACTGCAATATCGCGAAACAGCTGCCCAGCGCCTTCTCGAGCGACTTGCCCACCTTCTTGGCTACATCACGCATAGAGTTAAGAAGCACACGTGACGACACTGACCTCCATCTAGACATCGAGCGTGTCAGCTCGTTGTCGACTTCCGACAGCGGCATATTCCGCTCGACGACCCATCTCATCCACTGGAAGCGATGAGACGTCTCTTCAGACACGAACCCAAAATCCCGTAGGGTACTGTCCTTGGAAGACAGCGTTGCTGCGTATAGGTCCTTGAAGCCGTCGTGCTTATTAGCCAGGTGCCCGATCAAGTTGGAGTATCCAGTATTGGCGATTTGCTTGCGCTCAGAGCCACAATGCTTACACCGATAGAGGCCATGACCAAGGTTCTCGTAGAAGTAGGCGCAGATGTCTTTGTTCGTCACTGTTTAGACAGAGCGGGAGTTTTTGAGAATGAAAAGGTCACCATGCAAAAGGATTCGCTGTTGGCCAGTGATTTAAGGTAGTTAGGTGGTCAGTATGGAGTATAATGAACGCAAAAGAGCTGGCTTCTCGGGTTAGGACGTCCATCAGTTCAATTGTGTCTTGCGCAAGCACTTATGTTATATTGTATTGCAATTTTCGAGAAATATCATATTTTATTTTTTGTGAATATCCCAGTAATCCGTTTTTTTATTTTTAGAAACTGATTTTATCGATACTGAAACAGACCCCTGGTGATGTCCCACTCAAATCGAGTAACACAATACATAGCGATTCGTTACCCAGAAGTCTTCTTCTCAAGGACCTATTAGTGCAAAGGTGCGGGAATACATGACTCGTGTTTTCTCCGTAATAGTCGATCGAGAGAATCGAAGTGCCTTCCAATGAATTGGTGGGTCTCTCCACAAAGTGCTTAATCTCGACTTCTGGCTGGTCAAACCACAACGAGATATGCTTCAGAGTGTGCTGCATCGATTCAATCCCTTGTTCCCCATTGAAAATCACATCGCGAGCGTAAGCGTTTTCTCGGTTGACCGAGCCTTGCAGAACACTTCGAAATACATGAAAGAAGAATGCTCCACCGAAGACTAAAGATTATCTTGTGGGATTGGGACTATTACTAGAAGCGTCGAAAACCTGGTTGTCAATCCAACGATTTTCGCCAGAAGCTTGCTGTTGTCTTGCTCTATAAGAAGCATACGATCGTTCTGCTTCTTCCTGTACCGAACTTGCTTCTTTCGACGGGTAAGCGTCGACCGTGATGGTGGTTTGCGGTACGAGCAGCCCCTCCTGAGGTGTAGATTGATTATTGGGTGAATCCAATCGCATTTTGCTGATCCGTTTGGCGTTCCAACTTTTCTTCACCAGCTCGCTTGATATAAGTGATTGTTGATCCAGTGGAGATCGTCTTCGCCTTGCCAATAATCCTTTTATGAAAAGGAGACTCCGTTCGAGATAAAATATCGTCACTATGGCGCTTGCTAGCTCTTGAAATACGAACCAGTCGCGGTGGAATCGTTTTGGCAGGTGATATTGCCCATGTTTTTCTAAAATTTGAATAGGTTTAGGTTTAAAGACATGTATGTATTGTCCACGTGTCTGCCATGTTTTCTCCATGTAACTAATTTATGTGGCAGACGCGATTTCGGAGAGAATAAATGACGGTAATATTACGAATCGCACTATTTCTGTTCTTGATAGGCATCACGTGATCTGTCTCGATTCCTGTCACGTCATCAAAGTTCCTCCATGTATTTTACATGCAAAAATACGTGCTGGATTCATGTTGACAGTTCACACGCAAAATTGAAAACTGATGAGTAAAGCTTTTTGTCGGCTGTCAGGTTATTTGTTCTTCATTCATACATAATTGTCCTATTTGCATACAGCAGAAGATGAAAAGCGAGACACTTTTCCGCGGACAAGCCAAAATAAAAAAAACTGGGGAAAACCTGGGCAAAACCTAGATATCAAATGTATTAGCTCGGCAGAGTAAAGTTCAACCTGACAAGCTAACTTGTGAAGAGCTTGCGTCCTTCGCATTTCGTGCTGTAGTCGACGATCGCCCGCAACACATCCCAGCCGCGACGCGTGAGACCTTCACTGGAGTAATCGCTACCAGCCTCCTTCTATAGTCGCTTCCAGCAAAACAGACAGACAAAGAGTCCACAATTATCGCTGTCTTTTTGCGGTGGGCTATGCACCGCCTTGTATCCGAACCCAGGTATTGAGGTGACAATCAACTCCATCGCGAGGGCTTTGAGAATCTTGTGGTTCTTGGGCTTGTCAAGGCTATCATAGCCGAGTAGCGTAGCGTTGTTATGGTCCATAACAATGCACGCCCAGTGAACACTATTCAGGTTGATGGGCAAGAACACAAATTCTTCAGAAGCCGTTTCCAATACCTCGTGAACTGCCTTGGGTTCCAGCTCGCCTCCTTTCTTCTTATTCAACGGGCCGGAAAAAGCTGGTAAAAACACTGTCTTGTTCTTCTTGAGGTTCGCGTGCGCTAACGTCTCCAAAATCCGTGAATGACAGCTTCGTTATACCATATACTCTCCCGTGAGTAGTATAGATTTGCCCAAAAGGCATCGAAAGAAAAACCGTCCAGCGGTAATCCAGTTTCTGGCCACGCCCGCAACAGCTCTCCAGCAACGCTTTGGGCACCCTCGTCTGGAAAGGAGGAGTCGACCTTACCCATTAGCAACGAATAGCAGCGTAATCCACTTGTACATGTATTGCCCATGTTCCACAGGTATTGCATGGACAAAAGTGCAGCTTCGCTGAAATCTCCTACTCCATCAATTTTCACAACCAGATCGACTTCTGTATCTTCTGAGTGTCTCTTATTCTCAGAGGCTTCCGTAATATCCACTTTGTTGGCATGGGGATGCGTTGTCTTTTCATCCTTTATGAGCTGTAGAGCGTGACTCACCCAACTCTCAGGAAGTCGGTAAAGAGTGCCGGCAACTGGAAGTCCATTGTTCTGTATGCTCATCTTCTTTTTGGTCTGCTCCTTGAAGCGCGTATCAAAAGTATCGAGAAACGACGTCGCTTCCTTAAGACGGTATGTTTTTATGGAGATATTTCACCCCATCCTCGACCGTTTTTGCCTCGGAGTACCTTGCGCAATGCCGTGCCGTTGTTATATGCCTTTTGATCAGCATGGCGCTTTGAGTTAACGTGAGCACGATGCGGCGAGTTACTCCGAATGTAGTCGTAAACGCGACTTGCCTTGCTTCCGCCTCGTACCATAACCTCCACGTCACTCATCATTGGAGATCCATCCGGAACATGGTGATTACCTGGATAATTCATGAATATCTCGCCTGGCACTTACTGGTTGTGGCCGTAGAACGCGTGCATCACTTCAATATACCACTTGCCATGCTTCCGCTCGACAGACTGGGCGACAAACCGAAATGGACAGCTCGTGTAGCGAACTCGCTGCACCGGACGGCGTCCCGACGCGCGCGCCCGAGGTTTCCATCCATAGTACAAATGTACACGCGCTTGAACGGATCGAACGACTCGGGACGACAGGTATATCTGCTTCTGGTAAGCCTTTGAAACGAACCTGTTTCTTTAGTCTGGAGTTATAGAGCTTCGTGTTCACCGTCTCATTGACCACCATAACTGTATTTGTTTGATCCTCGTACTCTGTTAAGTACCTCTCCAAGCGTTCCCACGAGCGGTGCAATTTCTTCGGCATGGGTACGTAGTGCATAACGTCGTCACGCTCCGAAGAAGATCTTTTACGAGAGCTGCGTCCACTCGAAGAGCTCTGAGCAGCGCCGTCGCTGCCAGCATCATCAGCTTCCGCATCCTCTCCCTCTTCTTCACGCTCCTCCTCCTCCTCCTCGTCATCCTCGTCATACGAATCCTCCTCTTCCTGTGCGTCACCATCCTCTGCTTCATCAGCACCCGAAACATCGTCGCCGTTTGAAGCATCGCAGCAAGCACTTCCAGCATCAACTTCTTGAGAAGGTTGAGTATCTTTTGCATTCTCATCAGCAGCGACGTCACCCTTGTGATCTTCAGTCTTCGTTGAAGCGGCAGCAGCCATCTCCTTCTCCTCCTTCAGCTTTTGCTGTCTCTGGATGTGCGCAGTTTTCCGAGTTCGAGCTATATCTGGATGTGTTCGTAAAACCTGGTCAATACCTGCAAAATACGTGGCAGATGCATCAGCTCAAAGATTTCAACACGAAGGCTCCCGTGCCAGCATGCGTGCGTACCCGACTAAAGCGAAGACGAATTGTTGGGGCGGCGCGTGTGCGGAGAACAAAACGGACTTCAGCCGTGCAGATGCAACCAGATATTCGTTCCACACTAGAAATCCACACAAAAAGATGAGAATAGAGTCATTCCGTCGTCTATCACTTGTGTACGTACGTTCAGCTGCCACAGGAGCTTCAGCAGCAGCCACGGGAGCGTCAGCAGCGGCGGGGGAAGCAGGGTTCTTGCGTCCGCGGCACGTTGAGAAATGAGTGGCGCTGGCCGCGCGCGGGAACGTGCAGGCACGTGCGTGAAATAAAATGGACGTGTGTGAAATAATCCGGACGGTATTGTAATTTATCTTCGCCGTTATTTACTTCCAACATGGCCAATACATGCTCCTGAACCTGGGTTTTACATGCCAAATAAAACATGGACAATATATTTTCCGAATCGTTTTTGTTGCGTAAAACCCCTAAAAATGGCGTCGCCGCTCAGTCGGTCGAAGGTCAAGAATACTTGATCTCATTTAAGAGCTTCGATGGATTCTTGGCACGGAGGTAGTGAATCAGGAAGTGAGCGAGCTGCATTGTAGTGAACCCAAGAAAACTGGATCACGAGGCAAATGTTTTGGCACTAGCGTGGGTTCGTCATGGTAAGCAACAGAAATCGATGACGATTATGAATGTTAGCAACGAAAGCGGCCAATCACTGGGTGAAGACTGAATTGAATATCTAGAGTTGCTGTGCACTTCGAGGAAAACTACTGAAGATTATGAAAATGCGATGGAAGACATCTACGCAATGGTCACCAGTATGAAGCAAAAATGTTTTGGAGAGGAGAGCATCACCAATATGGAAATACTATCGATCATGCGCTTCAAACAAAGAGTTTCGGTGCTGCTATTGGGCATAGTTGGTTTTCGATCACGGCGAAGGAGGAGTTCATTTTGACAATACTTTCTAAAAATTGAATATTACTTTGGAGTAGCTAATTGTTTTCTACAAGCATTTTACTACTACTAAATACTTTAGCAACTATCTGAAGGTGCTTGTCGATAGCCTTGCAACTGATCTCTGCAACGGCTTCGTTGTAGTTCGGTATGGATCAAGGCTCGTTCGTCGTTGTATGTGCTGTTGCTTCTTCACAGTGTGACGTTCACGAGCTTTCATTGCTGCGGTGTAAAACGCATCTGTCCTCCTAACTGCTCGCTCATCCGTATTTTCGAGAAGCTGGGCCATGTGTGAAGTATGCCGAAATCTGCGAGTCTCTTCCAAGTGTTGTTTCTCCTGAAGTAGTGCTGCAAATTGGTTTTCCCGCTCATGACGAAGTTCACGCATCATTTTCTCCGAAGCCGAGCGTTGGGCCTTCTCTACAAGTTCACGTTCCTTGACTTCACGCCTCGTTTTCTCCTTCACTAGTTGGATCTGGTTAGCGTAAAAGTTTTCCATGGCCTGCTCACGCTCTGCGTGCTCTTTTTGGATCTGCTTAAGCACTGACGCCGTCACGCGGTGTTCTTCCCTGAGCTTCTCCTTCTCCAGATCGAGCAGGTGGCTCATGGCTTGTCGTAGCTGCTTCTCTTCTTCGTTCTTGGCCTCCAGCCCAATAGCAATGCGGTGTAAACGCACATCTTGCTCGAACCGACGAGACCGAATCTTGTCGACGTTTGCCATATGCTCCCCAGACTTGTACGCACGTTCCAAGTGCTGTCGCTGAGAGGCCTCTCGCTGGCGTAGTTCCAGTAAGTGATTTTTCAGTGAGAGTTTATACCGGAGATACTGAGCTTGAGCCTTCGATGTTGCCGCGTGCTGCCTAGTTTTGGGAAGTAGAGGGTAGAGAGACTTGGATGTATCACGTCGGGTGGTACGAGAAATGGACGCTCGCTCAGGAGCGTGAGGATCCTCTCGTGCAACCTTCTTTTTTACTGGGCTGGGTGTCAATTCATTGTCTTCTTCAGCCTCCTGGTGGTTGGCACTCTTTCGAGGAGTAACAGGCTTCTGGGTGGGAACGTTCTCGTTCGGTCGAGAATTCTCGCGATCTCCGACATCTTCAGCAGCAGCTTCGTCTTCTTTGTGCTCGGGAACAACATCTTCAATACTAACTGAAGAAAAGTTCTGCGTGAAAACACCTTCGTCCTCCATGAAATGCATGCTCTCATCGCTGATATGGTGCACGGATGACACTCCTTCAAAGAATTGGATCCGCTTTTCCGCAGTGGGTTCTTCCTTTTCGCCATTTCCACTAGCTTTGTCTTCCTCAGGACTGGAACTGCCTGCTGCAGCTACGAAACGCCCATACCGCTTTGTCTCCAATAACTCTTGTTCTCTTTCCTTCTGCTGCTTCGCTATCACTCTCGAACCCTCGCGAGCCTGTCGTCTACTTGCTGCCTTCTTAGCTGCAGCTTCCGCTCTGCTGTTACTGGCCTTGAATGACTCCTCCAGTAATCTCGATCGCTTCTTGTTATTCTCCTCGATAGCCTCCGCTCTACTAAGTGACACATCGTGCGTTGACCTGTCCATCCCGTTCACAGACGACCCTTTCCTCCTCGCATCGCCACTAACTGCTCGCCCCACACGAACTTCCTCCTGTTTCTGGCTCCCTCGTGACAGTGATGTCCCCCTTCTCGTTTTAACCTGGTTCTTCATCCTTTTCTCCCTCAAACGCGTCTGTTCCGGATCATCGCTCTTCGGCGTACTCTCCACCTTCTTTTGTTTCTTGGTAACCTTGGGTGGTGCTCTTCTCTTTGTCGTTGTCATTCCTAGACTGGCAATACTCACATCTCTTAATCTGTCTCCAATCTCCTGACTCTCCTCAAACAGTAGAGTGTACACCTGTTCCAGCATCGTCAGCAGGCGACGGATGCTACCAAAGTCTCCATCACAGAGTCTCTTTCCAGTGAGCTCGTCCACTGTATCCCCATCATTTCCCTCCTCCAATAGAGCATCTCGTAATGCGTCTGCAACCACCTGTGCATTATTCTCATAGTCCTGTCGCGTTCTCGGCACTCGTTCCACATCTCGCAGGCGGAATTGGAAGAGCTTCTCATACAGAGCCACGCTCATAGACGATACGCTAGCAGTGAGATCCTCAGCAGTAGCGAACGCACGGTCTCCAAAGCCCATTTTCGATAGAAAGGCATTGGTATCAGAGACCAATTGGGTGGAAGCATTTTTCTCGACTTGTACGGGGTCATTGGGAGTGGGAAGTTGTGTGTTTTGTAGAGGAAACGTGTGTGCGTGTGTTGCTGCTGTCGTCATGGACGCTACGGGAATTCTACGCAACAAATGCACGCGTCAAAGGGAAGGTATGATGTGGAATGAGCTCTTGGGAATTTGAATTGAAATGGGATTTTCAAATTGCGGACGCGGGACGGTACAAATGTCTACTGCTACAGAATCATTGACTTGAGGTTTGTATCCTTTTAAATGCGATGTGGATGTAGCAGGCAGTTACGGACATACAATCGGTGACGATAGACCGTTTCGAAACCAAAACGTAGAAAAGTACTGTGAGCATCTGATTAAGTACGAACAAGAGGAACTACTTCAAGTTGAAGACGAAGATACTTTTTACTGCTACAGGATCCCTGGTGTGGTTGCTCTTGAGGCTGGCAATATTACTGGAGCTTCCTTGTCTCGTGGCTGTTGCGGTTGAATAAATTCAGCAAAGCGATGTTGATGATTCTCCCACCACCTCTCGGCCTCTTCCTCAGTCACTTTCTCGCGATCGAAGAGCACAGCGATCACTTGTTCCTCGTGTGTATCTTCTCTCCGTCCGACATGCAACGCCACGCCGTCTCGTCCAGCTCTCCGATCGGTTTTGCGGTACATCGTGCTCAGCTCGAACTTGGATGCGTCCTGTAAAACCAGTCGCACCTTCGTCTCACTCGAGTCAAAGCCCACTCGCCTGCCACCGATTCTCGGTTTTGCACTCCATGCGGGGACATTCTCTACCATTTTTTCTTCTTCTTGTGGTACTGCATCGATGTCTGGTGCTTGTAACTCGTCACCACTATTCCCGTGCGAAAATGTGACATCTTCGTGACTACGGTGAGCATTGTTTTGTTCTGACAGTTCAGATCTTGCACTTGGCTCGATGTCAATCTCCGATGTGCGACTTGATGCTAACGAAGCCTGCAATTCGAGCTTCATGTTATCCAGAAGCTTGCAAGATACCCCAACAGGTTCGGATATCGACGCATTCTGCAACGCAGTCTTCTTCTTTGCTCGCCGGTGATGAGAAAGCCGCGGCACCTTTGGCAGTGATCGCTCCTTCGATCCAGGTTCTCCTACCCGCCGACTACTTTCACTTCGCGCGACAGATCTATTGCTTGAAGATGTACTTGTGGTGTCTCTGAAATATTTGTCTCCTGAGTAAGTGATCCGGCGAATGAGCTTCGGCTGAAACGTGAGTTCTCGTTCATATTCCTCTGTCTGACGAAGCCGTTCAGCCTCCACTTTGTCGTGTTTTTTCCGAAGCCACTCCATTTGCCGCTCCAGCAAAGACATTCCAGTGAAACTTTTAACGATAGGTGCAGCATGTGTATCAATACCAAGCTCTCGTCGAGATAAATACGCCGCACTAGACCTAGGTCGAGTCTTTTTAGCCTGCTCAGTTTCAGGGTTCAGTGGCCCCAGCGACCAGGCAGACGCGTTGTTGCTGTCTTCGTCATCATGAGTAGTGGCATTGCTATTGCTGTCAACGCACTTGTCATCCGAAAGAACGATTAGATCTTTCCCAGGTCGCAGTTTCCCTCGACTGGGACTCGCTTCATCGTGTTTTTTCGTCTGGGCAACGATCCCTGCAAAACAGGGAAGGTCACGGAGCTCCATCACGATATGTTTCCAACATTTGCACTGTGATCGTGGGTAAGAGTCCCCACGCTGAATATGTCGTCGAATCATCTAAAATATCGAAAGGCTGTTAGAAATACCAGGGAGACAATGTGGATAGAGGTCGTAGCCCCTACCTCTTCTGTGCCATCATCAGGTATGATAACTCGACTTGTTTCATCACGCAACCAGTGCTCGACTAACCGTACGCGTTGATGCCACCAATTAGCTTCCCTACCCAGGGTACTTAAGTCCTCTGCAACAAACTTAGCCTGGAATTACCACGCATACGTTAGAAATATAAAACAGCACAATGACAGCATCGTTCGTTTACCATTCCATCGACTAACGTTGCCTCGTTCATCATAATTGTCTGCACCATACCGAGAAAGATGGCAGGCCGCCAGTTCCAGACTTACCAACCAAGAAACCGAGAATCCACGAGGGCGTAAAAATAAATACTTCATCCATTTGAACCTGGAAATCCACTATTTCTGGGAGAACTATCACTAATAGTTGTTGTGGACGGTTAATAAGTCTCCTCACTGCAAAGATAACAATCCGTCAGCTGCTGGTTCACCGTTCTTCTTGAGTAATAGGACAGATCGTAGTTCTGGATTCATCTGATCAATTTCATCCTTGGTCTGCACCACCTTGTACATCTTGCGGATAGCAAGTATCATGCGCTTCGTAGTTGGGAGATGGGGCAAGATTCGCTGGCTCTGCATAATTTCACTCCGTCCTTCATCTCGTAGCTGTTCGCCCTGTGCCATTTGCTGCTGAGCTTGGCTCATCATGTCTCGCAGTTCTACAATTTTCTTGAGCCCAAGTGTTGCGGCATCCAGTTGACCCGAAGAATCACGAAAGCTATCAACAACCTGCATTGTTTCAACCCCTTCAAATAATAATCTCTCTCCAGCAGCATATTTCTCTTGACCACTTTGCAGAATCTCCTTTCCCTCCTCCTCACGTTCAGTACGCTGCACTAGCCCATGCGAGAGCGCGTTGAACATCCATCGAGAAATCGCCATAATGATCTTCATATTTCCTAGAGCCGGCGGCATCATCTCCTCCATTTTGTATGCCCTCATGGCAAACAAATGTGCTCTTTCCATGACAAGGAGTACCTCGCAAGCGCGAACTTGAAGAAAGTATGCGAACTGCCGATCACTCACCGGCAAATCATCTCCAGGGTTTTTATGAGGTGATTGTTGGAGCATGTTGTGCTGCGTATGGTGATCTTTTCGCACCCACAAACCTTCAAACGGGTTTTTAAGTGTTGTGTGCCTCATCACCACCCCCAGTGAGTTGATAGACGCACTGTCGGCGTGGCCGAAGAACCCCACGATTTCCTCTCGATTATTGAAATAATCGCTGTGAATCTCGAATCGTGACCCCTTCTCGCAGTTGCCAAACCATTTTGAGTACCGCCCAGTACTCGTACCAAAGCGCAGCCCATATATGGATTGCGAAGCAAACCCCTCCACGCTAACAAGCTTTTCGCCGCGGGTCAACGAGAAAATTTCGCGACTGCCGAAAGGGTTCCCATGGAGAGAACCCTCTAAACTCACATGCCCATTCGTCTTTATCGTCACCGAGATACCGTCGACCTTCTTGCCACAAAGGATAGCAACCTCACTGATACTACCAAACGGTGGAACCTTGTCGTGCATGAATGGTCTGCCTGCTGTTACGCCAAAAAGACTAGATGATCGCTCTGCGTAATTGTGCACCGCCCGATCGTTGAAGGCCGTTAGCATGAGTCGCTTCTCCAATTGCAACCGTAACCTGACCTCCTTTTCGTGATCTTGAAAGAGTTTCTTCAAAGTTGGTGAGCTGGTCGCTGTTTCCTGCATTAACTTACGGGAATGATTCAGTTTTACGCTCAAGCTCGTGCTAGGCAGTCGTTTCTCCAGTGCGATAATCTTGCAGTGGTAGGTATCCAAATCAACCATACTCTGTCTCCACAAATACGGACAGGAGGCGCATCTTTCTTCATAGGTGTACTTCGTCTTGACTCTGTGTTTAAGGGCAAGAAACACGGTTTGCATCGACCACACGTCTTGCTTCCGGCGTGCGAGTTGAACGATCGTTCGTCTTGCCCTTGAAGTCTGTGCAAATTGCACCCACCGTAAGAAGATCCCACGAAATGAATTTGCCGGTGAAAATTTTGTTCCAGCAAGATGTAAAGATTCAGGAGAGCCATCAAGCAGCCCTTGCTCATCCAAGTAATGTTCATATTTCCGCATGAGTTGCTGCGAACGCTGAAGTTTCTGTGATAGTCCAGATGATTGGAACTTCCACTTCCAAACAGCGTGTTTGAGAAGCGTTTGGAACGAATGATATTTCAGCTTCAGCTTGTAGAGTTCGCCCATGTGCCTCTCCCAGTACATGAAACGATAACACAGGCGAAGCCAGTTACGAAGTTGTGCACGATGGCAAAGCAGACGTGTGTACTTCATCATAACGACAACACGTAGACTTCGAAAGCTCGACTTTAACTGCTGCTGTGCTTGTTTCTGCAGTAAGTCGTCATAAACATTATCCATCGCGTCATGGAGTCGGTGTGCACGACGTCGCATAATTTGTTGCACTTGCTGCATCTGAGCGGCCTTCATTTTCAAA
Source organism: Phytophthora colocasiae (assembly GCA_018806915.1). Lineage (NCBI taxonomy): Eukaryota > Oomycota > Peronosporomycetes > Peronosporales > Peronosporaceae > Phytophthora > Phytophthora colocasiae. The sequence continues at coordinate 2,110,312 of JAGKQI010000061.1, read as the reverse complement.
GTTACGCCGGTTTCCTTGCGCAGGAAGGCATCTTCATTAATTTGCTTTTGGTTAAGAAGCAACTCGCGCCCTCGAATGGTCTCCTTTCGTATGGAATCATTCTCCACGATAGAAATGAGGTCTTGCCGAAGTACTTGTGCTTGAATTGGGTTATTAGCGATGAAGTGAAGACGCCACTCTCGGTCTTCATGCCAATTCAACACAACCTTTTCTCCCACATCCTCCGTTTCATTTTCTTTTTTCCCAGCCTCAATATCCTCGTTTTGTGAAGTATATGGAGGCTTGTACACAGTGCCAATCATCCACTGTCGGAAACGAAAGCTCAGTACACGGTACGCCCCAAGATCTATAGCAAAACGCTTTTTCTTGCCATGATGTATCATCACCTTCAAGTCCTTCAAAAAGATTCTGCCAAACCTTCGGTACGAAATTACATTACCAATCATATGGATACGATCTCGCTCGCGGTATTTCAGATACAGCCCGAGACACACATCGTAAAGCCGGCTTTTGCGTTTAATCTTCTTTCCCAAGTCCGTTTCCATGATTCTTGTCAGAGAAGTTGCAATGACGTTATCGCTGGATTCATCATGTACATCATCGCTATGGAAGTTATCTCGAGAAGCTTCAAGATTGAGCTGGTCGTCAGCTGACAGCAATCGGCTGGCCCGAATGGAACGTCGAGTATTCCTTGCATCGATGCTGGCCCTTCCGTATTGAAGAGATTCATATGGCGATGTCTGAAGACTGCGGCGGGTTGGTGGCACATTATCTTGACCGTTATCAGCCGGATAAAGCGACCCACGCTGGTCACGCGTATGGACATTTGATCCGTGGTGTTGACGCTGATGGTGCGCTAGAGCTTTTGCTTTTGCACCAAAAGAGAATTGACTCAAGAGGCTTGTGTACTGCCGTCGTCTCAAATCATTTTTCAAAATTGAGTAGTAGCGGAGAATATAAAACGTCACCCTCACCATGTAAAACTTGTGAAGATGCTGAAGTGTGGTTCCTTGATTTCGCCAGACCTGGCGTATCAAGCGTGATTGTTGAAACTTCTCCTTCCATGGTTGCCAGCAAGCCAAGCATGTCTTCCTCGCTCTTTTCTTTCTAACTCGTGTGATTTGCTTCCGATTCCACTGTTTTATTTTGAATCGCTGCTTGAGTGCACGGAAGTGGCGTAGCTGGATATACGTACGCAAGACGTTCATCAAAAACACAGTCTTACCGCGTGCGATAATCATTTGCTGAAGGTGGCGCTTCCAAACGTAAAATGGCCAGAAACTCGTACGATAAAAGGCATAGTACTCGTGCAACTTGCGAGTCATGTACTTCCAAGCAACGAACTTGCGTAAAACATACTTGCGCAATAGTCTTGCGCGTTCGGCAAATGTACGCCAGTCATGGAAAATTTGCTTCTTCTTGCGAAAGCGGAAAATCATTTGTCGCTCAGGCCATTGATCAATCTCAAACTGTTTCCAGTACCGACGGATACACTGCTTCATAACGTCGACTGCAAAGTCGTGGTACAGGTACGCTGCTACTGGAACCTCGACACTCTCAAAGTGTCCATTTCGGGAGTACTTCTGGAGAAGTGTGGACAAAATGACCTTGAGACTTAGTTTATCTGGAACAGAATTTGCTGTGTGCGTTGCAGGGTCTTCAGCTATGTCGGAAAGTGGAAGTCGGTTGTCAAGTATCCGCCTACGGTGTGGCTTACGGAAAATGACGTCTAGAAACTGGGCTCGAAGTTGCAATCGGTGGTGCTCGCTCTCCCACGGAATGGACCTGGAGTCACATTTAAACTGCTTTAAAATATCAATCATTTGCTTGGCTGAAGTTGCTAAGCGCTGCCGAACTGAGATTGCATACAAAACAGTAATCTGAGTACACACGACTGCGATAGCACCAAGCTTCTTCAAAAACACAATATTCGAATTTACCTTTTTCTTCCAGTGCTGATAGCTCCCTGTTGTAAATATCCTTTTCTTGTCTTTGACGAAATTTTTCACGATCAAACTCACGTTTCCACCTTGAAGCTTCTTGTGAGTCAACTGGGTGAAAGATCTGACGAAAGCCTTCGTATGTCAGTAAGGCCTTGGATATTCTCCGGCTTTGGTTTGAAAAATTATCGATGATTCCGTCACCATCAACTGCTTGGGCGGCTTGCATCGCTGCAACATGGTCCTCAAGGATTTTCTTGACCTTCGCTGCATCTTTATCGCCAAGCTGGATGTCCGAGTGCTGAAGGAACTTGACAATTTGGCTGATGGTCATATCACCACTGCCCGTAAACGCAATTTCAATTGTATCCCAAGACTTGAACAACCGTTTCTGCAGTTGTGTGCTAACGAAAAGATGCAATTCTGACAATCTTTTGCGTCGTCTTAGCCCGGGTGTCTGGACCTTTGCTTGCAGCCGAGAAGCAGGAAAGCCAATGTCGGATGAAAAGCCTTCCTCTTCACCATTATTGTCCTCGTCCTCAGGGGCATCGAGCCCACCACCACCGTCAGTAAACACAGACGATTTTCTCCTGGGCAACAAGTCTCCAGGCTCTGTCCCTGTGGTTGCAGGTGTTGCTGCCGAGCTCGTGACTGACGGCACTCCAGTCAAAAAGACTCCGGCTGCATCATCTCCAGCATCCAAAATCACTCCATCACTAATCGAATAGTCTAAGCCATTGTTTCTGTCTTTCAATGCATCGTCATTCACACTGATGGAACCGTGATCTGCATTGTCCTGCCACTGGCTCCAAATAGCGTTCACTGCACTCTCGACAGACTGCTGGTTGTCATAATCTCCTGGCCCCGCCATGGGCCAAAGCCCAAATCTACTCAGATCCCTCCACAGCTTCTCTCGAAGCCTATTCTTTCTGTCTGTGTGACCCAACCCATCAAGTTTTCTCGCTCGAGAGTTCTGTCGTCGTCTTAAAACGCTCTTCAGCACCATAGTCTCCATTTTCTTCGCTTTGCGCTGCTCTTCCTCTTCTCTTGAGCCCAATCTGGATACTTTCGGCGTCACAGTATACCTTGTATCGACTCCATTATTCACAATACTGCTTATTCCTGCTCTACTCGCCACATTACGCTGTATTCGGGCACCAACAGGATGAGACTCGGGTAATAGCACCGGAAGGTCGAACCAATTTGGCACTGCCAGTGCTCGACGCCCCACGCGACTCTGCGCAGAACCCCCACCTTTCCGCGCATAGATAATTGTACGTTGAGGCGATATATCGTCGACAACAGGCCGCATGAGCTCCACCTCTTCCTCCGGGACGTCCGCCATCAGGGTTGAAGTGACCCGTGGCGCAAGAGGTTACGCTTATGTATACGTATAGTGTACCCCATACAAACTCCAAGATGTATTTCCAAGTGCCAACAAATAGTCTGACCTAGCCCCTCTAACTATAGGTCGCCGATTACTGTACATACAATTAATACATAAAAAAGACGGGGTGTCATCCCTACAAAGTACTGGTCGTGACCTCACGTCCGAGCCAAAACCAATCGTTTTAGCTGCCCAGCATCGGCATAACAGCACCGAGAGCGCCCCAAGACCCAGGAAGAGAGACCTGTAACCATGGCGGACCGTCGCGAGGATAAGCCCGCGGACTTCCTGCTGCCGGAGACAGTGAAGAGCTGGTTCTCCCACATGTACACGCACCTGATCTCGGGAAATGTGACGGAGATGGCGCGCCTGTACGACCGCGAGTTCCATAACTTGACTAACAACTACTTCAAGCAGGCGTCGTGGCCGGAGCCCAGCGCCGTGGAGTCGCTTGTGGACAAGGACCCCACGTTCTTGTTGTTGTACAAGCAGATCTACTTCCGCCACCTTTTCTCGCGTCTGCAGCCGGGTATGGACATGAAGGTGGCGTCTTGGGAGACCTATGTAGCCATTTTTGACGGTGTGTTGGATGGCACGTTGGATCTGGAGGCTCTTCCCTCTCAGTGGGTGTTTGACATTGTGGGTGAGTTCGTCTACCAGTACCAGTCTTACTGCCAGTACCGTGCCAAGGTGGCCACTAAGGGAGAGCAGGAGATCGCCCAGTACACTGAAAACCTCTTTATCTGGGACACTAGCAAGGTTCTCGGCTACCTGCACGCTCTGGTGCGTTATTCCAAGATTGTGGAGATTCTTAAGGAGGAGGAAGGTGTTCAGGCCCCGTCCGATGTCGTCAAGGAGCTCGGATACTTCAGTCTCATTACTTTGGCCCGTGCTCACGTGTTGTTCGGAGACTACTACACTTCGCTGAAGCTACTGGAGCCCATTGACCTGTACAACAAGAGCTCGCGTGGTGATGCCAAGACCACGGCACAGATCCACGAGAAGTCCCCTGGCTGCCATGTCTCCGTGTTCTACCACATGGGGTTCGCTCAGCTCATGCTCGAGGACTTTGCCGCTGCGATCCGCTCCTTCTCGACCATCATCCTGCAGGTGAACCGTAACCGCAACTACTACTCGCGTTTTGCAGATTACGAGCAGCTGCACAAGCTGACGGAGAAGGCCATGGCTTTGCTTGCCATTGCGCTCTTCCTGTGCCCTGGACAGCGCGTGAACGACCAGATCCACTCTCTCATTCGTGAGAAGTACGGCGACAAGCAGAGCAAGCTGCAGAAGGGCGACATCTCGGCCCTGACGGAGCTGTTCGGCTTCTCGTGCCCCAAATTCATCTTGGCCGCCGTGGCGGTGGAGGGTGAGGCTCCCGTGAACCGCAGCGCTGAGGCTTCGCAGCGGCAGCAAAAGGCCTTCGACGCCATGGTCACGCGTCAGCAACACATTCCGGCAGTACGCTCGTACATTAAGCTGTACCGTTCGATTGACCTAGAGAAGCTTGCTGCTTTCCGCGGTGTGGATGTCGAGCTTGCTCGTGCAGAGCTGATGGCTCTGAAGGTCAGCGGCTCTCGACTTAAGTCGGACGTACACTTCTTCCTGAACAACAACCTGGTCCTGATCGACGAGGAAGCCAGTAACCAGCGCACGGGCGAGTTCTTTATCAACCACATTCACAAATTCGCGCGCATTGTGGACGAGTGCGCCGTGAACCAGTAAGTTGTTTCAATCCAGTAATCCAGAGAACCTCGCTCAGCTCTGAAGTGTCCACACAAGGAAATGACTGTGCTGGAGATATGCTCAGATAGTAGCGGGGGTAGAAGGAAAGCTAAACGGAACGACTGGAAACGGCGGAGGACAAGATGTAACTGGATGAAGGTGGTGAAAGCAGTGCTTTGGTGCGTCGAGGCCATCGAATCGAGCGCTCAAACAACTTGCATGCGAGGAATGGCAACTGGAATTCAATCGTGTGTGTGCGTTGAGTCTTTTGGAGATAGGAGGATGTAGGTAGGTACAAGTAGATAGGTAGCCAGCTGCAGCAGTTCAGCAATTCTATCCGCTTTCATCCGTTTGCGGTTCGTTATTTGTTTCGGATTACGATTTGTTTCCTTGGACATTTACCCATATAGGGAATCTGCATTAGAACCCTACGCTTTTGCTTCGCTCAACACTAGCGCCTGTGCTGCCAGTGTCGAGACCTTTTTACTAGCAACGACAACACAGTAGTGAGCCTGTAGTAAGTGAAATTCCTCCAGTTCATCAAAAATCTCGAGCCTTTCACGCCTAGCAAAACATTCACAACAGTCAGCCTATTTCACACGTAACACTTGCATCTCAATCTTAACCGTACTTGATGCGTTCCGTCGGATCCAAGTAGTGATAGTAGATCTTGTTCATATCCCAGCACTGTGCCACCTCGTAGTTGTGCTCCGTAAATCTTGCAATCTGCGCTTCGACCGTGGGGAAGTCGTAGATACTTAGCAGATCGCAGCCACGTGCCTTAATGTTCGTCATCATTACTTTTCCAAAGGCGTCGTCAGGCAAGATCTGCTCGTACAGTGCAAAATTCACGTCGCCAAAGTATGACGAAGCCCACGACACTAGCTGCTGGGAGAACTTGGCTTCCATGTAGATTAACACACACTCGGACACGAACAGTGTGGGAACGTTACGATCGATGCCTGCCTCCTCCATTTTGGTCTTCGTGGCTTCCAGATCTCTCAAATCACAAGGTAGTAAATGATAACCAGACGTATTAAGCTCTGTATAGCCAGAAGATACTGCAGCTGAAAATTCTTCAGCTTTTTCAAGGCCCAGCACCTTGTTGAGCTGTTTGCGGCGCTTGATCGTGCTCACTTTCTGCAACGTCACGTCCGGGAAGTCCAACTCGAAGTACTCACAGTTAGAGAGCAACTCATTGCTCTTTAAGCGGAAAAACATGGTGTCCAGTCCCGCCCCGAGGATCACCACCTGCTTCTTAGCGTCTCCAGCACCTAAAAATTTGCGCACAAGCGACTCGACTACCGCCACACGCGCGTAATATCCACGGTTAATAATGGGCATGCGTCGTGACGGGGCCTTCACGAAGAACTGCACGAAAGGGTCGGCATAGTAGCCCAATTGACTGGCTGAAAGCTTGCACAGGGAGGCATCGGACGCCGTCTCCCGCACTGCGCTGTCATGTTCGGCGGATGCCATGGTAAATGGGATGGATGTCACTAAAGACTTTAGTAACATTAATGTGACGTACACCAACTGGTGAATCTTGTGTTACAATTGGTGTGGCAGAGCGCTGACGTGGCGTGGTTAAATCGTTGCGGTGTTTTAACGCCCGATTGACTATCCTGGTCAAGATCGTCGGTTTGGTCATCCAGTTGCCTGCATTTCGCTGTCAAGGAAGTTGGATAGTCGAGTGCAGCGAGTAGCCCCGCCACAAGCTTTATACATGTAAGCAGCGACGTCCTTTTTCGCTGGTGTTTCGTGCCTTGCTGACGACAAAAGACGGAAGCAAAGACGCCGCGTGAGACTTTCATGCACCGCATCAACAGTCAAACGAATCTCAGCAGCAACAACGTTGCACTATGTACACTGAGCGAGGCGGTGCTGTGGAGTTCAGACGTGAGACCATTTCGACGCCGCCTTGATCTGGAGAGAAGTCATCGTTCAGCCACAGAAATCTTAGCCCAGTCTGCCTTGCAGCTGCCATAGTGTTGACACCGGGTCACCAGTACGGTGGACGCCAGTAAGAAGGCGTTCAGTGCATTGCTTTCTTCGCAGCAGCATGTTCCGCCTAATTGGCCGCGCGCACTACGCAACGATCAGCACAATATTGCCCAATTTTGTAGCTCTATTTTGTCTATTTTTCCAAAAGCATACAAACACCAAGTCATCGAACTGTATACTTGCCTTGCAAAAAGGACGCAGCGAGCCGGACGACACTCACTTTGTCGTTGAACGCGTCGCGACTCGCGACGTTGATCCTCGGTCCCCCCCTTGGCGCTCTATCGTCACATTTCGCAATCGACGCGGCCTGCAGCAAAGTCTCCGCTTGGAGCCTCATCGGTACTGTACGACCATGAAAATTCCATTCGTCGGTCTCACCTCACCATTCGTTTTCTTTGATCGTAGCAGGTTTGCAACCGTTTACCGGTACTTGTAGACTTGCACGTGTCAGGCAGCAGCAGGTTTTAGTGTCTCCAGCTCACCAGTTGTCACTGCCCATCGGAATTTCAAGAACCGGAGAGAGCACGCGGCTGCTGCTCATGAAGAAACGAGTGAGCACCGGCATGTTGAACAGTAGCGCAATGGACCGCAACAGCGGCAGACTCCTGCTGGACTACCGGGCATCCGAGCCTGCGTTGGCCGAGAGCGAACACTCGAGTCTGTCGGATGGACCGCTCTCTAGATCGCAGATCCAGCGACCGTCCAAACTAACGGCTTCTCCGTGGAATCCGGGGCACGTGTCGCCGCAGAGTCGGCAGCGGCCGACCATGCGCCGTAAACTCAAACTTCCAGGTAGGTCCAAGCATAAGCAAGTGACGAAACTTCCCCGAATGGACGAGGTTATCCCGCGCGTGGAGATCACGGACGAACAGCAGACGTTCATGCGCGAACAGGCTGAAGGACTCATTGCGAGTTGTTTGCTCAAGTCCAAGGCGGCGTGGGATGGCACCAAGCAGATCTTCGACGACCCCAAGCACTGGAAGCTGCACAGCGCCAAGCCGCATCTCGCCGTATACAAGCGGAAGGACCCGCATCGTGGAAGTGCAACAGCGCATCAGTTCGTTTCCACAGGACGGATCCCCGGACTTACGCTGCAGGACGTCGAGTACGGCAAGTACAGTGACACGACACTGGACGAACGCTCCGTCAGTGCGTATTTGTTCCGTGACTACTTCTTGGATGCTGCTGTGCTTCAGGTACTTGAGGCGCAGACGGACGACGATCCGTTCCGCTTCTTCGGCATCAAGTGGATGGCGTTTGCGTCGCCTAGTGGACCTGCGAGGTTCTTCTCACCTAGAGATCACGCATACTACGAATACGCCAAGACGGTGACTACTGATGAGGGCTACAAGGTGCTTGTCAAGGTGATGCAGTCCGTTGGGGACGACGTCCTGCCCCCGCTGACACAGATCGTCGGCCATGACAAGCCGAGCGACGGCGTAGATCCGTCAAAGCTTCGCTTTGTTCGCGGTCATATTTCCATGATCTCCATGTACAGGTTTGACGAAGCGAGTAACGCGGTGAAAGTGTTCGCTGAAGGAGCTCTGGACCCGGGAGGTCGAGCTGGTACCTGGTTAAGCAGTGCGTTCCTGTCGCAGTTCGCGCCGACTGTCGTGCGTATTGAATACTGCGCCGACATCAAGTATATCATGAAGCACGGCATGATCTTCCCCCATCCACCAGCAGCACTGAGTCATTCGCAGTCAGGCCAGAGCCTGAACAAGAGTCAAAGCACCGTGAGTGGGTCCGAGGTTACAGCTCACGGCCCCACCGCAATGCCGTTTTCAGCGTCGCAGAGCGGATTCCCGGCGTTCTCGATGAATCCGCCTCCTGAAATGGGCCGGATGTCCATCAACCCTCAGCCCAGCTGGGTGCCTGACCATCAGCGCAAGGTGTGCTTCGTGTGCTTCAAAAGCTTTGGAATCGTTCGGCGTCATCGTCATCACTGTCGGATGTGCGGCGAGGTCATGTGTTCTCGTTGTATGATCACGTTGCCGCTCGTTGCACCGCCGTCTTCAGCACCGACAGGTGAAAGCGAGAACAACACTGAAGTCGCTTCTGGTAGTGATATCCGTCGCTCTCGTCGACATGTTGAAGGACGTCCGATGAGTGTGCTGCTCAAGCAGCCAGCCAAGAAGAGTCTAGAGGAGACGCGTCCGAACGGGTACCCAGCCGTGAACAATGTGAAGCTGTGCAAGAAGTGCATGTTCAGCATCCGCCAGGAGCGCAAGGGCACGATGAGAGGAGCTACCAACTTTTACGCTGCTCCTACCATGATCAAGCAGTTCCCTCTGGTATTGCAGGGCTCACTGGCCGATAACATCGGACTGAGGCCGGGTCCGATGCGTGGATTTTTCCCCGGTGGGCGATACGCGGCCGATGACGAGCTACTTAACAACGCAGAAAGAGGTGGCGCTGAAGAGGACGACATCGAGGAAACGGACGAGGAGTATTCAGCTCGTGTGGAGCGAATGCGGCAGATTCACATGGCACGGGAGAAGAAGAAAAACCTACGCCGGAGCATTCTCCTCTACGATGAAGACGATCTAAACAACGGAGAAGAGTCTCCACCTGCTAGACCCAGTCACCTCTTCCACAGCGGTGACAGCACGTTCAACTTCGATGATTTCTTGCTGCCAACGCCCAAGCGTGACGAAGATGAAGAGCCAAACCGTCTCAGCCGTGGACGAGGCGTGAGCTCTACTAACCAGAGTGATGCGATCCCTCCTTCAGTTCCTCGTCGGCCATCCACCGCTGCTCGCCAGTCTGAGAGCAGCTCAAAACTTCGGTCATTGTCGATACCGGATCAACTGGAGCAGGTAGAGCGGTCAATTGCTCAGCAGGAGGCTTTAATCCGCTCCATTGCCGAGCAACGGAGTAAGATGGTCCGTTCCCCGGAAGATGACACCGTTGCTAAAACTACAGCAGCCACTACTGCCGGTGAAGTGTCCTCCGAAGCACGATCTTCTCTGTTGTACCCCGGCTCGACCCAAACTGCACCGACACCACGAGCCAACCCACCCTTCACCCCACTCTCCATGCGTTCTACTTAGAAGAACAGCTTGGAGTCATGTAGCATAGAGCACAACGTTGGTGATAAACGAAAACAAAATGCTAAACGTCAATGTCGTCTCATGACAACATGTTAATTGAACATGAATACACTATCCGTTCTACCTCGAACAGATTCTACGTAGTACGCTTCACCAAGTTACGCTTTAGATGAAGCAGCTTCTGCTGCAGCTTCCTTTTTGCGTTCCTGTTCAAGGGTGAAGAGGATACGAGCTTGATCCGCTAAAGAACTCTCGACTTGAGCGAGAGCCTGGCGTAGATCTTGCATGGGCTCGTCAATTTCGCTGCATTCGTCTTCGTTATCGCTGTACAACGAGGTCGTGGATGACGATGGCGACGGGACTTGTCGGTTCTGGTACAGGGCTTCGTCCTGTAGATCGCGCATACGGCGCAACACTTTCTCGGTAGCGCTTACCGTCGCTGTAGCGGCTGCAGCACTCGCTGCGAGTTCGTGTTCTTTGTCTTTGAGTTCGAACAGGCTATTGGGGTCAAAGCCGGCAGTGTAGCTACTCACTCGTCCTTGACTTCCGTCCGCCGGTGGCTTGGACTCCTCATCGGGAATACGATTAGTCTGGGTTGGGTAGAACTGGATGTCATCTTCGACGTCGCTAGGGATTTCAATGCTGTGGTGACTCGGAAAGCGCTCGGAACGGTCACTGCTATCATAGCTGCTCTCGTCCTTCTCCATGAACTCCTTCATCTGTGTCGACGTAACAAAGGATGAAGTGGACAAAGCATGCGGCGACAGGATCATGACGCGTTCGTGGTTGGCATTGCTGTCCAGTCCTCCGTCCTCTTGGCCATTCCACTCCTGAGCGTACGAACCAGGTCGCACAAACATGGATGAACCCGGTCGCATGTCGAAAGCGTATGATCCCGGTCTTCTCTTCATCTCCGCAAGGCCATCGACACTTTCAGCGTCATCGTCATCCAACACCAGCATGGGAAGGTCCGGCTCACCTGATCGATCTGGTTCATCGAGTCCGTCAAGTTCCTCTACTTCCCTATTATCAGGTGTCCACGTCTGCGGACGGAGAGGGTAGTCGTCAACTAGACCGTACTCGTCGCCTTCAATGGCAGGGACGTTTCCATTCAGAGCCATGTCACTATGACGTCGCCGTTGTGTTGACTTGCTCTTGGATCTATTCACAAGTGGAACGCTTTGCAAGCAACGAAGACAGACTTTCGCCATCACCACACACACGATCGAGTCACCACCCAGCACTGCCGTCTCCATGGGACCGTTCACTGCTTTCCTGGCGTTTACCAAGCTCTGACTTGCGTCGAACTCGCCTCCCCCGTTCTTTTCCTCTTCTTCCACCTGGTTGTCAAAGCTGCAGGTCATTGTCTCGTCAAATTTGGTCGGAGGAAGTTCATCCGTAATATGCTTTGCATCTGAGACGACATCCACAGACGTAGCCACAGTTCCTCGTAATCCACGGAAGCTTTGAGTAGCGCGTACGTTGACTCGGTGGTGGAACGTGCAGTCACGACAAATAACCTCGCCGCAAGCACGGCAGTGGTGCTTGAAGCGTCTCACGAGACGGAACTTCTTGTTGCACACTGAACAGCGCGGACGCAGTTCATCAGCCACCCACTCGTGTGCCATCTCCAGTGGTGGACCGCTTGGTACTTTACGTCGTCTTGATCGTTTCTTCTTCTTTTTCTTCTTGGCAGATTTATTCGGCTGTTCAACACTATCCTCCGTGCCAGCAAGAGTGATACCGATCGATGATCCAGACGACCGGTTAGCGGGGAAGAGTGAACGCTCGGAGCGCCAGAACGACTTGAGGTATCTGTACACGACGCTGTCTGGCATGTTGCCCTTCATATGGATTCTCCCTTTAGCGCACACGTGCAGTAAAGGGTTCCTCACTTCGTTCTCATCGTCCATCCAGTACACGAACGCAGCTTCGATGTGTCCGCGTGTAAGGCCGAAATACGAGTCTTGTCCGCCGTATCCTCGAATGTGGACGGACTGGGTCACTCGATACAGCATTCTTCGTCCAGTTTCCGGGTCCACATGCGTGCCCAAATGTTCGAGGTAGACGAACTCTCGACTAGCCATTAACGCCTGCATCGGAGAGCGTAAAGCTAACCACTTCAGTCCAATGTACCAGAACGGATCCTCCAGTGTAGCGCCTTCGAGAGTCTGCAAGACACAGCAGTCCAGAGCTGCTTCTCCGTACACTTTCCGCTTCAACACCCTCATCTCGCGTGTGTGTTCGCAATACAGAGTGTTCATGACATCTTCTAACGAGTTGGGTAAGACTGCGTGAGCCATAAAGTGCTGGCCGCTTGCAGCTTCCAGTGGAACCGGTGCAAATGGCTGGAAGTTCATTTGACCACGTACAAAATCCGAGCCGTGGAAACTGCCCAGACTCGTGACGCCCGGAATCGTGACGCGCGGCGTAGGTGGTGCTGACCGCTTATCGTCTTCCTCCAGTTGCTGCTCGCTCTGCAGAGTCTGCGTGGCACGTTTGCTGCTCTTCCTTTTCTTCTTTTTCGTCTGCCGTTTGGTCATGAAGCAGGCCGTCGGTCTCGCGGAGAGCACCTTCCAGCCATTAGACACGGCCTTCTCGATGTTAGAGCGTCCCCACGACGGGCCGTCGCGCACCGTGTCCAGTGCCGCTTGCAATGCATAGCAACGGAGCTCCTCGTGTTGTGCCGGTGAGATGTTCAATTGGGGCAATAAGCTCTCATCCACGGGGAAAAAGGACGAGGTGATTGCCACCCGCCTGCGTTGTTGGATCTCCATGGTGTAGGGGCCTGTGCAAGACGTTCACGGAGCGATTGAGGCCGTCAGAGCACACACCCGATGAATATCTGCCGTCACCGCTAATTACACAGGTGCAGGTGTAACAGCTGACGGCTTGGGTAGAACTTCTACCGTCTGGAGCTGTAGAGAGAGCAATCAGGTGCAGCTTCCGACGAGAAGCCCTCGCTCACTCAATCCGAGCCCGACGGCGAGCGGGAAAATGTGAGAGAGCGGATGAGGCGTGCATGGCTGTCGTTGCCGCTCTCGAATGGATGCGCTCTGCTCGATGGCGCGTCTGTCGGCCCATGCTGTGCACGGCGTAAGCGACGACCAGAGCGAGCCTTGGCAAGCTGCTCGCGAGTCTCAACGGGACGCTGGGTCCTAGCTTTGCATCGCACGTGCGCCTCGACTCCACGCTGATGGAGTTCACAAACGGGGTCGCGTACGTGGCGCCCGCTCAAGTGACGGCACACACTTGTCGAGACTGTGGTCACCTCGGTCAACGTTCGCCATCGGCTGTTCACACGATGAACTTCGCAGTTATTTAATAGGTAGAGGAACGCGATACACGTACATGTATTCTCCATCGCATCAAAGAGGTCCAGACTCCATGCTCTGGAGTACGACGCTAAAATCACGCTGGGGGATTGAGATTCCCGGAAGCACCGAACACCATCCCATGACGACGAGGAATGGCTGGAAGCGCGAGCCTCAATTGGAGGTCCGGCGATGGTGTGACCGTCTTGACTGAACCAAAGCCAGGCAAGGTGATGCGAGCCGGAAAGGACTTGGAACAGGAGCTCGCTGTCCAACTTGAAGTGCTCCACTTCGAAGCCGCAGGCGAGTCACCGGAGCGCGACCGTCAAAAGCTGGAGCACATGGTTGGCACCAGCCGGTCGGTGCGAGCTAGTCGCGCATTGCAAGCAATTGAAAGTCCTTCGTAAGTCACGTACAGTGAAAGTGCCTCCAGTGACCACCTTGACAGGGCTTCTTTCTCCAATTCCAAGCGGTGCTGCACGTACCATGACAGAACAGGACACTTCAACTCGAAGAGTATCTTCGGGGTTTCATTGAGATGCAGAACTACCACCTGGATCTGGATCATCGACATCGACACATTGAAGCGTCCATCGAAACAGGAGGACTGCTATCATGGGCTGACGAGCAACAGTATGATCCTGCGTTTATCGGCGGAACGAATGCAGCAGCAGTAGATACAGAAGACAACACGCCGTCGGAAGCGAATTTGAGTCAACAAAGCTCAACAAAACGTCAACCAGCCTATCGAGCACGCCACCACTGATTGCACTGCTAGCAATGAGCAACAGCTTCCCAACTGGTGCCGTGGGGAGCAACATCTACAACACCTCGAAGTAAAAAGCAATGTGAAAAGTGAATGGACCGCGTTGTTGGCAAATGCTTTAACCCGATGCAAAGCAGCTATCGGTCAATACATAGCAGCACATACTGCCTAAGCCTTCTTGGCAGTGAGCACGAGTGGCCCAACATTGTCACCCGTCTCTTTGTTGTGCTTCATGTGAGCACCGTCACAGAACGGGAACTTCTTGGACTTCCAGCAGCGACACATTGTGCATTTGCCCTTCTCCTTGATCATATCCTCCACATCCGGCACCGATACAAAGTCCACAACTTTCTCCTTCTCCAGTTGCACCTGTCGGTTCACACGACCAGGCTTCGAGTTGCCCTTACCAGCGAAGAGCGTCAGGCCCAACACGAAGATGGTGATCAGCAGAGGCGCCAGGTACATCCAATCCGCCTGCTTGAGCTTCAGGAAACCGGAGAATGTGCGAGGCAGCGGAAGACCCTTAAGGTAGCGCGGTAGGTCGGACTTAAGGTACTTGCGGATGACGTCCATGGCGATGTGGAGTCCGGAGCTTGAGGTGGCGAGTCGACGAATGACGCAGATCTTGATGCTACTGCAGTAGAGAAGTGCAGAACCACCAGAATCGAGTTTTCTACCAATCACTGATTTTCCAAGTGATTTATTACCAATCGTAGAAGATAATGCTTCGACCAAACGATTCGCTGAAAATTATCTGATCTGTTAAACCAATCAACCGGATGACGGAGGTTGAAGCGGACTTGCTACCTGTTGCTACTTCCTCTTGGAGATCTTCGTGTACTTGGATGATCGCTTCTCCGTCGTAGTAGTGGTGGTTGAAGTGTGGGAAGATGAGGTAGTCGAAGTCTTGGGTTTCTCCGGAATGGGTTCGCCTAGCAGCTTCTTCTCGGCGAATTCCAGAGCCCAGTCGTGGTTGTGCAGACGCATACTCACACGCTCCTGCTTGTACACTTTGGGCGCGTCGAAAGCCATGTTGGGCCCAGCACCCATACCCATCTGCATTTGCATGGCTTTGGTGTCGTCGCTAGCTGTAAATGCAGCAGTATAACACATAACACACCGTCAGATGGCCATCCATCAATTTAAAAGACACACATAGCAGCACAAGACGTACCGCTCTTCTCGCCGAGGATGAGAGAGAGGAAACCACGCATGCCGAAGCTCACGAGGAAGTACCAGGACACTGAAGACACGTACGATACGTCCAGTGTGCTGTGATGCATCATCAAAACCAACCACCAGTTAGATAATGTTTATAAATCCGTTAACATCAATGCGGTCCATCCTTACTTGAGCTCAATGCCTCGCTGCAGCATCATTTTGAACTTCTGAGTCAGCGAAAACGGCACCTTAGCTGCAGTCGATGACAGTTATCATTAGCACAATAAAATCAAAGCAACAACCAGATACAACAGCCTACGCACCCAGCACGAATCCACCGAAGAAGTAGCTCATGAGTCCCATCATGACGAAGTTGGAAACCATAAAAGTCATGTTGCCCTTCATCATCTCCAGCATCGAGTTGGGGTTCATCATCTGGTTCATGGCCTCGCTCTTGACCTTTTCACGCAGAGCACCCTTCAGACCGTCCTTCTTCTGCGACGCCGTAAAATAGTGCTGTTCACATCATACACAACAGTCAACTAACACTATCAATACTCCCACTCAAATACAAAAGTCTCCCTTACCCGACGCATGGCAAAAGCATCCGGAGTGATGAACTTGGAGTTGACACGCGTAATCTGCGCACGCTTCACCGTGTTCCTGAAAGAATAATATCAGAATTATTTAGCCATCAGTTTTAAAATCGTTGTACGAGTGAATAATAGAGCGATTCTACTCTCAACAGGGGCTCCCCCTGTTCCAATTGAGACGTACATGGGCATAAGTTGCTCGACACTCGCCATCTTCTCGCTCTTGAGCAGCAACGTCACATAATGACGCACCATAGCCGAACATCCGAAGATGATAACCATAGGCAGCACCACCCAATCGCGGATGCTCGGGTCCAAGATGATCTCCACCATACTCGTCCAGATACTGTAAGCTCCCTGCTCCCCTTGGTGTATGGCGTGGCTCCAGCACGTGGTCTCTTTCCTATTTGTTGAAATTCCATCCAATCATCATCATTCTCTTATTGCAACATAAGTTTGGATTTCTGCATCCTGCAACTTAAATCTGAGTTGAAGTTTTCACTGTCCGCATTGGGCAAATATGCTGCGAGGAGATCAAGACGCCAAGTACACGCTTGTACCGGAGGATGAGGCCTCTATAGAGACGCTAGGGACGCGTCGCCGTCTAGGTAGACGTATGGCTTCATTTGTAGCCATTGCTGTGTGCGGTGTAGTCGGCACGTTCATGCTTTTAGTAGCCCCTGGACTCATCCCTGAGTCCATTGAAATGGCCAAGAAACATAAGATTACGATCGCCGAAACGGATAAACTTCAGCCTCTCTGGATTGAAGAGACAAAGGAGTTGAAATTGACGACGTATCCGCCATTGGTGGAGGACGGAGGATCCCTCGTGATCTCTTGGGAAGGAGAAGCTGCTTCTCCATTAACTACTCGAGACTACGTGACACTGAGCTGTGGCCCTACGACAGGGGATGGAGACTACTTGATGAAGAAAGGGGTGAAGGATACAGATGCCAACGACCACTCGGTCCGCTTCTCGGAGCTTTATATGATGCGATGCAACTACACAGCTAAATACTTCAATTACGATGGGAAGGCGGACAAGTTTAAGGCTATTGCACAAGTGGAAGCTGGCATGAAAGAGCCATTCGAGACCCCCAAACATGGACACTTAAGTCTAACAGATAACGAGTCGGCTATGGCAATTCTGTTCAACTCTGGATCATCCAAGACACCCGTGGTAAAATACGGAGAGAATCCACAGGACCTCAAATTCCATGCCAAGGGAACGACGACAACCTACGGAGCCGATGATTTGTGCGTTCTGGGTGAAACGTGTCTTGGATCTCATTTGAATGTGCTAACTTGAGTCACATATTGTAGATGTCATGCTCCTGCGAACGTGTTGGGACAACGCTCGTTCCGGGATCCAGGCTTCATGCACACGGTGATCATGACGGACTTGAAGCCCGACACTTACTACTACTATCAGTACGGCCACGGAGAAGACAATTTGAGCCGTGCACGACGATTCAAATCGCGTCCTTCGAAGAATTCAAAGTACGCAAATTTTATCGCGTATGCGGATATGGGTGCGTATGTGGAGCCTGGATCGGCCTCCACGGCTGGAAGGGTTTACGAAGATGTTATGGGAGGAGGATATGATTCATTCTTGCTACATTTTGGGGATATCAGGTACACCCTACTGTGAATTTCCTTCTGGGGTCTGTGCAATTAAACTGAGGTGCGTGCTGGTTTGTTTCTAGTTATGCGCGATCGGTTGGCTACATTTGGGACCAGTTTTTCCATTTGATCGAGCCCTACGCGACGAGGATGTACGTAATAGTTTATTGCGGGTGATCGGTTTAGATGTTTGTGCTTACAAGACCCATCATTATCATTTATTATGTTTGCAGCCCATACATGGTTGGCATCGGCAACCGTGAGTGTTGTGCACCATATTACCCAGTTGAATAATGATATTGACCAACGTGTAACATTTTGTAGATGAATATGACTACAACACGGGAGGAAAACACGATTTGAGTGGAGGTATGCTACCATATGGAGGTAGCTTCAACCCGTCTTGGGGTAACTTTGGTATCGATTCGGCTGGAGAATGCGGAGTCCCAATGCACCACCGATGGCACGGTAATGATGTCTTCATTGTTATGCATGCTGATCTTGATTGCGTGCTCACTTGCTTGTAAAATCCCTAGCTCCCAAGAATGGAAACTGGATTTACTGGTACAGCTTCAACTACGGTGGGATTCACGTCATTCAAATGTCAACTGAGCACAATTGGACCCGAGGATCCGAGCAATACGAATGGCTTCAACACGATTTGGAGCAAGTGGATCGCACTGTCACCCCATGGGTAGTGCTGACAGCGCATCGAATGATGGTACGAAGGATACTTTCTTGCTTTTAAAAGATTTGGCGTATGTAACCCACATGCTGTCATTGCCAGTACACGACCCAAATGAACATTGAGTCCGATATGAAGGTTTCCTACAAGTTCCAAGAAGAAGTTGAAGACCTCATTTACAAGCACCGTGTCAATTTGATGATGGTACGTATGTGTGATCACGAATGTTAAAACCACACGCTCTGACAGCAATTATCTTAATGCAGGTTGGTCATGAGCATGCTTACGAACGAAGTTGTCCTTTATACCGGAAGAAGTGCGTTGCCGACGGGAAGGGCACAGTTCATATTGTGGTGGGCTCGGCCGGCTATCCGCTGGGGACAGAGGACTTTTCTTCCAAATATGGGGAGTGGAGCCTGCGCCACGTCAACGACTATGGATACCTCCGCATTTCCTCCAGCCCGGATGACATGCGTGTCCAATTCGTGCTAAACAAGAACGGCAACGTCTACGACGAGTTCGTTATCGCGCCGTGGGAGGACTAACAGACTCGACACCAGGCAGCATTTATAATTAGCGTTCAATGCATATAGCTCTGGTTACGGTGACATTTTGCAGATGATAGAGAGGGCGAAATCCTCAGTGAGAAGAACTGACAGTACTGTGACTGTGCCAGAGCAGAATGACACACCACCAAAGTCGCCACCAGAGGTGGTTGCAGTCGCCCTCCCGCTTCCGCTACCATCAGTCAAAAAGACCCACAAGCTCACACCCCTTGAGAAGAAGGAGCGGGATCGAGTGCGGATGAAGGAGCAGTCTCAGCGACGCAAGCAAGCGATAAAAGATCAGTACAACCAAGTAAAACAATTTGCTCAGGACAAGCTTTCAAGTTCCGCCTGGCACCAGCAAGAACGACTAGATGAAGAACTTGTACTTCGACGATTGGAACGCGACGTTGTTGACCCCCAACGTTGCAATTCAGCATGTGCCGGATACGAATTCAATCTCCCAACCCAAGATGCAAGGACTAGCTCACCAGTGTTTGAATCGTATTCTTACGCGCTGTGCCCCCCGTCACAACATTCCCGCCCCCAGCTTAAATCCCGTTCAGGATTTCAAAGGACTACCAACATCTTAAAGGAAGCCGAGTATCTGCATCCAGCATGTCATGGGTATACTTTGGCGAAACACGATGACAGCAGCCGAATCTCGCCTGTCTTCTTCTTTTTAGGGTTTGCAAAGATTTGTCTGGATAAAGTCCTTATGAAGCAAGACGATGTGGACTCCGACGAGTCCGACATGGAGGATCGACATGTTGGCGGTACTATCGACAAAATTGCAGAAATCGATCTCTCTGAAGCAGTGCAGGCTCGTCAGCAGGAAGATAAGCGACGTCTTGAAGCTGCAATTGTAGCACGAGAACTCTATTCAATGCCTCTAAGCATGGCTGAAAGGGGTCGTAAGTCCCCCAGGGCTTGGCCAGTATGTCTTGTGTGCAAGAAAACCACGGTTACACCAGGATGCCCAGGATGCTTTTCATTTTCTAGCAAGAAATATCTCGAGATCGAGGCGTTCAAAACGACACAACGGCTCAAGACTCCCAAAACAGTATTTCAGGAACAGGAGGATCACCGTGCGCGACACAAGTCATTGCAGAGGCAGATTATCATTCCTCCATTACTACCTCGGCTACATTCAGTTTCTACTGGAGAAGTTACGGCCCGGAAGGATGAAAACAGCTTTTACTCGTCAGTTCTGCCCGACTTTCGGGCCATTCGCATGCATCGAACGCTGTACGTCATGCTTTACTGTTTTACCTGATAGACATTTTGATGGGAAATGGTCTGCTGCTCTAGTTCGAATAAGTTCGTCACGCTGCACATCAAGAGTTTGCCTGTTGGCCAGGTACACTGCTTGTGCACTTGAATATTTGATGCGCGTACTCTGCTAACATTTTACCTGTATTAGCTGGTTTCCTTGACTGTAGACCTTAGAAGCTCCGTGTCGTATTTGTACGAACTTTACCGCGCCAACACAGAATTGCCTAACCGGCCCTTGCATATACTGCTCCCAACCACACACGGCCTGTTCTACCTAGACGAACACATTGCATCTGCTACGTACACAACGAACGGAGTCGTCAACGGAGAACTTCTTCTTGAAGATTTCAACTTGCAGAATACTATCCCTACTGCACGCAGTGATCGTGGCAACAAAAGCAACGAGTTTTTGCTGTTTGTAGTCGCAATTCTGCATTCCCAGAGTACCCCGCAGCTCATTCTAAACTATGTGCAGCAGAACTTCCACTTCAACCCGCCAGAAAACCAGACTCTCACCCCATTAGTGATATCGGTGGATAGTAATGACTGCAGTGGGTTGCCTCGGTGGACTCGACTGGTTCCAGCTTCCTTCCTACTTCCGAAAGCCGTGGACCAAGACCCGTTCCAAGTTCAAATTCGACCACACATCCACGCCATGCACGTATTTGCGAAGACAAACTACGCGATTATTGCTGCAGAACAACGAGAAGAGCGAGAGCGGCTGTTGCTTCTCGCTCACCAAGAAGCGAAAGCTGAAAAGCTCGCACTGAAGAAAAAGCTTCGGGATCAACAAACGCCTACTGTCTCCAACAAGGTTCGGCGGGCTTTAGCGTACTTTGAGTTCGTTTGCGAGAGCACCAGCAACCCTCGTCAGCCTCGCGTAGCAGAGGAACGACTGGGCAAACTGTGGCAGTTCATGCAGTTGCTGGAAGAGTGGAAGATTCTCAAAGGTGGACGCTTATTAGATGTTGAACGCTCGGATGTGATACTTTCCCTGTTGCAACAGCTCAAGGATGCTGCAGCATTAGCTTTTAACCAGATGATGTTCGGCATCAAGGCTCAAAAGACAGACAAAGGAGGGTCCCTGCCATATCCAGTGCTTTGTCTTGAGGGCATTGGCCCAACGCGGAAACTTGTACTGCGACTGGGTGCTCGGATGGGTGTGACACAACAAGAAGATCACGACTATGGTATGGTGCTTGACCTTGACCAAGATTTCGACACCCTCGAGAAGGAGGAGCCCCACGTGCTTAAGCGAGGGTACACGAAGCGGCTCATAGCAGGTCAAGGCGCACACATTGATCAGCAGCCACAAATGGTTGAAACTTGGGTCGATGCTGAGTGGAGGACCAAAGGCAGAGGTTCGTCAACGATGGCTCTGCTAGTCTCGAGCTCAGACCTGGTATCCCCTCCGTTCCATCGGATCAAGTGGCCATTGATCGCGAAAGCTTACAAGCTGGTGCTGGCGCGGGTGGCATTGGTCAGCTCCAAGCTGGACGAGTTCAATTCCTTAGCCAAAGTGCTGCAAAGTCAGGATGCCGTTCTCAGCAAAGCACAGCTCTCCAAATGGCAGGCCGACGTGGACCGGTTCCTAGTCACTCTGCACGAGAATTGCGCTCTGGCACGTGCCGTACAACGCGTGCTCTGCAAGAAAGGAGTAGCCGTACTCAAGCGTCGAGCACAAGCGCGCCGCAAACAGTTACGCGATCGCGAGAACGAGTTAGAGCGCCTGCGGGAGCTCCAGATGGAGCGTGAGCGGCCGAAACTAACGCTGGCGCAGCAGTTGAAGGCCACGTTCATGACGGAGCGAGCGCCAAAGCTGCGTGATGCGCTGGAGCTCACTCCAGCCGAAAAACTGGGCGTAAAAGCTGGTGAAATCCTGGGCAAAGCAGCGTCGGGCGTCGTCAAGGCAGCGCAAAAGGCCAAGAAGGAATACACGGTTCGCACGCTCTAACAAGGCTTAAGAGGCTTCATTAGTTATTAGTACGGGCTGTCAATAGCGTTACAGAAATGGCAACTGTATGAGAGACTCGGAACGAGGCCTCGATGCTCTTGTGATCTGTATTCGCTTGGGTTTAATCCTTGTGGGCGTCGTTCTGCTCCTGCTCAGCTGCGTGCGCCGCCCTCCGGTCGATGTTGCGCTTCACGAGCACGCCGAAGCCGCGCGTAACGTCTGCCAGTGCGAAGGCTGTGACCAGCACCAGGCCGCCCGTTACCGTCTTGTGTAGAATGTCTGCTACCTTGCTCGAGCCAGCCATGATGTCGATGTAGCAATTCTGGTGGAAGCGCTCTAATGGAAATGGGACTAGAGGCTATGCATGACCCACCAGATCTTCCATAACCGATATGTCGAGTTTATCAGGTTTGGGAGTTCTTAGGGCGTGGCTATGCCACCGGAAAGGTTAAGTGCGAAGCGAACTTAGCTGGTACTAGGAACAAATTACCCAAAATCAAAAACCTCTATAAATACATATTCAATCCAGAAGCTCAATATTGGTTCTCACAGGGACTATCATTCCTCCTTGTTTCGTGTGTTAAACACCACAAGTTTGAGCCACTCAGAGCCCCCCCACCCATTGCAACAAGTTCCCCTCAGAGCCACAGAACAGATACGTGAACATGGCGGCTCGATTCCTTAACCGTGTGGCCGGCATCGGCGCCACCGTCGGTATCGGCGGATTTTGCCTTCAGGAGTGCATCTACGACGGTGCGTCTGCGCTTATTTTATCCAAAGCCGTCGTCCTGCTTCTTGTTTTCCCTTTATAAGTCCTACAAGAGCAGCCGAAAGAGTCGTTATTGTCCTGTTCCTAACTGTTTCATTATTGTGTTTTTAAACCTTTGCAGTGGATGGTGGCCACCGCGCTGTGATCTTTGACCGTAAGGACGGTATCCTGGACAAGTCTGTGGGCGAGGGCACGCACTTCAAGATCCCGTTCTTCCAGTACCCGACGATCCTGGACGTGCGCTCCAACTACCGTCTCATCAGCTCGCGCACGGGAACTAAGGACCTGCAGAATGTTAACATCTCGCTGCGTTGCCTGTACCGACCAAATGCCGACAAGCTCTCGCACATCTACGCCGAGTACGGTTCTGACTTCGCCGACCGAATTCTTCCGTCTGTGGGTAACGAGGTGCTCAAGTCTATTGTGGCCCAGTACGATGCCGTGGAGCTGCTGGCTCGCCGTGACCAGGTGTCGCAGCAGATTGCCAAGGAGATGAACGACCGTTGCCGCAACTTCTTCCTGCTGCTGGACGACGTGTCCATCACGCACCTCGAGTACGGCCCGGAGTTCACGCGCGCCGTCGAGCAGAAGCAGGTGGCCCAGCAGGACGCTGAGCGCCAGAAGTTTGTCGTCATGCGCTCCGAGCAGGAGCGAAAGGCCGCGGTTATCAAGGCCGAGGGTGAGTCCGAGGCCGCCCGTCTCGTTTCCGACGCCGTCGCCAAGAGCGGTTCCGGTTTTATCGAGGTGCAGCGTATTGATGCCGCCCGTGAGATCGCCGAGACGCTTGCCAAGTCGCGCAACGTCACGTACCTGCCTAACCAGGACGGTGGCAACGGCGGTGTGCTGCTGGGTCTGCAGTAAGTGGAGCCTGCATCACACAAGGGGTCTTTTGAGTCCGTAGGAGTTTGCTTTCATGCTCAGTTGCTGCTGGCCGTAGGGTATTGGTGCTAGACGTAGGGGGAACGGAGCCAGTTAAGCAATACAGCTGATGCAGACACTTCATATTCAACTTCATCTTGATGCTATCATTCATCAAACATACACTTTAACAGCATGTTTAAAACAGATCTTCATTTTAAGAGCATTTTTCGCATTCTGCATTGGGACCATGGCGCGCTCGGAACGCGATGCCGACTGGCACCAGTTCTCCCAGCTGTGCAGCGAGCTACGCAGCGTCAAGAACTCCAAGGGTGTATCTAGCGCTGTGGAGAAGCTTCAGTCCTTCCTGAGTGACGACCGCGCTCGCCAACTCGTGCACCGCTGGCGCAGCTGGGGCTTCCTCTTAAACTGTCTGTTGCACGTGCTGAAGGAGGAAATGCGCGTGTATCTGAACTTGAGCGGCTCTAAGCGCAAGATAAGTAAGCGGCCAAAAATGCCACAGCTTCGATACTGGCACTACCTACGTACGGAGCTGGAGACTGCGCACGTGACGGCGGACGGCCCAATGTTGCACCTGGATCCGAATGGACGAGACTGTATTCGCCAGTTATTTACTTTTTCAGTAGCAGTGATAGACCGCCACACATCTATTGAGTTTGAACGGAGTTTTGAGACGCTCGTGGACAAGGAAGCGTGGCTTACGGTGGAAGTTATTGTACAATTCCGCGTCTATTGTGCCGTCCTGGACTATGACGACTGGAAGAACATGCTGGAAGTGTCTCTAGGCAGCTTCTTAACCAAGATAGATGGAGACTCAATTGGAGATAAGGACACGGCAGCTACAAGGGCCAGAGTTGTCAAATTTCTGGTGAAGAACTGCCCGTTTGACTTGAACGAGCGAGGGCTCGAACGTGATGTGTTGCCAGGACTGGTGAAGTGGATTGAGAGCTGGTTTGAAGCTCAAAGCGAATCAATGGAGTCAAACGCAGACAGCTTATTACTAGTGGTTGCATCGGCGTTCTTAGAGACGCTAACGGACTTGATGAGAGCGTATTTTGGATCCATCGGGCCGTATTTGTTGAAACGTGGAACTACAGTGTTGGAATTTATTATCAAGTCAAACAAAGCTAGAAAAACTGGACTACGTGGAGCTCCGGCGGAATTTTTGATGCTGTTCTTCGAGTTGTACCAGCATAACGTTACAGCAGAACCGACATTTTGCTATTTGCCTCCTGGGAAGCTACTGCGCGAGATGAAGAAACTGATTACTGTGGCGTTAGGGACAGACGAGATCAACTTGCTGATGACGCATTTTAATTCGGCAAAAGAGCAACGACTGGGAAATACGCTAGGTATCGATGATCAAGGGATTAGGCATTTGGCGTGCTCAGCAGATATCATCTTCTATCATGACTGTTTGGTGTCGGACCAGATGCAGAGCAGTACGCTCACTCAAGAAGAATATTTATTTGACCCAGTTGCTGTGGGCAGTAAACGATCGAGATCGATCTCAACTGTGCTGGCGTGGGAAACTGTGATTGATCATTTTTTTCGTAGTCCACGTTCAGACGCTGAAATCATGACAGCAAGCTCGGCTTCACCTGCTTCACAGCGGTCATCGACAGTATCATATTTATCCAGAAGTTCGTCCCAGTCCCAACGAACGGAAATGAGGCAGTCCAACGACGCGGGCTCGTGGCTGTTCTTGCTCCTATCAATTCTGTGCCGTCACGGTGATTACTACATGACTAATCGGGTTGGTGATTTGATGATGGTAATCCAGAAGCTCTGTGATATGCTGGTCGTGAAAGAATTGGGAAAGTGGCAAACGTTGACGCTGCATATCTTGATCCAAATGGCTGCACTCTCGGTACAACATCGAAAAGACTGTGGTGATGACTTTAGCGAACACTGGCTAAATGTGTGGAAGAATTTACTTCGACCCGAGCTTCCTTACACTCGTGTTACTGAGGGAATTGGACTGATGAGAGGTCAAGCTGGTGATGCTGTTCTTACGCTGCTCAATTGTTGTATCTCGTTTGGGCTTGTACCTATGGACGCTATCGAAGCTAGTTGTCATGACTTGTGGAATTTACCTGCCTTTCGACCGCCAAGTATTGACACCCCAGTGGCTCGTGGAGATACCATGAGACCATATGCAAGAACTTCGATGGCCTCTGTTTGCACTTTACTTTCCCTTCTTTGTCATATACAGATACCAGTCGGACCTGACTCGCTGTCCCTTAGCGAGGATGTAACCAGTAGCCAGTGTTCGGTGCAGTCAAAGCTGCTACGATCTTTGTTTGATCATTTGCGTTATCAAGTGTTCCGTAAGAGCACAGATATGATAGGAAACAGTGCGAGATTATTTACGAAAGTGGATTGGCAAACGGAGTGGTCTCCCATGGTTTACGCCTCTGTCATCCAAGCATTCTTTGGGTTGAAGAACACTTCAATGGTCAAAGAAGAAACGATTTTTACACCAGAGTTGATTCGCAAGATGACTGCGAGACATGCTGAAGAATTGGATAGCTGGGTTTCGGGAGAGGAACTCCATGGCTTTGGTGTAGCTTTTTGCATGCTCGAAAGTGGACTCGACCATCTATCGATGGTATTTTCAGAGCCAACGGGGGTGAAACAAGCAGCATTTTCCTTACCGGTACAAGCGTTTGCTGACGAGAGATTTGGCACAGACGATTCAAGCTTGTTCGATGGGATTAAATCGCGTGCGATAAAGGTTGATGATCAGTTTGAGAGGCTTGCTGTACCGACAGGTCTTTTGCGAAAGCTCATACATGTACCACCACAACATGGCAACCGCCTACTTTCTTGTGATGGGTATTGCAGGCGTTCGTACTCTCAATCACTTTCATCAGAGAAAGCGACGGTGCTTCAAACAGAAGTCGTCAACGCGTTTTCTGAATTGCTTTCAGACATATCAAGCAGGTTACCGTCTGATGGATACAATCCCATTAAAGGTTTGCGCGTGCTGGCAAACGCATTTGATGTAAGTATTGGTGACTGGCAGCTGTGACTTAATTGTGTTCTATGTCTAACGGCCTTATTGCGCTTCTTTTTGATATGCTGACAGGTTGGCCTTGTTCTTGCGGCACTCTATGCAAATGAAGATGGACCGTGTTCAGATATTCCTGTGAGGAACTCAAATCGCCTTCGAGTGCTTCGGCTGCTGAAGTATTTTTTTGAGATTGTTGCAAACTACTTGAAGCCAAATGTGGTCAAGCATGCGCAGCAAAGCCAATCTATGTCGGAGAGTGTGCTTCACACATTGAGGAGACTGCATTCAATCGTTTTGATTACGCAAGGACAGGAAGTACTACAGAAATGCCGCCACCCGTCAGCCGATCCGATTGAACTACGTATTCCATCAGAGCTGCGCCAGTCTATAAGGGCTATTGTGAACATGCTAGAAGCCTCACTTGACATTCTCAGTGGTGGTGGTGATACGCCTGCTAGCTCGTCGACACCGACGTTACTTCGTCCGCGGACTGGCTTCAGCTCCCTTCGAGGTACGCCCCGCTGGGAGACGACATCCAGTCGCTCAGTACCTACACCGTTGCAAAACCAGCCACCGCAGAAGGAATGGGATGTCATGGATAACGGGTATGCCAATCCATCCCTTCGAGGTAATTGATTTGATCTGGTTGTTATTAGTCTAATCGGCTATTATTTTTTTTTAGGGACGAAGATGACATATCACGTGATCGCCCTCCCAGTCGTGTTATCCAGAAAAGTATTGGCTTGTGGTGTTTCCGAGTGATATTGCTGCTCAAAAAAGACCGCGGACTCTCTTCAGTCAAGAAGCATGTGCAGGAGATTCAGTTTGATCCGGATTATGTGTTAGCCGTTGCGGTTCTCCTTTGTGGCGTCGCGGGTCCGGACAGCCTGGAAGCTTTCATTGTATTGATCGATCATGCAGCGGAAGAGGGCATGAAAGATACCCTCTCAACAGCACGAGGTGGAAATGGCAGGGCAGCAATTTTTCTCTCACAAGTGCTGTCTGCTCTTCAGCTCGCTGGGCTGGTTCATGAGACGAGGAAACACCAGCATGACGAGCAGCCCCCTGCAGCCCTAATGGACTGTGCGAAACGACATTTGGCGTCTATGGCTGGTTTTGCATTAAAGCGAAGCATACGAATGGCTCGAAATGCTGAATTACAGTGCCAAGAGGTATATTTCCGCCTAAATTTGCATGAATTTGTCGCATTCGAGGAAGCTTGTGTCGCTGGCTTGACTGACAGTGATATCAGCGTACGGTCTATTGCTGCACGCGG
Source organism: Phytophthora colocasiae (assembly GCA_018806915.1). Lineage (NCBI taxonomy): Eukaryota > Oomycota > Peronosporomycetes > Peronosporales > Peronosporaceae > Phytophthora > Phytophthora colocasiae. The sequence continues at coordinate 2,082,347 of JAGKQI010000061.1, read as the reverse complement.
TCTTCAATCCGTATATTACATGTATCCAGACGGCAGTGGAGGCATATTTCGACATTTCTTCAAGGCACAGGAGTCTTTACTTGACGTCCCCCTTGTTCCTGATACACAGCTACGCTCAGGTGGGACCGCCGAAGAAGTGAAAGAACTACAGCAGCGTTTGCAACAGGAAGCTGTCGATCCTCGACTGTGCATGGACACTTGTTTATCAGTGCTGCTGAGCTTGTACGTGAGTGCGTGTTCCTCCCAGACAGCTTTACCTGAAGTCTTGAATGCTAGTGTTGAAATGGCTTCAATAACGGTATCACTGTATGGCGTCGGGACACCGTCGCTCGTTTCACGATGGCTACGTGCTATAGCGGAATTTTATGACTATCCAAGCATATCAGACTTGCTGGATGACCACTTTTGTGGCCTGTGGCATCGTTTTATATCCGCAAGTCACCGACTTGCCCCCCAGGAAGAAGAAAACAACAACACAGAGTGGATGAAGAACAGTCAACTAGCCCCTTTACCCCACGGGCACTCTTTGCTGCAACAGTTTCCGCTTTCTATCCTTCTTGGTGAGGAGCCGAGCATGGATACTCAAGGGACATACTTTGCTAAAATGCTGGACAAAATCGTTCCAATTGGAGTACTTCACAGCTTCATTTCTGGAGACATGTCCGGGGAAAAGGAAGACCGATTTAAATTTGTCGATGAGATTCTGTCTTGCTTTCCCGTTGACGGCGCGGATGCTGAGAGAAAGATCGATTTTGGTGCGCAGTTGACCACGGATCTGTTCGCCTTTTCTTTCATGCTGTTGGTTTATCCCGATCCAGATTTAAAACAATTGGGCCAGCAAATGGTTGACATTGCAGAGGAGCGAGCTCATGCAAATACTCTGAAGCTGTCACATCTTGGGCACATCGCAAGTAAGATGGCACGGTTTACGGTGTGGAATATAATCCAGAGATGCGATGAAGACTTAATTACGCAAAGTGATTTGTGGAGGGATGCACTAAAAGTGATGAAAGAAAAATACTCAGCGTTCGACTGGAAGCTACTCAACATGGCGGAGTTACTTGGTGAATTTTACGTGCTGTTGTTACGAACAGAGCACATCGATCCAAGAGCTGTCTGCGCTGTGAAGTGCTTCAAGATCTTTGTCGTAGAGACTCGCGATGCAGTCGCTGAAAGTTCTGTGCTGCAGCACCTTCTGCTTTCAATATGTTTCCAGTCAATTAAACGTTTAGCTGTCCATAATCGACGGGGGATCGGAAGGATGCTGTCTCTTCTTGTCCGTGACAATTGCGAGCACTTTATGAAGTGCACAGACAAGTTCGGTAAATACCTTGGGTTTGTAGTGCAAGAGATTAGTGACATTCTGTCCAAGTGCAATGCGTCATCTCAACGTGAAAGAAACACAGCAGGGACACCAGGCACATTGAGCTTGAATGCTGACGACCAAGCAGAACTGGAATGGGTCATTTTTGCTGTATGCAATGAATTGGGCAGTGGGCTTGGCAAGTATGCGCTTGATATTGACATGGTCTCGGATGGGGTTTCAGCGAGTCTGGACAAACTGAATACGTTGATCATCAGCAGTCGAAAAATTGTTTCATCAGAAGCAAGCCAAAGTGAAGAAGAGTGCAAAAAGAGCTTGTCTCAATCAATTATGGGCACACGGAACAAAGCTAATCAGCAGATACTGATGTTCATTCAGAGGGAGCGGTCGCGTGGAGCTCAGTTTTACAATCCAAATCCTTTCAGTGGCTCAGTGAGCGCGATCCCGCGAGAAGTTTACAGTAGTGCTGCAACTCAAAGCCCGACTGGATCGCTTGCAGACGTACGTCTCTCAGCTATATCTGCGAGCATTGACACGGTGCGGGATTCAAGCGAATCGGCTAGGAAACAGTGCGGAAAACTGGCTCAGACATTACTATATATGAGCTCCTCCGGTACGTTTGGCATTTCCAGCTGCAATCGTAATAAGGACGCTGCAAGCCTTGCTAATATTATTGGACAGCTTGGAGCACTTGATGCCAGTGAATATGAGGTGAGTCCCGCTGAACAGGAGGGAGAGTTATCTCGGTTATATCGAAGACACTTTCATCGAGGCGCCCTGCAAGAAATCAAGACTACATTCAGCTTCGTAATGCACGAACATGTGCTTACGTATTTAAGTTCCTTGCTGTTCGAGGGAGCAAGGTTGGGGCGTGTTGATCCGACAGTGCTCGAGGAAACTTTTACAACCTTACAAACTGTGCTGAGTCTCGATGAGGGCTTAGCTGCTCTAGCTCGGAGTAAAGATAATGAGCTGAAGGCGTTTTTGAAGCCCTTTGAAAGCTCTTCACCAGCCAATTGGTCTTCCTCCTTTTCAAGCAGTGGTGGGGAACGGGGTGTGAAGCCGAAGAGAACTCTTCGTCAATTTCTGGAGTATTGGACATCTGCAGAAGAACTTGGCTTTGAGGCATGGGTTTGCTCGTTAACTGCGTGCTTGGCGAGGGAATCTTCAGATCCCGTGCTAAAAGCATGTTCGGCATTGTCAGCCATGAGGGCTGACATGGCCGTTTTTCTCTTTCCTTACGCGCTTGAAGAAATTTTGAGACCCGATAATGGCACGGATGCGGATAGTACTGAGGATGATAAAAGATCGAGTGGTGCCAGCAAGTCTTCGCGAATTGTGAAGGCTATCAACCAAGGCATCAGATACGTTTTGACTGGGTCAACTGGTGAAAATATGAATCAGCATGGATTGGCGTCTCTAGTGGAAACTCAGCAGGTATCGGAGCTTTCTCAACCACCTGAAGCTGTGCAACTAGTTGTTCACAGCATCAACTTTCTCCGGGAAACTGAGAAAGCTCAGTTTGTGGAATCAAATGGCAGAGGCCAGCAAACTGTGTCAACAAGTAAAGGAAAAGGCCCTAAGCGTTCATTTACTGGTACAGCAGCTTCTACTGGGAGACAACAGTTAACTGATCTGGCATATGGCTGCCTGATTGACTTGGATTTCCTTTCTGTTGCAAAGGCTGCTGTACGAGTCAATATGCCATACTCAGCAATGCAATACGTGGAAATGTGGCTGGAAAAGAAGCAAGGCGGCAAAATTACCCCACTGTCTTCACTAGACAGAGATGGTATGGTGGATACTGTCCGTGACATTCTTGTGGAGGCCTACAGCTTTGATAGTGACGACGACGGCATCTATGGTGTGAATGACGGACGCACGGTTAAGTCGCAGCTGGTAAAATACAACCGTGAGGGACTTCATGCTCAAACTCTTCCTCTGTACGACGTCTCGCTACAATTCACCAACCAGCAACTGGTCTCGACAAACGATTTAACGCCCAGTACTCCGCCTCGACTTGTGGAAGGGATTCTGACGTCTCTGCAATCTCTGGGGTACAATCACTTGCTAGCGGGTTATCTGCAGTCGTTGGAGTCTGATACCATTGCTGATAATAATACTGGGTCCGCTACTGCCCAAGCCTTAGAACACAAGTACAAGCTCGCGTGGAAGAGCATGCAATGGGAAGCTGTGCTTCCTGGTCTTTCGACACCGGGAGAATCTTCTTCACACCATCAAATGATTTTTCAGAGTTTGCGAGCTATCGCTCATGGGGATTTTACGCACCTGCAAGATATTACGATGAGGGCGAATGAGCAGGTTTTGCGATCGATTCAACTGAGTTTGCACTCGTTCGAAAGCACAAAGGATTCCTACTCGGCGCTAGTTCGCCTACAGGCGATTCATGAAATCGAAGAACTTGCGGACCATATTCGCAATTCAGTTCCACCGACAGAACCACTGAATTTCTCTGCAACTACCACAGAATCCCGACAATTTTCGTCGTCTCTGAGTGACACTTTAGCTGCCCCTCGACAACAAACTTTGAGTGTAATGCCTTTGCTTGAGCAATGGCAGCTTCGACGTGACCAGATCAAGAATGACTTCGACAAAGCTGAAAGTCTCCTAGCACTGGAAGAAGTTCTTCTTCATGTGGGAAAGCCGTCAGATGACGCACAAGTGGCCACAAAACTCTATCTGGACCTTGCTTCCCTCAGTCGAAAAGCTGGGCGGATGGCAATTGCTTACAGAGCCTTGCGAAAACTTGAGCAGCTTAATGAACGTGGTTCATTGGGCATTTACGAAAGGATGCAATGGCAGATACAGAAGTCCAAACTGCTGTGGAAACAGCAAGAGGCTAGAAGTGCAATATGGACAGGGAAAAGTGTGTCCTCCGAATTGACTGGGTATTTACGAGATACGTCCATATCTGCGACTGAAGTGACATCACTACAGCTATTACTAGTGAAAGTGCTGACATTCACAGGAAAGTGGATTGCATCCCAGCGCTCAGAGAGTTCTCAAGTAATTCTGGAGGATTATTTCCAAAAAGCAACAGAGATAATGGGCAATATGGATCCTGAAGCGATATCAAAACGGTCCCGAGATGCTGCCAAGGCACACTTTGCCCTTGCCGAGTTCATGGCTGGGATGTACCAGCAAGTAAATACTCGAGTGACTTCGCGAGAATGGCTGACAGGAAAGATGGTGGTTCAAGCGCGGCATGATGAGTTGCAAGAATTGCAATCGATGGAGCAGAATATGCAGAATGAGAACCGAGCCCACATTTTCGCTCTCAACAAAGAAGTTTTCCATGATCTGAATGAGCGCTCGAAAGTGGAGGCATCGGTGGACCAGTTTTTGATTGGTGCGCTCTGCAGTTACGGGAAAGGATTAACGCTTTCGTCACAAGCTGAGCTGGACATGGTGTTTCGTGTACTGTCGTTATGGTTCAACAATCAGCACAAGCCTGATATCAATCGAGTTGTAATCGAGGAGGTCATTGACACGGTGCCGTCCTACAAGCTCGTTCCTCTGTCGTACCAAATTATCTCGCGCATTAGCAGTGCTAGCGGTACTTTCCAGACGGCGCTTCACAAACTGGTAATGAAGCTGAGTGAGCAGCATCCGCACCACACCCTGATACAGTTGATCGCGCTGAAAAATAGTGGAGACGTGGAAGGAAAAGGCGCACTACAGTTTCGAACCAACGTTGGAGATGCGAAGGCAGAAGGCGCAAAAGTGTATTTGGCAGAGTTAATGAAGACGGAGCAACGGGAGCTACTGCAAACACTGGACAGTATGGCAAACGCGTACGTCCAATTAGCTCTTTTCGACACGAGTGAGTATCACGGGAAGAAGAAGAAGATCCCTCTCTCTACAGTTAAAATTTTTGATACGAACTCGGGGAGATTGGGAGGTACTACTTTTGACCAGTGCCTCCGTGCCCGCGCGCGACGTGGAGATTCTGTGGTGCTGCCAGCAGTTCTAACGTCTCAAATTGCACCGCAGCCTGATATGGACTACTCGAATGTCGTACGTATGTATTCGTTTGAGCCCCAATTCTCCATCACAGACAGCGGTATACATCGTCCAAAGATCATTTACTGCCACGGCTCCGACGGTAAACCATACAAGCAACTGGTCAAGGGGCAAGATGATACAAGGCAAGATCTGGTAATCGAGCAAGTGTTTGAGACAATGAACCAATTCTTGATGGAAGAAAAGAGCACTCGCAAGCGTAAGCTGCGCTTACGCACTTACCGAGTTGTGCCGTTGTCGCCCATTGCTGGAGTATTAGAGTGGGTGGAAAACACGGTACCCTGGGGGTCGTATCTTGTGAGCAGAACGGCGAAAAGGTTGTCAGCACATGAACGCTACCACCCTCACGAATGGAAGCATATCGAGTGTCGTCAGTACCTCAAGAACGCGCCAGATAAGCTGCCAGCCTTCTTGGAGATCGAGGCCAATTTCACACCAGTGTTCCACCATTTCTTTTTGGAGAAGTTCCCAGACGCTGTCGTTTGGTATCAACGTCGACTATCTTACGTACATAGCGCTGCCGTGACGTCGATCGTGGGGTATATCTTGGGTATCGGAGACCGCCACTCGCAGAATATTCTGATCCACGAAAAAACGGGAGAGCTTGTACATATTGATTTCGGCGTTGTATTTGATCAGGGGATGGCTCTTTACACACCTGAGACCGTTCCTTTCCGACTCACTCGCGATATGGTGGATGGCATGGGCATTTCTGGAGTTGACGGCGTGTTTTCTCGCTGTTGTGAAGTCACTCTTCAACTCCTACGTAAGAAGAGTGCTTCCGTTGTTACGATCTTGGAAGTTTTCGTGCACGACCCGCTTTATCGGTGGACACTTTCACCTTTAAAAGCTCTGCGAATCCAAGAGGGGCAGGGTCGTGGGAAATCTATGCGCTCGCGGAGCTCAAGCCGCTCGAGCAGCAGTAGTGCTGTCTATGGAACTGGGAGTATGCACAACACTCAACCCGCCGAGGAGATGCAAGCTGGGCCTGGAAGTACAGATGCTGCAGCGCGAGCTTTGATTCGAGTCAAACAAAAGCTCGAGGGGTACGAAGATCCAAATGGCAGTGCACTCAGTATTGAAGGGCAAGTAAAACAGCTCATCAGTGCAGCACAGGATCCGCATAATCTCTGCAAACTTTTCCCGGGGTGGGCTCCGTGGCTTTGAGTGGATTTCAGCATCAAGGTAAGAGAAAAGAAACAAACATTTTACGACAGTTTAAACAAATTTAATGACTGACTAGCGCAGATACATGCCAGCGGTAATGGCGACGTTGGAGAAAGTTAGCATGGCTAAGAAGAAGATCAAGAACGGATCATTCTGGTCGACACCCTTGAATTCGACACCTTGCGATGCTTCCAATATACAGGCCAAAAAGTCAACAAGAATCTCAACAATCAGCTGAAGAATACCGAGGGACATCAATTGTCGGTCACTGGATGCTTCTTCTCTCGAGTTACTCTCGAAGAGAATACTGAACTCGTACTGAGGATGGTTCTGATAGAAGAAGAGGATTGCGTACGAGCAACCGATCGCGATGTACTCTGCGTACATATCTGCATAAATTTCGCCTGCGTGAAGCACTCGCAATTTTCGACGCCGCTCCTCAGCATCTTTACGCGTCTTGTATTCAGCTGGAGCCTCACCGCTTCTGGAGTAAGCTCGAGATTGAGTGGCTATGTCACTCTTCGTTGTGTCAGATGTCTGTCCATTCAAGGGAAGTACTTTAACGTGAAGGCTTGGTATTACAGCGTGAGGAATGTGTGAAGAAGAAGATCGCCGTCGACCTCTCTCTGGTGGAGCAGTTGTGGGTCTTCGGGTTTGACGCTCTACAATCACGGACTTTGCCGAACGCACGACGATTTCAAAAATGGCCAGGAGAACCGTTCTTGCGACAGAAACGCTCACATTGCCTTGGCGAAGGAGAAGAATCCGCACTTGCGTGTCCACGAGAATGGTAGGTGTTGAAACAAGAGCAACCATGACACGTCTGGAGACTGGGCGACGTATTGAGAGCATGATGTACTTGGCGAGCTCCTGTAGGAGCAGTTTGAGCACAATACTGACACAGGCACATGCAAACATTCCCCACCGCCCGTTAAAATGGATAAACTGACTCAAGACGTGGACATAAATGATAGCAACCAACGCGAAGATTACCACGGGGCCGTTTTGCCGGTAGACGTGAAGGATTCGGCACGGCGAAGGTGCATTTCAGATTCTTTTCTGGCGTTGCTTGCCTCTTGGACTGGGCCTTGAGGCTACTTGCAACAATCCCACGTACAGTTTCCATTTGAAAGATGCGCCTCGCGTACGCGTCAGCTATGACCATGCTGTACAGCGGGTGGAAAAAGTTTACGCCCACCCGTGATTTTGTAATTGAAGTAAGTTACCATACTGAAATCAAGTCAAAAGTAGTGTCCGGTCTCAGTATTTAGTGTATGCCCCCCAAGGCAAGCACGCACAGCCTCAAGTCGCTTCGGCATCGATAGAACACAGTCTCCTACCACCTTGTAATCGGGTGCGGAGGTCTTGCGAATACTGATGCCTAGAAGTTCGTGTCATCGCTGGTAACTGCAGAAGTGAGCGTAGCGAAGCAGGGAGGACTGCTGCGGGCGCTGGTGACCAAGGATTTTTGCGGTCTAAGACTTTTACTTCATTTTTGTATGCACGTTGCACAGAAGGTGCGCAACTGAAGCGGACTACTAAATTCGTTGACGGTAATTGGCGGAATTCTAAGCAAACGCACCAATCAGGATAGAGCGAACTCAGAAGAGAAAATGTTTGTGTATCGAGCAGTGCCAGTTTCGTTTAAATTGAGCTAGTATTGAAGTCACAGTGAGCCGATTCATATCACCTTCTATATCTCGGTACATTTACTTAATGAATGGGTGGGCGTAAACTTTTTCCACCCGCTGTAGAAGCCCCAGAAAGCAGCGATGTACAGAATCGGCTTGAATTTCGACCAAGTTCTCGGCATTTCTGAATACAAGTAGAAGTCTCCACCAACTGCCCCGACTGCTCCCAGCAAGAGATGAGGGGCCATCGGAACGATGACTTTGCGGATGCACCGAAACAAGTTCAATCTTCTCGCCACAGCCACTGCTGGTCCTTTGCAAGCCACCCTCTTCACAGAGCAGACTACAAACTGCTCCCGGAGCAGTTTGGCCGACATGATGACGATCATACAGGCTGAAAACACGCCCCAAAACCAAGAAATATTGGCGGCACTGAATGCTGCGTAGGACTGTTCACTTGGTGATAAACCCGTGAAGACATTACCCAAGGTGAAGAAATATCCGAAAATCCACCCCACAGCCATGAACAGGAACGAATTGCGCAAAACACGCTTGAGTGTGAGGAACGCAAGATTGACGGAGGCTGAAAACGTTGAGACTGCGCCTGACGTGGAGAATGAAATCAGGCGAGAAACAGACGCCAGCTTACTGGAGCGGGAGCTTTTACTCGACCTGTTAACCGGGGTGACATCCATTCTACACTGCAACAGGAATTCTGGTCTACCTGACCGAAATAGCAGCTTGTTTTTGGACTATGTTGAACGGTTCGTCAAACGGTGCTACCTAGTGCATGTACAATCCAGCTGAAATCCCAATATTCGAAAATGTGAGCATGGACAAGAAGAAGATGAGGAACGGATCATTCTGGTCAAAACTCTTGAATTCGACACCACGGGAGGCTTCCAGAACACAAGCCAGGGAATCCACGACAACTTCCAAACCCATTTGAAGGTATCCAAGATTCACCAGTTGCTGATCACGAAAAGTACCTTCTGAATTTGCAGCGGTGCAGGACTGACCCGAGACATTGGATAACAGACGGCAGAATTCGTATTGTGGGTGGTTACGGAAGAAGAAGAGCATCACGAACGAACAGCCAATTGCAATGTACTCCGCGTACATGTCGGCGTAAATTTCCCCTACATGAAGCACTCGGATTTTGTGGCGGCGCTCCATGGCATCTCTTCGAGCTTTAAACTGCGCTGGTGTTTCTCTTGTTGAGGTTAATCGTGATTGAGCTGCACTTTCGTTTCTCCCGTTCGAGAAATCTGGAACAATTTGCATCGGTTTAATCTGCGTTAGATCTGGTCGGGAATACACGGATGAAGATCGACGTCGTGATGCCTTTGAGCGTGTTGGTTCCCTTGTGTGACGTTGTACGAGTGTCGACTTGGTAGCTCGCACTGCTATCTCAAAGAAGGCGATGAACACTGTACCAGCGACGGACACATTTAAATTGGATTGCCGAAGTAGTAAAATGCGGACTTGGGTATCTACAAGAATTGTTGGAGTCGACACGAGCGCCACCATCACACGTCTTGATACAGGTCGACTTATCACAGTCATCATGTACTTTGCTAACTCCTGGAGCATCAACTTGAGCGCGATACTAGCACTAGACAGCGCGAACAAGCCCCATTGACCTGCAGAATTGATGAATCGACTAACCACGTGAACATACACAATGGATATCATCGTAAAGATCACGACTGGTAAGTTCTGACGATACACATAGAGAAAACGACGGAGAGATGGGATCCAGAACCGCGAATGACTTCTTAACTTCGGGATTTCTCGACGATGACGCGACTTTGGTATTTTGGTAGAACAGGTAATTAATCCTCGAGTTGTCTCGGTCTGGAAGATTCGTCGAGCGTACACGTCGAGTATTACCATACTGAAGAAACCCCAGAAAGCAGCAAGATATAGGAAAGGCTTTGCTGGCCGCCAGCTATCGGGCATTAACGAGTGGATCCCAAAATCGCTACCGACAGCTCCAATCGCCCCAAAAAGTAAAAACGGACTGGCTGGTCGTATCAATTTGCGGATACAATGGGTCATCTTCAGCTTTCGAGCCTCAGACACGGTGGGGCGTTCGGCATTTTTCTGACAGGCAGGGTTTGCTACGAATTGTTCTCGGTGTAATTTGGAAGAAATGATAACAACCATACAGGCTGAAAATACTCCGTACCACCACGCCATACTGGCAGCATTGAATGCTGGGATCGACTGCTGACTAGGAGGAAGACCGGAGAAAGATTCCCAAGTGTGAAGCAATAGCCAAAAAGCCATCCGATGGCAATGAAAAGCGAGGAATTTCGTAATACACGAAGAAGAGAAGTGAACGCAAGACGAACGGGCTCATACCCCCTTGTGTCTGCTGTTGGACCTATGAATGAAAACGAGCGGTCGGTGGATGGCAACACGCTGTTTCGTGGGGATCTGCATTGGTCCTGCATGTGTGGAGGTCTAGAGGAGCTCGATGCTACTCAGAATAGAGACTATTTTCAACTCTGTTGCAAGTATTCTGACAAGAAAACGACACTGATATTTGAAGCAGTTTGTGAAAATAATCGACTGCTATCGTGGTAAGTGTTGGGTTTAGGCCACATCTTCGCCCACGATAGATTTATTCTCTTCAGCTTCTGCTGCCTTGCGTTCTTCACGTGCAATACGCTTGCGTTCCAGGAAGGCGTACCAGGTCTCCTTTCCTCCTTTCTTCTTGTACCAGAAGAGCAAGCCGCAGAAGAAGAGTACTACAATACAAGCGATGATCCATCCGAAGACCACAACCACGTTGTTATCGGCTGTACACATGTAAACGAGTCCCAAGAGAATCCCAGGGATCACCAGGAACAGGAAGATCAGAAACAAGGCCGCTGTCCACGCCCAGGAAGCACTGAAGAAGGCCAGCGACCGAGCCCAACCGAGAATCGGCTTGCGCGTGATCGGGATCGGGTAGAAGAGGAAGATACCGAACACGTTGAACCAGAAATGCACCAGAGCAATAGCCACTGAGTCCGACTTACCCGTCACCAAAGATGCGAGAAGAGCAGTACCCGTCGTCCCCAAATTGGCTCCGATCACCAAGGGATACACTTGCTCCAGGGTGATAACTCCCAAACCAGCCATCGGTGTCAACGTAGACGTCACCACAGTGGACGAATGGACGGCGAAAGTGATCAACGTGCCGACGAAGATGTTGATGTAGCCGTTGTAATTCAAAAGCTTGGAGATGAGCGTCTTCGTCGGCCCCAAGAAGACCTTGGCCAGCATTTTAACCAGTGTCACCAGAGCACAGACAAGAATACAGAAGCCCACTACGACGATAATCGCTCCAATGCTGCCGTCACTCATGCTCGAGTCTTCAAATGCACCACCTTTGACGAACGTCGTGGTTGAGTTACACTTGAAATCCCCCGTAGCGACGTCATAGATGGAATTCTTGTCCACCACAATGAGTTCCTGCGTCAACGGGTTCACAATGGCGTCGACTGGACTCTTGAACGCTCCACTGTCGGTCTTGGCATTGGACATCGCGATGGACATCTTCTCTAGTGGGTGGAAGATTATCTCGATCGGGAACATGACGATCACGGACCAAATGTTGTACATATCGTGGACGGTTGCGGCTGCCATGGCTCGTTGGAAACGAATCGGGTCTCCAACTTGACCGAATGCCACCATGATACACGTCACACACGTGCCGATGTTGGCTCCCATGACCACGTAGACACCTTGACGGACAGTCATTCCACCGGCCCCCACAAGAGCGACAGTGATAGATGTCACAGTACCGGAGCTATGGAGCAACGCAGTAGCGATAGTTCCGATCATGAGTCCAGCTACGGGGTTATTGGCGAAGTCGAAGGCTCCTTGAGCGTCACATCCGAGTGCGAGGGTGAAACCATCACCGATGAACTTGACGGCTACCATAAAGAAATAGAGGGAACCCAGTGCCGCGATGGTGTAGAAGATGCCCCAAAGGATCTTCTGCTGCAGCGTCTTCTTCTTGTAGGTCTCTTCTTCTTGTTCATCTTCCGGATCTTCTGTCAGTTCGTACTTGAAAGCAGGGTCAGCGTTGGGTGTGGGGGTGAGAACTACCGTCTCATCGACTGGACCTGGCGTTTGGATCGCCATGGAGCTTGTGTTATGGAACTTGAGACTTGAGCTGCAGGAGGCGAATTGGAAAGTGAATGGGCCCAGAGTATAGAGACTCGGTGGTGCTTCTGTTAGTCGAATTAATCTCGTCGAGACTAACGAGACTAAAGGGATGGAGATGGGTTAGATTAATTAGATTCGAGGTGCACCGCCTCAAACGTTAAGTCGGTGGGAGTGAGGAGAAACGAATCTTCACGACTGAATGTGGAAGGTATGAGCTATACTGCCTCTGGGTATCAACTCCGTGGTACATGCACACAAAGGAGATTCGCGCTGATCTGTTTTAATGTCGGCACTTGCATCATGTCAGTCTCATTTTGAAGAGGGTACAAGTCTCCGCCTCTTTTTGCAAGATTCGTTGGTCGAGATTATCGCTAGTAGCCGATGCATTACCGCCGTCTAGGAATCAAAACTCGAGGTGGGGATACCACGTTGCGTCGTGTACTTTTTGAAGTGTACAAGTTACGAAATTCGAACCTAACCGGGTATTGCGAGGAAACTTCATTAAACGTCGGAGATGAAGATTCCCTCCCCAATATTGCACCAGGACTTTCACTTCTAGAGGGATGTCTCTTCACCTGAGAAACTGCAGCGAAGAAACTCGCTCACGAGAAAAGTGAAGCGAAGAAGACATGTTTCGCATTCTGTTCATGAAGAAATCCTATCCTATTTGAGTAACCAGACTCTTTCGAAGATGCGATGGCTGTGAAAATGCGGAAATGACAACTTTACCAATGGCAATTTTCTGTGTGGAGAAAGTCTATTACCACAGAGCAAATGCCATTTCTATTGAGGATTTGTAACCAAGCAGAAGGCGATGAATTTCTACGGAGTGAAGGACAAAGATCTGGTTGGTCTCCCTTATAGAATTCACGGACACCGTTGTCTGTACACGTTAGCGACGCTGGAGGAAGTTATCGTGAGATCGGGTGTGTCGAAGAAGGATTGGCTGAGGCATCTGGTCAAGGTGCGTGCTCGGTGGGAGAAGGCCAAAGCTGCGAAGAATCGAAAGAAGAAGTTCTACGATTGTCTAGTCAAGCGCGCACCAGAGTTGGCTGTTGTAGTGAAAGCGAGTCACTACAAAGGCTTGACGATGGAAGATAAGGCACACTGGTACCCACGATTTGAGGACGTTGAAGCATTGTGTGAAGATGTAGGTCTTAATCTTACTCGTGTTCTAGTCTCGCCTCAGTGCAAGGATTTTATCGTGTATGGGATTGGAAGTGCTGAGGATGTGGTGAATGTTTCGCAGCAGAACTGAAATGGATAGTGTTTGGATGAGATAAGGAGAGAATACGGCTATGGAAGTGTTGAAATGAGAATACGTTGTGTGTTTTTGCTTATTACCCCAACTATACTCAGGAGATCAAGCCAGCTTCAACTTTTTGATTGACAACTAAAGACTACGACGTTCCGAGTATAAGACACTTCTAAAGCCCCCCATCTCTCCACCCCACCACCACCACTACCATGTCAAAGCGAATTCATGGCGAAGGAGCGTCATCAACTAAAGAAGATTCACGCCCACCAAAGACCATTAAGGCCACGTCCATTTGTGAGTACTGCAGCAAGGTGTACACCTCTCGAGGGATGTCGCTCCACCAGAAAAAATGCAGTAAGAAACTCAATGACGAGAAAAATGAAGCCAAGAAGACAAGATCCTACAAGTTTTGCTTCCTGAACGAGTCTGTTCATGAAGAAATCCTATCCTATTTGAGTAACCAGACCCTCACAAAACTGCAGATGATCACTGGAGATGTTTACAACGGCTGTGAGCCTGGGCTGACTAGAATCTGCTGCAAGTGCGAGAACGACAACTTTACTAATGAAAGTGGTTTGTGTCACCAGTGTTTCTTACGGTGTAGGTATCACTATCATCGGCCAGCTGTAACCAAAAGAGTAGCAAAGGCTTTTTACGGAGTGAAAGAAAGACATTTTGTTGATCTCTCTGCGGAGTACTACGGTGGCCGTTATCTTTATGAACGATCTGACTTGGTGGAATTTATTCAGGAAACGTGTAGATCCAAGAAAGAATGGCTGAGGCATCTCGTCAAGGTGCGTGCTCGATGGGAGAAAGCTGAAGCAAAAAAAAATGGCGAAGAAAAAAGCTGTACAATTGGCTTTGTTATCGTGCACCAGCGTTGGCACGCTTAGTGAAAACAAGACACTATTCTGACTTGAAAATGGACGATAAAGCGAATTGGTACCCGCGCTTTGAGAATGTTGAGGGTGCGTGTGAAGGCAAATGCCTTGAACTACTGGATGTACTAGTCACTTCTCAGTGCAAAGATCACATCAAGAATGGAATTGGAAGTGTCGAAAATGTGGTGAATGGCGATGAAATGGACAGTGCTTGGTTGTGATCACGGTCACGGAGGGAGGCACTTTGGCCAATTTACTATGAAGACTATCCTGTTTGAGAGGCGCAAGAAACGACATAGCTTTAATGCCAGGAAGTTTGCTAACGACCTGCATTTTTATTACCAATTCATTTTTGTTCAAATGCTCGAGTGCAATTGCGGAACAAATCTGAAGCCAAGAAAACGTCCTACAAGTTCTGCATCCTGAACGAGTACATTTACGAGTTAATTCTATTCTTTCTAGGCAATCAGACTCTTACGAAAATGCAGATGATCATTACAAAGGTTGTGAACCGGATCTGGCCAAGATCTGCTGCAAGTGTGAGAACGACAGCTTTACCAATGAGACTGGTTTGTGTGGACAATGTTTTCAGAGTGTACGTGGGAACCCAACATTCGTAACCAAGAGAAGAGCAAATTACTTTTTTATGGCGTGACTGGGAGAGATCTTGCTGCCCTCCCTGAAAGCCACCGGGGTAGTGGCCTTTATGAACGAGCTACTCTGGATAATTGGATCCTCAGTTCCAAAAAGGAGTGGCTGAGGCATCTAATCAAGGTGCGCGCTCGCAGGGATGAAGCTGAAGCAACAAATAGCCGAAGAAACCAGTTGTACTATTTCCTTGTGAATCGAGGATAACCTCCAGTAGGGATCATATACGGTACAGATCTGATAAAGGATCTGACTCATCGCTTTGGTAGTGATCTGATAGCTGAACAGGAACATGTCAAAGAGGTAAATGGGCGTGTATTCATTATTTGTCTGTACTCCTTGTCCGAACTAGATGCCACTGAGATACTTGCTAAATGTATCTACAGCTCACGCTTGCGAATCTCTTCTCACAGCACCATTTCGGTGGTGCCTTCATCGGATGAGCTGTCGGACAACTGCTCTGTAACCACAGGTGCTTCATCTTCAGAATCATCGCCGATATCCTCCGGTATCTCGATTGCTTTGGGTAGTTGGATCACTTCTCGAAGGGGTCGTCGAGCTCGCCCCCGATGAATGTCAGCAAGACGCTGGACGTACTCAGTCGAGATGGTCTTGATCGCCATACTTGGACGAGGTTTTGGAAAGTGCTTATTCAGTTCTCGATTAAACCTTTCCAACGGGTTATTTGTGCGTGCGATAAGCTCATTGTTTAGGCCAGCCACGTTCCACACGGTCACGTCGTACTGCTCAATCCATGTTCTGTTGAAATACCCCCAGAAGCCCCTCCACTTAACCTTTGAGTAAGTTATACTGGCCTCGGCGCAACGCCGACGGATTTCAAGCTTTACCCACTTGATACAACGCTTGACAAGGCCGTGATCAACGACGGTAAGCATGTCGAGGACTCCCTTGCTCATAGCAATAGCGCACTCTTCCTCTGAAAGCAGAAACCGCCTCATAGCGCGTCGTGTGCCTGCTTCCAGTGGAAGAGGCAGCCAATTACGATGGCGTTGGGGAACTGCGACTGCACGGCCTGGATAAGGGCACTCTCGAAGTCACACACAACTTCGGCAGGCTCAACCTGCTGATCGGTGCCTTGCACCACGAAATGAATGATGTCCCAAAACGAATCTCCAGTTCGCGAAGTACTTAGCACGTATTACACAGGTACATACAGGCCTGAAGCTCAGTCGTGCACCATGACAATGACGCACTGCTTGTAGCCGTGTGGCACACAACGGAATGTTCCGTCGATAAAAATGGTAGTTCCGTGGTAACGTAGCAGATTAATTAGGGAAGGGTGGGCCCAACCGATTAGACGTGTGGGTTTGTTGAGGTTCTCTCGGTTCGCCGTGACATGATGAAACTGAAAGAAGGACACAGCTTCGTTCAGTGCTGTGAAAAGAGGATTTCGATTGCCCCATGAACGTCCCCGCTGAAGTCCCGGTTTCTGGCTTGGTAAACCCGACAAAGAACTTGTGGTTCAGATAATCCTCGCACGACATGCTCATTGTTCGCACCGTAGAACTCATCTCGCACGACTTCTCAAATGCTGGCTCAGCGACTTTTTCTATGGACAGCGTGTCTACTCTGTCCTTCATTGAACCCGTAACATCCACTAGGCTAGCGTCCGTAGCATCAACATTCCGACATGTGTGGGGACGACCCAAGCTGTAGTCCATCGTACGAACATGGAAAAACATCGTGCCAGCACAGCCTTGACGCCAATGGCTGCACCGGTATGAACCTTTCTTCGAAGACATCCAGGCGCGCGTGTACTTGTAACCGCGGAAGTAGCATGTTGTAGTCTCCTGGCGATCTTGACCGCGGGTACGTCCTGGTAAATTGCTGCTGGAAGTTCCAGGTGTGTCCGGGAGAGACTCCATTTTATCGAATGAGTCTTCACTGTCTAAATGTCACCACCCGAGAGCATACGCGGTCATCTATCCACCGTCCATTTCCAGATCTCAAAACAGATCCAGCAGAAAGGAAGTATGTACAGAGAACAGATCTGTACCGTATATGATCCCAACGAGGTTTTACCGAATCGAGCACCAACGTTGGCACGCTTTGTGAAATCCTGTCGTTATAAGGACTTGGATAACGAACGTTTTAAGGACCTTGAAGCTGTATCTCGAGACGGTATTCTCCTTATGTTGGATTCTACGGCATGCAAGGATTTTATCAAAAATGGGATCGGAAGCGTCGAAGATGTGGTAAAGCACTTGCAACGGAACTGTAAACTGCACGTATGAACACGAGTTATGTATCTGATTGGGTGATATTTTTTTTTATTGCAATGGGCAATTAATACAATGGAACAAATTGTCGAAGTGGGGCGAAAGGACGACCCAGGCAATGAAATCAACGAAGCGGTGGGACTGGTAAAAATAGCGCGTCACTATTGGTCAATTTTAGACGAATCGGATGTAATACGAACGATCGCTCGTAAATCAAGGGCCACCAGAACACAATTACAGCCAATCCAATCGTGAGATTTATGGAGATCACACGCCTGTCTGGAGATCGTATGAAAACGCTCTGCAGAAAAAGAGAGGCTGCCTCAAGATATTCTCACTTTTGTTCCGTTTTGCAAGGGAGTCAATATTACTGAGAAAACTTTCTTGCGAATTCGGTGTGAGAAATTAATACCGGTATTACCGACTCTACGGGTAAAGTCTCATCGGGTTTGCCCCAGGTGCATAATAATAGTGGTAGTCAAAGTTGGATACAAGAGCGGCGGAAAAACCTCAGTACAGATTTCTTCTTGGTCAGAAATTCTTTTTGTCATTCTGAATTTGTCGTCGGAGAGAAGCAATGAAGGGAAAGTGGTACGAGCTGGTGGGTGAGAATGGCAATGCGTTGACGTCGGTCGACTACATCGCACTGCCAGATGATGCGATGGTTGTTACTTTGCGGAATTCAGTGTTTGCAGTAGTCTCTCGCGCTCTCCCTGCGAATGTCATCGCGCCCGACCTAACGGTTTTTGCGAACAGAGCAGCATTTGCGGCAAAGCAGAAGTTGGAAGAGGATTCTCAGATCGATTTGTTCGGTGGAACGAAGAAGGAAGCGCTCATTGTGCAAGTGCAGCAGCGGAAAGAGACTAATTCCGAGTACCAGTGGCCGGATTTCGAGTACACCAATCGACTTTGAGAGGTTTTGCAAAACGAATTGAGGTCAGTTCGTACCGGTACTTTTGCGGTTTTTCTAGCGCACAACGACTCGAGGACAAGCACGGTGGAGAACGCTGGCTGGCGGTTTAACGCTCCGTGTGCGGAGCACGCGGGCTTAAACCCTAGCGCTGCCGACGATCAAGCGAAGGCGAAGCCGAAGCGGGCATATGCTGGCGGTTTAATGCTCCGTGTGCGAAGCACACGGGCTTAAACCCCAGCGCTGTCGACGGATCAAGCGCAGGCGAAGCCGGAGCGGGCTTAGGGTCTGTACTCGCGAGCATAGCGAGCCGCTAGGGGTGGCTGGGATCGCGCGGAGCGCGTAGCTGGGCAGTAAAGGACAGCAGAGAGAGGACAAGCGCGGTGGAGAACGGTGGCTGGTGGTTTAATGCTCCGTGTGCGAAGCACACGGGCTTAAACCCCAGCGCTGTCGACGGATCAAGCGAAGGCGAAGCCGGAGCGGGCTTAGGCTGGCGGTTTAACGCTCCGTGTGCGGAGCACGCGGGCTTAAACCCCAGTAATACGGACAATAAATGAGTTAAATTAATGAATGCTTCGTTATGGCTGACTTGTTCTTAGCGGCAAATCCGCCCTGCACTCGCCATCCTGCCAGGTTACCCTTGTACTTTTTTCCCGCCAATTTTTTGTACTCGGAATTCTGCCATTGTACTCGGAATTCTACCGATGTGAACTCGGGTTTCGGCTGGCGCTGGCGGTATTGTCGGTTACCGGTATGTGTACTCGATTTCCGGCTTCCGGTACTCGTGATTAGTCCGCTACCGTGCAGCAGCGTCGAGCGGCTATTACCCTCGATATACCGCAAGTCAACTGGACTATCGCTCCTAAACCGTGCCCTCAGCTCCTCGTTAGGGATGACGATCAACTGATTGAATTGCCACCATCTTGCGTCAGTGGTACCGGAATTGGTCGCCCTCATCAGGCGCTGATCCTCTATCGTCGGCCACCTCTGGTGAA
This sequence comes from Phytophthora colocasiae, assembly GCA_018806915.1. Classification (NCBI taxonomy): domain Eukaryota; phylum Oomycota; class Peronosporomycetes; order Peronosporales; family Peronosporaceae; genus Phytophthora; species Phytophthora colocasiae. Next base: position 2,063,085 of record JAGKQI010000061.1, on the reverse strand, counting down.
GCAATGGAATGAGATTAACAGGTGCTCAATCCAAACGTATGCGCTTCTTTGGGTTGCCGGTCCACCTGGAACGGGAAAGTCATGCGCAGCGTTCGCCTTCGCTTGCTCACTTGATCGATCGCGCTGGGACGTGATTTGGATTCATTACTCGCGAATTAAAGAACATTTTAATTGTATTTGGCTTCAGGGTAAAATGAAAGCGGTTTGTATTGTGAAGGAGGAAGCGATAAAGCGTGATCTGGCAGCAATCTTGAATACGACGTCGCCGACAAGGAAAACGATTGTATTCCTGGATGGGTACATCGACAAATCTGCAGCTGCAAGGGCAGCTCGTCACGAGTGCCTAAGTTGGCATCAACAAGACAGAAAAAAGCATCGGTTGGTGTGTGTTTGCTCCATGGTTACAGTCGGAAAACAGTATCGTCCAGAACTCTACGCTTCGATTCCGACGAAAGTGGATGAGGAGTCACGGGACTGTGAAATGGAGATGTCGGCCGGAGAATTACACAATCTGGAGGTGCGTGAACAGGAGCTGTTTGAGCTGACGTCATGGTGCTTTGATGATTACGAGAAGGCAGTCCTCAACGACGATTTCTTTCGTAATGTAGTGGCCATGTTTCCTACACAGTCTGATCCAGAAAAGGGAGCGACGGAGCGGAAAAAGTTGCTGCAAGAGAAGTACTTTATTGCCGGTGGAAGCGCTAGACTCATGTTTGAAGCTTCGACAGAGCAGGCAAGTGAAGCACTCGACGTAGCAATCAAGGCAACTCCAAACATTGAGCTTTACCTTAAAGGCTTTGTTGGCGATACGTCATCTGGTGCTGTCAACCGTTTACTTGCATGGTATGACGGTCCCAGTGGTTATGAAGTTCGATTGGTGAGCGAGTACGTCGTGCGTCATTTTGCAATGGTCATGGGTCCGCATCTAATCGAGAATTTTGCGAGGGCTTGCAATGTTAATCCATCCATGGATGGTTTTATCCTTGAAGCTTGGTTTTTTGCTCATCTAAGTCATAATGGCCTGGCGTGGAGCCGGCGTGTGGGGGGAGATACAGTAGAACGCCGCAGGTGGGAGAAATCATCCATCGTCATTTTTAATCCAGCCAAGTATCCGATTGCTGTTTCATTGGATGGTCCGGTGTGGATGGTTCCAAAGAAGCGGAACCAAGGCGGATACGATGCTGTTTTTATCGACAAAGCAGCACAACTTGTTCGGTTTGTTCAAGTGACGCGTGCTGAGTCCCATAAGTTCGATCCAAAATACTTCGTCGAGCTCTTGAACGCTGGCGATCTGGAGAAAGTTGCTACGGTTGAATTATGTTTTGTCGTCCCATTGGCTAGGCGGGACTCGTTTGCCTTACCCGTGGGCAACGAAGACTTTAAGAAGCAAGTTGTGGAAGTTGCTTCGTCGCCATCGCGATCAACTCGGAGTTGTCCTGACCAAACATTCAAAGACTGCAGTGCAAAAGTCATGGTCATCGGAGTGGACTACAAGATTACCGATCACTATCGAGTTGAAGGATCGCAAGTAGGCTAGAAGTGCAAGTCGACAAGTCTTGTGCTTCGTTACGATACGCATCTTTATGCGTTGTACTTGTCGGAGTAGTTAGTTGGCATAGAGATAGGCCTCGTTTGGATGTTCTAAAAAAATGACAAAAAATGTTAGTCATTCCTAAGGCACTTGAAAGCGGGGGCTGCGATTCGTACTGGGATTTTTGTCAAGCCGGTTGGACATTGCGCCGTTTTAAGTTGGTACGTGAATTGAAGTCGCTGACGGATGCTAACTAACTGTGGGCAATTGGCTACGTCGCCATCCTGCTAAAGTATAGATAGTGTGTATGATACCACGCAACGACTCAGAAGGCCAAAAAAAAAAAATTGTACGACCAAGCGAAGGTAAGTTTTAACCCCTCCAGCCCGGCTGATTTTGACCTTCTTACGCTGCATTATGCAGCACAGTTATACTAGGAATTTGTATAGAACGTCGCTTAAAGGGCTTGGGAAGTGTCCACACGCTCGGCGATGGACAGGACACTTCCCGCTTACGCTGCATGTTGCAGAACAAATTGTATCCAGATGCCCCATGCAAAGCTGCATAATGCTGCAGAAGGACCGTGCAGTGTTGCACAAAGACCATGTGCAATTGGCCAGAGACCAGTCGAATATCGAGAAACCAAACTCGAATTTTTAGAAAATGAGAAGGCATACAAAAAGCAAGTAAACCGGTACCGCAATCAGATGATTACCGCCACCTGTTTGCGGTAATCATCTGATTGCGGTACCGGTTTACTTGCTTTTCATACAAAGTCCTATATACTATTTTACAGCGTTACGTCGAGAAACAGCTGATCAAGGAGTCGGTTCTGCTGTCTTCTGCTGATATTCCACATGCACCATACGAGCAATGCATAATTAGAGAATGTAAACCGGTTACAACCGGATATCGGTTTGCCCTTTTTCACACAACCGGTTGAAAACCGGATTTGAAACCAGATTATCCGGTTTGATCCGGTTCAAACCGGTTAATGTTTTATACAGGTTACTTCTTCAAACAAATCATAAATGCCAACGCTTTTGTGACTTAAATTAAATTATAGAGTTTCCATGTCAGCGCCCATTGGATATAAAAATGCCTGCCTTTAGCGAATTAGGAGCTGTATTTTGATCTCTAATTCCTTATTAAAAGTGGATATCAATATATATATAATGTGCGAGTTGCTGCTCTGCGCCCGTTCATCGCAAATTCGTCGGCAGACGGAGGTCAGAGTACGCGACGTCTTACATCTGTAGCTTTCACAAGGTCGACGAGGAGTGTCCTTGCAGCTAGGGACGTGGCGGAGCAGCTACTTCACCTAAACAAGAGTTAAGTTTGATCTTTGTTGGCCATTGTTCTTGTCCACGACCCCAAGCCGTTTAACCGGGTTCAACTGACGTAAGTATGGTCTCTGGAGACTTATTGAGCCTTCGTGAATTGAGGATCGATTTATTTATTTGATTCTAGACTGACAAGCTCTGCTTTACTGTTGTAGCCGTGTTCAATGTCTATGACGAGGCTTGTTCCAAACGGATAAAGCGAATTCTACGGTCGCTACAGAGAAGAAGAACATTAAGTTGATTCGCCAATATGTGCAGAATTTAGCAGTGAGAACGTTGCAGACATCGATTCGTGCTTTCTTTCGCTTTCATAGATGGAAGAAGGTGCTGAAAGCTTTTCACGTGGATGTTTATTGGTCGGCAGCAGTTGAGGTTCTAACCATTTAGCGCATGTTTACTGCTAAAAAGCACAATCTATTCCTTATGCATGATCAAGCAAAAGCCAAAGCAGCAAATGTGATAAACCGATTTTTCAGTAAAGCAATTGAACCAAAATGTCGGAGAAAACTGGTGTTCACTGAGGATACTGATGCTGTATTCTCAGCTCGAAAACAAAAAGTCTTGGAAGCGTTGTTTACGAATTTTGGACGATCTGTTCTTCGTGAAGCACTTCCGAGGTGGAAAGAGAAAATCTATGAAATCAGAATTTGGACACTTGAGAAAACAGTGGTAGGAATATTCGGATTCTGCCTTTGACCCATTTTCACTCTGTTTAATATTTTGTGCAGACAAGTGCATTCAGAAAATTTATCGAGGCTTCCGTGTTCGAGCTTACTTAAAGCGAATCAAAATACGAAACTCGCTTACTGATCGCGTTGGAACACTTGTAGACCAGTTCATTGTATCGGGAGATTTTCTTATTCTTAAGACGTTGTCTGCAGCTCAAGGAAAAGAAGTTAGCGATATATGGAACTGGTTTGATCGACACTTCAGAAACGAGCACCACTGATGACCAACACGTGGACACATCCGAAAGAGAATTACGTGAGGCACGGAGAGGGGATAAAGTCAAAATCTCAACGAAGAAACCGGTATCCAAAACACGGTCGAATGTGTTTATCTCGGAAAAGCTGTTGGATAGTATTCCAGGTGGAATGAACGCACCAATTTCTCGGTTGCTTCTGGTCGCAGCATTAAGATATTACGATCCAGGGAGTAGAAGTGAAAAGGGGACGTTTGTACCTTGTGAAGGTCGAAACTCGCATTTTTTCCAGAGTTACTTGTGTATGGAATTTCCGCTTTTAAAGATAAGGAGCAAACAACAAGCGATGGCATATCTTACTGGGAAATCGGTGCTACACGGCGTATGATATTCTGTACAACGTCAGGGGAATTGGAGAATTGATGTCATGGAACATCCCAGGACCTTTAGCAGCAAGTATTTACAGTGTAATCCAGGAGATCCACGTCTAAAGCACTCAAGAGGAAAGTGGTGACTGACCCGTACCGGTTGTACAATCTTGATGTGTTCGAGTACGAACTGGACAACCCTATGGTGTTGTATGGTGCGATCCCCGTTCTAGTTGCCCCGAATAAGGAGAAAACACTGTCGGAATGCTCACATCAGCAAACCAAGGAAGTTCGTATCAGTGCTGGATTTGAACAGTTCCTCAAAACTCGAGCGTCAAACGCTGCAGGACGTCTTGCTGGAGAAGGTGGATGAATAATGTCTGCATTTTTTGGCTACACCGAACGCTTTCGAGGCTCCCCTTCGTGGCTATCGCGATGATGTTCCTATTGGCGTTGCTCCGAGAGACAATGGAAACGAACCGTTTGAAATCCGCTGAATCTCACATGAATCAGCTCCAATATAAGCTGGGCTCTAGACATTTATGCCTTGCTCACTTCGTTCGTCAGTGTAGCTACGGTTAAACTTCCGAAACGACTTCAGTTCACAGATTGCTTGGACTGCATCATCTCCCAAACGTGCACGACGGCTGCTAAGAGCGATACCTGCTGCGGAAAACGCAATTTCGCTTGGAACTGATGTGGCTGTGATTGCCAGAAAGTCGTGAGCCATGAGTTTGATCCGCGGATAGCCGTCACTCGTGACACGGAACCAAGTGCACACATCTTTACTTTCCGTCATCTCGCTCATTCCTTCAGCAGCTAACCATCGATCCAGTTCTTGGGCGAATGAGTCATCATGATTCTGGGACCCACAGTGGTTTGCATCCGCATCGATATCGCAATCTTGGCCAGCGTTGTCAGTGGCAATTCCAGTACCAGTTCCGTCCTGATTAGTGCTGCGCGCGAGGAGGCCTCGAAGAGCCTTGCCTTTCTTCTTCCTCGCTGACGGAGGCCCACGGTTTGGCTGTTGCTGAGTCTGGAATTTCTCGCGATAGTACAAATTAAACTTCGTCATGAGCTTCTCGCTTGACGTGGTCAACGTTGTCTACCAAGACATCGAGATGCTGCTTGGCCCTAGGGTCTAATATTGTGGCGATTCTTGCTTCTCGCGTGTTGACCTTCGGTGCGTATTCATCCAGCTTCGACTTCACTGTCATAGCAAAGTTCAATGTCTGATCGTCTTGTGACTTCTCTATGGTTTCCGTAGCGTGAAATCGAATGACATGGAAAGCCAGCAAAAGAATCCCAAATGTTGGATATGTCGACGCTGATAGCATATCGGTGGCTTCCTTAATCGGTTCAAGAAAGTCGTAAAGCGCTTCAACAGCTCCCCACCACTCCTCGGTAATCTCTTTAGCAAGACGGTCTATTGGGCTGATACTGAAACCCGTATATCCAGGAAGTTTTTCGCGAATTCGACGAAGTAACTCGGTCAAGGGCAACTTCAACATAATTAGGCTTCCCAGCATTATCCATGTGCTGTTCCACCTCGTCACTACATCCATCTTCAGAGTGATATACTTGTGCACTAAGTCAGCACATACACGTTCCAAAGCTTCGGTCAACTTTGTTGACTCCGTGATTTTCTTGACGAGGTCTCGAAAATGGCCAACAGCAGTGTCGACTAAAGGACACTTATCGAGCCCTTCCTTCACAGCAAGTTGAAGCACGTGCGCAGTGCATCTTAGCTGGACAACGGTTGGAGTTGGCGCTCGTAAGGTTCCAGGTACACTCTCTCCATAATTTGCTGCTCGCAAAGACTGTTGACCTCGCGCTGCAAACGGTCGTTCAGGTGAAGTATCATTGCCGTATTGTTTGTAGCATTGTCCGCTGTAACCGTCCAAATAGATGAAAGAAGCGAGAAGTCCATGTCCTTTACAGCACTTACGAAGTGTTCAGCGAGTCGTTTGCCTGTATGTGGATACATCACTCGAGTAAAGCTATAATTACAGAACGCATCCTCCAACTTCTATCAATAAAATGCATAGTGATCACCATATAACCCCGTTTCGAAGGTGATGTCCACAAATCTGTCGTAAAGCTAACTCGGCGACCATCAACTTCCTGACGGATTTCCACGCGAACAGCCTCTTTTTCAGCTTTCCACTGAAGAATAACTTTTTCGAATCGTTTGCTGACAGGGAACATTATAGTCAGGACGTAGAGACTTACAAAACTCCACAAATGCATCTTGATCGACAACGGCGAACGGCTGGGAGTTGGAGATAATCCACCCAACAAGTTTCTCGTCAGACTGCTTGGTGGCTTCGGGTGTCATGGCTTCAACACGGGCTCTCGTCTGCCGGGAAAATGTGCTAGAGACTTCAATGTCAATGCCGTAGATGTCAGCATGATGTTTGGCTAGGTGACCTTTAAAGTTCGACGTTGAACGAGAACGCCAAACCTGAGTAACCCCATCCCTAGAACAGACCATGCACTGAAATTCACCAGTGCTTAGCTCGTGAATAAAGTTAAAAACAGGTGACTCGTTCTTTCGCGTGCGTCTTCGGTAAGAGGACCCGAAGGAGGAAACAGTGGAGGCTGTGTCTGTGTCCCTTCCTACGGACACGTAGTCGGTTTCCGTGTTCATTGCCACTGACACTAGCGCTTAGCTCTCAGCGTGCCGCGACTACGCCAGTTCCAGGGGACTGAGTTACGGACCGTAACTTACGGTTCTGTTGTCTGATCTTAGTGATATTCATCTCTTGAAAATTATAAACTGCATCACATCAAACAGAGTCAGCAAATTTTACAGAGTTATTTCGTGATTTGATTCGCTCAAATTCTGTCCAATTACGCTTTAGTTTAACCGGATTGAACCGGTTCTAATTCGGTTTGGATTCGGATATTTTCAAGACCGGTTCTAACCGGTTGATATTCGAATTGTATTCGGTTCAAACCGGTTATCCTCATCCATTTACATTCTCTATGCATAATGCAGCATAAGTTCGCTGCATAATACGACATAAAGTGACTAGCAAGGTAGACTATTCATTATTTTCCGAAGCTGTATGTGTCCTCCGTTTTTTTTCTTGGTGTAGGCGTTTTCTCAGTTCTCAAATGAAACGGATAGTTGGCGGGCGCCACTGTTGCAACATTTACCTGTTCATGAGCATATCTATCCTGCTGAATAGCATATTTTTGAAAAATTAAAGACAGCGTTTATGTCTGTCAAATCGTGAAGCTTTTTCGGTGCAAGATATTTGCCCATCATTTTTGTATCTTGATTTCAGTATGCGTCGATTCGTGTGATTTTTTTCACATACAAACATCAAGATAATTTCAACGTTACGGTGCATAATGCAGCTTAATAAAAAGGCCTAAGCTGCATTATGCAGCACTCCGGGTTGGAGGGGTTAACCCATGTAGGACGAGGATTTATTCTGTATTATACAGAATAAACAATAATGTTGATTAAAGTATTGAGCGATGTCCGCAACAATTTATCTGTTTGAAGCCTTTGGCGGTCCAAAGTGCGCTAGACACGACCAAACTGGACAAAAATGCTACGAGTACTAACAAAACCGCTTCGAAATGGAAGACATCTGTGCAAATAATGCAATCTCATTGGTTGTTCAGCGGGTATAAGCCTTGGTTTGTCTGCCATAAGTCGATATCCTGTTGAATCCGATTGCTGGGAGCGCTTGCGCGCCAAAACTGCGCGCCAAGTTTGAGTGGCTGCGCGACGCTACCTCTCTTCCCTACGCGCACCAAATTTTCGGCCAGTTCTAGACTAGAAGGAAGTGAAGATGAACTAGTATGGAACTGGCCGAAAAGTTTGGTGTGCGTAGGGAACCAAGGCTACAGATCAAACAAGACGCTGATCGGTGCTGCATTATATTTTGGAACGCTATGTGAATAGCACTAACTACTGTCCTCCTCGTCAGTATCACTCGCGTCGCCACGCTTGCGCTTTCTGAAGCGAATGCGCTTCTTCAGGTGGGAAGGAATGAGAGTGCCGTTTACCCACGTCGTGTGCCAAATTTGGCTGCAGGTGAGCGAGTTGCCCGTTTCCTCGCGGCGGACCCGATTGCATAGCGGTACGTAGCCATCAAATGCCACGCAACAAGCCTCACAGAAGTAGCTCGTCTCTAATCCTTTTGTTTTGGGTGGCGATAGTGCTGAGCAAACCTTGCACAGGTGCTGACGGCGCTTGCCATGGTAAAGACTGTCATTGTTTTCCAGCGTGTGCTCTCGTGTAGGTAGAGGCACTGAAGCCAAGTCTTCTGCGTTCATGTTTGCTCGAAAGGTCGCTGCGGTGACCCCCAGCAACTCTACCTGTAGGCGCCGCATGTACTCGGCGTGCGTGGGTACCGGCTCTCCCTTCTTCTTTTGCACCAACTTGTGAAGGATGAAGCCGTTCACGATGGCCATGTCGACGAAAGCTAGGAACAGTTGCTTGTAGTACTTCTTGAACGATACGCATTGCTGGATTGAATAACTCTGCAAGCGGAGCTGATCGTGAGAGTCGACACCGCCCATACCAGCGTGGTAGTCAGCCACAAGTTGCGGACACGGTACGTTTGTAAGCACACCAGAACGCTTGTCTTTCCTAACGACCGCTGTCCGGGTTGTTGCGCAGCCCGTCGCGATCATATTCACGGGCTTACTGTCCATCCAGGACACTCCAACGAGCGATGGGTGGTCAATGGCTTGGGCAATGCGATAGGTTCCGCGGGGCATGGCTGCGGGTCGCGACTTCTGAGTAAATGACAGCGTCGTCGGCCACCCCAGTCGGTCGTTGCGATGGGTGCCGACAAAGTAATATCCCATGCTCAGGAGTTGCAGTGCCAGTGCGCACGAGCTGTAGAAGTTGTCAGCAATTACCAGGTGTTTACCGGGTTGTCCGTCAAGTGCCTTGCCAATGTTGCGAATCACCGCTTTCTGGGCGACGCCCTTCGCTCTCTGTTTGTCCTTCTCAGCGCCGAGGTACACTTCAACTCTGTATAATACAGAGCACGATACAGAATATCATTAGCACCGATTAGCTTATTCTGTAGCATACAGCAAAGCATTACTGCAACACGGACTGCCTTATTCCGCGTTATACAGAATAACCCACCTTGTACAGTAGCCAGTGTCCGCGCAGCACGTCATATAACACTTAGTGCCGTACTTGTGCGGCTTATCCTTGTTATAAACGCGAATGGGATTGAACTGGCTTCGATTTGGAATGGTTCCCTCATCGAAGCTCACACGAGCACCCATCCGGTAGCCGCGACGAAACGTCTTCTCAATGGCTTGAAGCACTGGGCGCACCTTCCAGGCCTTGTCCGTTTGAGCGGACGCGTCGTTGTTGCTCGCAAAATGCAGAAAGCGTGTGATAGTCTTGAATCGATCACGCTTCATATACCGCCCAAATGTGCCACGAGGCACAGCACCATCCTCCTTCGTCGCCCAGCGCTTGTTCAATCCATCGGTGTGCCCACAGAGTGTCCTAGCCACAAGGAGACCTATGACGTGCACGATTTCATGTACCTTTATTGGTTTCATCTTCTGAAGCTTGACCGCAATGTCTGTGAGGGGCATCACTCGTCTTGTTGGGTCCTTGGCTTGAGCTTCAAGCTGACGCGCACGGGTTTTCTCGGCGATACTGGGAATGCACTCCACGCGATAGTCGTTGGTCTCTTTTGTAATGTGAATCCACAGAGCCTTTGGCAAGAAGTAAAAAAAACATTTCAAGCGGCGACGCTGCGAAGGCTACAGCCGATTTCGTGGGGCCGTAGTCGCCGTCGTACAGGTCATTAGCACCGTATAGAGCCAGCTCATCTGTATTCAGGTACATACAGATTAGTCAAATCACCTTCTCATCATATTCTGTATCATACAGACTAACCTGAATGGTCTTGATCAAACACTTTCCAACCGGATAACCCGAGCTGACGCATGGCGTCGTCATCCTGCTGGAATAAGTGACTCTCATCTTCGTAGTCGCTATCAGATTCAATGTCGCTGCCAAAGTCGTAATGTTCATGCGTGGCGGCAATCAAGGCGTCATCATCGTCAGCATCTTCATCGTCAGATAATGGCTCTTTGGTTACATTCACGTCGTCAGGGGAAACAGGCTCAAATAGGGTTTCAGCGCGCATTGCATCGATGAATTGGTTGCTGTCAAAAGCATCAACGTCGCCACCAGAGCCAAGATCACCAGTATTCACCAATTCAGTATCCTCCGGAATAGCAGGCCGACCATCGACTTGTTCTGTATCAGCTGGATTATCAGCGCTGGTAGACACCACCTCAACTTGAGCTTCAGGCGCCAGCACCGGTGTAACACCAGCGTCAACAGCGGGAGCAGCTACTTGGATAGTCCTCGGCACGGAAGAACTTTCATTTGGGTCGCGATTGACCACCGGGGCAGCAAGAGGAGCTCGAGAAGGTGACGCAGCCAACCGCTTGCGTGGCGGGGGCACTATTGGCAGCTCCAACAATCCTGACTGCCGCGCAAACTCCATCAGCTCGTTCTCACCTGCAAACACATCAATACATTAGAGATCGTCTTGCATAGCCACCAAATAAGATCCTTACCAACAAAGTAGTCAGTTGCACGACGAGATTCGTCTAATCGACCAGACACGCCGGGCTTGACGTACGTGAAATCCACGCTTAGTCTTTTCGGCTTTCTAGCCTTCCATCCTGCCTTGGAGAGATCGCGCCATAGCTGCTTGAAGGACTTTTCGTGGGGCCCGTTCATACGGAAAAATGAACGAGTGGCTTAGAGGGAGAGTGGAGGAGATGCGGGTTGCAATTAGGATTTTCAAACCTCTAGCCGATTTATATCGTCTTTTCTATGGAGGGAGGTTAATCCCCGTCTATCTTCCTTGCATGCGATCCATAATGATAAGCACTCCATACAAAATTTAGTATGCGAAAGAAATGCTTGTTGGCAGCTTCGCTGAATATTTTAACCTCTAAAATCGCTTATTCTGTATTATACAGAATATCGTCTTACAGGGGTTAAAGGATTCCTGACCTACGTCATCATTTACCAGCAAATGGTACGGAAAGGATCAGCGATAGTACAAACGCTGGACACTATGAAGTCTTCGCCATCGTAAGTGAGATTATTGTGAGTGGAGGACTTTGAGCTGGCATTTTGCTGCTTGTGGTGGTTTTCATCCAGGATTTAGACCTTGATGCCTTTTACTACTCGAGGTTACGCCGCTCATCGTCTTCTTATTATTAGGGGGAGTCAAAGTTAGGATTTGCGTATCAAAATATACAAGAACGTGCACCAAAATATCACCGAAATCCAGTCAAAATATAATGTGGGTACACGCCAAGAAATAAAGCGGTTCCAACCCAACATGGTGGCTACCGCGATGCACGGCACTCCTACAGAAAGCCAACACAATGACCATCACTCTGCATTCCGCACTCCGTCAAGCATGTCAAGACTAAGCGAGAGGCAGCAGTTTGTAATGGGTTTAGTCTCACTGCCCACCAGCGGGTCGAATAGCTGGTGCTGCGCCGGGTGGAATATCCAAGGATCGGGTGCTAAAGAGCACACTTCTTCGTACACTCCTGTTGGCTCGGTTCACCGCGCCGGTTTGTTCGATGCTGCAGCACGAACGCACCTATTTATATTAAAAGCCTAATAGACTTCTACTTTCGTCTTTCGTTCCTTCGTTCGTCTCTCGTAGACGCACCCCTTGGTCGCTTTGACGCCACTCCGTGTCTACGAAGTGCGCCTCACTCGTCGAATTCCAAACTGAGCTACTCGCTCGTTGACCTCCCGTCCGTCTTCTCACAGCAGTCCATCGAAGGTCTCTCTTCGAAGTAGCGCGTGCCGTCATCCACTACGCGTACAAGAGAGAGGGAGAGAGAGAGAGTGAAAGGACGACGGTCTGAGGAGGAACTTTGAGCGCCACGGGAGGAGGACTATCGGGTTTCCAAGCGGCGACGAACGTGGCAGCCAGAAGTGGGCCACGAGAAGACGACTCACCTGGTACGGCCTGGAACGGGAGTCGCGGGACTTGGAGGACGAGCAGTTAGTACTGTCGTGAGTGCAGGAGGACCAACCACCACGTTCGTGTTGCCGGGTCTATACTGCACGTCAAAATCAAACTCCTGGAGCGTGAGAGCCCACCGATGTAGTTTTCCGGTCAGGTTTGGACTCGTCATGAGCCATTTCAAGACGGCGTGGTCCGTTATGATCTCGAACCGCCGTCCGTACAAATAGGGTCTAAACAACTTGATCGCCCACACCACAGCGAAGCACTCCAATTCGGTAATCCCATACTTGCTCTCCGTGTCGCTGTTCACCTTGCTCGCGAATGCTACAGGTTGCCACCCGTCACCTTTGTCCTGCATCAGGCACGCTCCCAGCCCCACTTTACTTGCGTCAGTCACCACGCGAAAGGGAAGCCTAAAATCCGGGTAGATCAACAGTGGTTTTGCAGTTAGAATGACTTTCACTCTCTCGAAAGCTTCAACTTGTGCACTGCCCCATTCCCATGCTACTCCTTTCCTCAGCAACTTCGTTACAGGTGCCATAAGCGAGCCAAAGCCGTTCACAAATCGTCGGTAGTAGCCTGCTAGATGAACAAACCTCTTGGCTTCTACAGCATCGTTCGGTGTCGGGAACTCGCGTACTGCACTCACCAGTCGGTCCAAAGGTCGTACACCGTCACTACTAAGTTCATGCCCTAGATACTCCATTGTTTTTGTCGCAAACTTGCATTTCTTGAGTTTGAGGGTCAATCCTGCGCGTTGCAAACGTTCGAGTACTGTCGCCAGCTCAACAATGCGCCGTTCAATCCCGCCACGCGTGAATATTACTATGTCGTCGAGATAAACCAGGCATGTGGTCCAAGTGAGTCCCCTCAGCACCCCGTTCATCAGTCGTTGGAATGTGGAAGGAGCGTTAGTGAGGCCAAAGGGCATCCGTACAAATCGATATAAGCCCTTTTTCGTCGTGAACGCAGTTTTGTCGCGATCTTCCGGCGCTACTAGGATCTGCCAATACCCTGCACGCAAATCCAATGTCGTAAACAATAAAGCACCTCCCAAGGCTTCCAATGTCTCATCTATTCGAGGTAGAGGATAAACATCCTTCTTCGTAACCTTGTTGAGCGCCCTATAGTCCACACAAAAGCGCACTTCGCCATCTTTCTTGCGTACTAGCACAACAGGAAATCCCCATCCACCGTTGCCTTCTTCAATGACACCCGACTTCAACATCTTCTCAACGTTGCTCTCGATGATACTGTCGTCCGTCTGAGCTTGACGCCGTCGTTTCAACATTATTGGAGAGGCTTCACCGGTATCAATGTGGTGAGTCACATTCAACGTCGTTGCTGGAGGACATTCACCAATATTCGCTGTCAGTGAACGATACACTCTCAATAGCTTCACCACAAGTTCACGGGTCTCCGGGTCGTTACTTCCGATGTCCACTTCCGACTCATCAGGTAGAGGTGTCTTGCTATCGCCCAACTCGTCTACCCAATCCTTTACTCGTTCGGTATCCAGCTGGCCGCTCATTGTCAAGATTTCCATGTGATCGTCCAAGGGTACCCATGTTCCAAGCTCCTTCTTGTTCGGAATCTTCGCGGATTTCACATTGGTATTGACAGCAGGGACTCACGCTCGTCCGTTTCGTGCCGTCGTCACTGTCGCTGCCAATAACACGGATCCTGTCTTCCTGGTGGGTATGAACAGCCCCCGTTCTCCATCATTTGCCGCCACTGAAACTTGTACAGGCGTCACTGCATTGCCACTCAGCTCCGTCGTCAACACCATGCGTACTGCAGCAACCTTGGCTCCATTTGCAGTATCGTACGTCCTGAATGGTATCACCACTGCTCGTCCTGCGTCAGCATAGCGAATCTCCTGCTTCTCGAAGTCCATGGTAGCACCTTTCGTCTGCATGAAGTCAACTCCCAGTAAGAACTCATCGTCACATCCAGATACCACGCACGCATCGATCGTCAACTCTTCACCGAACACCGTCAGGAAAGTGAAGCGCCACACTCCTACCACGTCAAGTAAAAAGCCACCTATGCCCTCCACAAAGTCAACCGGGGAGTTCACTGACACTCTGTCGCCGTGGGCCATCCAGTCCGTCCCAGCTATCGTATAACGCGCTCCACTATCCAGCTTCACACGTCTCTTTTCACCGTTGACATTCATGAAAGCGGTCGGTAGGCCGTCGTCCGCCCCAACATATTCTACAGTAACTCCGTCATTCTTCGCTGTCGAGGTGGTTGCCGAGCGCTGTTTCTTCACCAGACTCACGCGTCCGATTCCTGCATCTTGCTGTACTCGTACACCGTCCGTCTCGTTCAAGCGTCGTCGTTGCTTGCGTCGCTGCAATTCCTCCCAGGCATCGTCAGCTTCGCCACGTCGTTTCAATTGCAGGGCAACAGCCGAAGCTGCTCGTTCCTCAGCCGTTACTCGTGTATTTTGTCGTTTTCGAGCCAAATACGCCTTGGCTTTCAGTCGTTTGGCCGCCTTCCGAGCTCTACGCCTAGCGCACCGTGTATCCATGACACCGCCACCGTCGCTGCTATCTTCCTTCGGTGTGGTTTTGACACTTACTGCATGAATCTCTGGTTCCTCGTCGCGTACAGCATTCGGTGTGTCCTCCGTCAGTGCCACCGTATCATCCTGGGTCGTAGCTTCCTCCACTTCAGTCAGCGTTTTCTGGACCTCCCTTTCCTGCGCCGTTGATGTCACTACCCGCTCCACTTCGTTCGGCTAGAAATCTCCACCGTTGCCTATTGCTCCATAATCAGGAACATCTCGCACTTCATCCGTTGAGGCTTCACGCGCGCCCCCTCCAGCTCCGACCTTCTTTCCACCGTAGCGACGCTGGATAACTCGAAGCTCTCGTTCTTCATCTTCTCGTCGCGCTCGTGCAAAACGTACCGAAGCCACCGTTGGTCGTACAGTCGCTACGCACCTTGCTGCACGTTCAATGTCTTCCTCTGCCGCATCTTTCAGCAGCACTCGCACCGCTCGTCGTATCTCATCGCCTCTATCGTCACTAGCATTCCCGTCATCGTGGTTCCTCTCGTCACTTTCATCATTATCGCCATTCTTCGTCTCCTCAATTCGGTTCACCTCTTCGTGTAGTCCGGCTGCAGCGCTCACGGTTGCTGGTACTTCTTGTTTCTTGACCGTATTGGCTACTCTCGTCGGGGATACTGGACACTTCGTAGACGCCATACTCCCCCTATGACGTCCGACCCCCGTTTTCCGGACTCTTGCGCTCTTCCTCACGCTTGGCAAGGTACTTGTCATTCTTGGACTTGGCTGCAGTGTCCGTACAGTCCCGTGCGAAGTGGCCAAATTTGTTGCACGCGAAGCACTTGGGTCCCGTGGTGCAATGCTGCGCCCAATCCCAATGGCCATCCTGGCCGCAGATGAAGCATCGATTGCCGTCCGTGTTCTTCGCACTGCCTTGTCGTCCTCGAATTTGTTCAGCTAACACTTGTCGGACTGCTGCCTTCAGCTTCTTCTGGGGTTTCCCGTCACGTTCATCTTCGCTGGATTCGACCGTACGCTTGGGATTCGTCTTCTTACGTGGTTTGGGTTCCTCTTCGTCGTCCTCATCAGTTGACTCCTCCTGGCGGGGAGCTTTCTTCTTCTGGGTGGTCCGTTTGGGCTCTGCTTTCCTCGACTTCGCTCGCTTCTGACTGGGTTCCGCCCAGTACCGGGAGTTCCATGTGCGTCCAGCAGGAAGTTCGTATTTTCCCGTGATAATATTCCAGGCTCCCTTCGGGTTGGTATAGAGGACGAGGCCATCTGGGTTCACCGCCGCGTAATTCTTGATTCCTTCCGTTACTCCCGCGACTGGGACATACACGCTTCCAACACCAGGCAAGGTTACCGTACGAGCTGTCACTTCATCTGTCGCGTTCGTCTCTACCGCTGCTGTCGTCCCCGAACCTTTCGCGGCGTTCGACGCCATCGGTGCTAGACTTTCCATAGGATCATCTATCTCGGTCGCCTTGATTACCGCTTCCTCCAAGTTTTCAGGTTCCTGCTGCTTTACCAACTGACGTGTGGTTTTGTCCATTCCACGGTAAAATTGCGCCATCAACACACGTTCGCTTACCCGACTTCGTCCAGCTGCCTTTCGTAGCGCTGCAGCATAATCCGCATGGGACTCCTTCACGCCACGTGACCGGGTGTTCACTCGATATTCGGCCAACGAGATGTCCTCCTTGGGTCCATACCGTCGTAGTAGGGCCTGCTTCAAGTGCGTCCACGTCCGTTCCGGATCATTCAGTCTTCGATTAAAGTCCACCCACCAACTTGCAGCTTCCGCCATCAGCTTGTTGCCCAAGATGAAATAAAGAGCATGATCGCTCCACTCCCCGCGTCCCGACTCACGAGCTCTTTGGAGTGCCAAGTCGATTCGGTCTGTCCAAGTTGATACTGAGGCTCCACTCGTTGGCGTAAACGTCGGCAGTTCCAGGTCCTTCACTCTGATGCTGGTTCCCGCCGTTCGTCCCGAACTTGACGGTTCTCGGTGGGTCGCTAGTTGTCCAAGAACAGCATCCACCAGGTCCTTACTGCTTCCAAATTCCGGGTCCTCCCCGTTCGCTGCTCTGGCGAGGAATCGTTCAGCTTCTTCCCACTCGCTGCGTGCTTGACTTCTTGTCAACATCATGGACTCATTGACTTCTCTTGCTGACGGAGCCCGCTTATCTTCATACTCTTCGGGGCTAATCGTGGCTTCGTCGCTGCTGCTTCGGGCAGCACCTGTCACTGCATCACTCGTTTCTTGACGACCTTGAGAACTCCTTCGTCTCGTGCTTTCAGATCGCGTCGACACCTGCTTCCTCGTAGACCTCTTTCGGGCCGTTTCCTTTGATTTCTTCGTCATTACTCGCGTCGAATCCCGTAGTCGCCGTTGTTGCAGTGAGACAAGCCCCTGTATGACCACCATGTAATGGGTTTAGTCTCACTGCCCACCAGCGGGTCGAATAGCTGGTGCTGCGCCTGGTGGAATATCCAAGGATCGGGTGCTAAAGAGCACACTTCAACTTCGTACACTCCTGTTGGCTCGGTTCACCGCGCCGGTTTGTTCGATGCTGCAGCACGAACGCACCTATTTATATTAAAAGCCTAATAGACTTCTACTTTCGTCTTTCGTTCCTTCGTTCGTCTCTCGTAGACGCCAGCCTTCGTTGGTCCTCCTGCACTCACGACAGTACGAACTGCTCGTCCTCCAAGTCCCGCGACTCCCGTTCCAGGCCGTACCAGGTGAGTCGTCTTCTCGTGGCCCACTTCTGGCTGCCACGTTCGTCGCCGCTTGGAAACCCGATAGTCCTCCTCCCGTGGCGCTCAAAGTTCCTCCTCAGACCGTCGTCCTTTCACTCTCTCTCTCTCCCTCTCTCTCGTACGACCCCTTGGTCGCTTTGACGCCACTCCGTGTCTACGAAGTGCGCCTCACTCGTCGAATTCCAAGCTGAGCTACTCGCTCGTTGACCTCCCGTCCGTCTTCTCACAGCAGTCCATCGAAGGTCTCTCTTCGAAGTAGCGCGTGCCGTCATCCACTACGGTCGCTCCCATTGGCACTTCCATCGTAGTCAGTGTCACTCCCGTAGACAACTTCAAGCGCGACCGTGGATCCAACTCAGATCCAGGTTGAAGTTCTCGTCGCTCCGCTTCAGCAGTCGCTGAGCTGCCCGTTCACAGCTTTGGCCCGTCTCGGGTACCAACCTGTTACAAGTTCATCGTCGAGATCATCGACTTCTTGGCGATCCTGATTCTGGAGGAGGAGGACGACGAAGATATTGGCTTTTGTGTGCTAAAGGCTGACGGGATGGACCTCGCTATGGACACTCCTGCCGAAGAGCTTGCCGAGTTGCTCCAGTTGGTCACCCAGAATCGATATCTCGTCCCACGAGAGCGAATCTCCCTAAGCTCTGACTTTGCCTACAACGTGTTTCCTCGGCTTTCTGATGAGGATTTCAAGCAGCAGACCAGGACCACGCGCAGCACGTTCTGCAAAATTCTTACAGCAATTCAAGGGCACACCATATTCAGCAACGCCAGCCAGAACCCTCAAGCTAGTGTCTGACTTCAACTGGCCGTCGCGCTTGACCGGCTTGGAACCAACGGTAATGGGGCATCTCTTGGTCGGTAATCAATATTGGCGATCACAATCATGTTAGGTCACGTCGCTAAAAACATGTTAGATCACATGACCAAATCGCTTGGTCATGTAGAGAGTCAATGAACTTTATTGTGAAGTTAAGCTCCAATGATACTACCGGTTCAATCGCATTTTTCCTCTTCTTCATAGTCAAGTGAAGTGTCGTAAAGCATACCGAGGTCATCATCATCAGAGAGATCCGAGTTGCTATCGTCAGCAGATCCATCGTTATCAGAAACAATGTCTGAATCACTATCAGAGGCTTCGTTTTCTTCTGTATCGGGTAAGGTAACTGCCCTTGGAAAACGTAAATTGGGCCGCACAGGAGCCGTAGCATCTCCAGTGATAATACTTCTACGTAGTACCACGTTTTCACGTGCTATTTCCTCAATTACGCGAACAAATCGATCGAGGTTTGGATGCGGTTTCATTCTTGCGTTCATTTACGGTGAAATCGTTCCAGGGGATTGTTGGTTCGATTTACTATTTGCCTCTGCACTCCGTGGATGTTCCAGAGATCCGGTGGATACATGTCCACCCAAGTCCTCAAAAAATATCCCCAAAACTGTTTCCACTTCTTTCGAGAGTATGGTAGATCCTTCGCGTCCAATCTAGACTTGATCTTCGCTTTTACCCACGCAACACCTTGTCCAACAATCTTACCGGGAGGGATAACTGTGAGTATATCCAGAACCCCAAAAGCCATAGCCACACCTACTTCGCCGTCTGGAAGAGCGTACTCCTTCATCTTCCGTCTACACACCTGTATAAAATGAAACAAGCATCCAATAAGGCGTGTAGACGGATAATGTCCCTAGATGGCGTTGATAAGATCAGATTCAAAGTCACAAACCACGTCCACAGGTTTAGGCTGCTTTCCCAACGCGAAATCAATGCACTTAAACATTTTCACATACAATCCTTCCGTTTTGTTCGTTGCTAGCGTGAAAAATATTGGCAAAACAAATCGGTCAGCGGATCGTACATCATCAGCGTGACGAACTGGTGATACGTTTTCGGAACGCACCGAAAAGTGCCGTCAACAAACAAGTGAACTCCGTCGTAACGAAGTAAGTTGCGTAATTCGGATGTGACCATCCTATCAGCCGTTCGATTCCTGACTTCCCTGCCTTTGCCTTGCTGTCATCATGCCAAGTGTAGTGGAATTGCAGAAATCCAACCAAATCATTCTTGACTTTAGCTAGTGATGGGCTTTCCAGTAAAGCAAAAATGTTAGAGCCGTAGGCTGATGCTCTGGCGTTGGAGACACGGTTGAGTACTTGCTTGTGTGAAAGCCCGCGTACGACACGCGTGGAAGCCGAATAAAACTTTGTGTAGGTTGCAGACCATATCGCCTTAGCCGCCATGTCCTCTTCAATCAAACCATCGACGAAAGCCTTCATCTCCTCTGTTACATCGACACAGTCGGATGCGTCATTGGCTTGGATACCAGGCGCGCCACTACGACAAGTATGTGGAACCATATTGTCGACATCAAATGACATTGTCTCCGCGTAGAAAACAAGGGATCCGGGACATTTTTTTGGCGCTCTGTAAAAACTACATCGTACGTGATTTTGACCGATGAGGTGTTTGCGCGTGTGTATTCGTAGCCTTGGTAGTACCGCTTTGTGTCTCCGTCCCGTGCGCGTTCAGCCCCGCCGGTAGAACTCCTAACAGCAGTCTGCAAGCTCACAGGAGCCAACGTTGTCGTCCCAAGTCCCTCTGGATCGAGTTCAGGGTCTATGCGAGCTGGTTGGCTGTGTTGCAATTGATTGTGTGGGGCTCTGGCTAGTGTTTGGCTAGTCTCCGAGTTAACAGCAACAACTTCAGCTAAATCCACCCCTTCGTCGCGCTCCCGTACAGTTCGACGGCTGGTTGGGGAAAACCTTCGCTTAGAACGGTCTCTCCGAGGCCGCGTTGAAGGTCTAGCCATAGTTGGGCCTGACCACTGGTGTTCTAGTTGTCGAATGGGCACATGTACACGGAAGATCGATGAGCCTTGAACCCTGGGTGTTTCACTCGCTACAACTCGAAAAGGCGCCATCTCACAACGTCCGTTAAAAACCTACAAAAAAATAAATAACCACCGGGAGGAATCGGACCTCCATCACCCCTTTTGGGAGCTTTTCCATTAAGCTACGGTGGTGGGCTGGAATAGTTTAAAAAACAACAACGTAGAAGTTAGTTAATTGAGCTCAAACTACAAACTCGAAAGTAAACAGGCGCGTACCGTTCATTGTCTGACGGGGAATTAACGGAATACCGCGACAACCCTCTTAGGACAAAAGTGTCCCCGCTCAATTTGCCCTTCGGCAGTCAATCAGACAATGAGCACGACTCAGGAACGAATGACTGTGTATCTTTGCAGTCGAGTACTATCTTTCATTTTAAATTTTCATTGACTTGATGGACATTGACTGGAATGATGGAATAGATAGACTAGAATGATGTTTATTCTACAAGATAGATCGATGTGCTAGGCAAGAACTTTCTTCTTAAACCATCGGCATGACCAATGCCATTTGGTCATGTGCCAAGCACATGAACATGCAATTTGCACACGTGACCAAACGGGAGTTACACGACGTGACCAAAGACGATTATGATCGCCAATATGTTCTTCGCTCTTGGTCGCTCAAGAAAACTATGGGGACTTCGAAAGGGGCGGTTCGTCTTTATACAGCGCGCGTCATTATCGCTCTTAATTATCTCCGTGACGAGTTCGTAGCATGGCCAGATTCAGCAGAAAGAAGACGAATCTCACGCCGCATGGAACACGAGGGCTTTCCAGGTTGTGTTGGGTTTATTGATTGGACCACAATCCCGTTGGCACAGAAGCCTGCTGTGGATAGAGAGCGCTATTTTGACCGCAAGCACAGGTACAGCGTGAACGCTCAAGTCGTGTGTGATGATCGCTGCCGGATCATTGCGTTTTACAGTGGGTGGCCTGGATCGTGCGGTGACAGTGCTGTCTATCATGAGATGCGGCTTGCAACTGACGCAGACAAACGGCGTTTTTTCGACTGCAACCGATATCTAGTGGCTGACTCCGCATACCCTGCTGACTTAACACACCACACAATTATCCCAGCGTACAAGACGAGCCATCTTGGAAACGAGAAAGAGGAATTTAACAAGTGTGTTGCTCATGTGCGTGTGGCGAACGAGCATACTATTGGCGTTTTGAAGGGGAGGTGGTCGTCCCTGCGTGAGCTGCGAGTGCAAATACGAACAAGCGAGGACAAGAATCGAATATTGCTGTGGCTTACAGCCTGCGTTGTTCGTCATAGCATGTCGCTCTTATTTGGTGATGGTTGGCCTAGCGACGAAGAATGCCCTGGCACTTACAGCGATACAGACGAACCAGCTAGCGATAGCGATGATGAGGACCCGTATGCTTTTCACCGGCATATTAAGGCAAAGGCAATCGCTCGTGGGCGTGCTCGTGGTTGAATTTTGTGCCAGGACAACTAGTTTGTTAGCCGAAAATATTTGAACAACACAACGCTTTTTGGCGGCTTCATCGTTGACGTTAATTTGGGTTTGTTATCGCGTAGTGGAGTGTAATTGTAGCGCTGAGAAGGGAGAATCTTCCCACCAAAAATACTATCGCTGCGACGATCACCTTGAAGTTCAAAACTGGAATGCTCGGTGTCAGATCGGACTAAACCCCACCTTCGTAAAGCTGCATTAACATCTTGATCTCGTCAGGACTTTTCTGACCAGCCACCAACGACATGCCAGGCTCACCGAGTCGGTCGAAAAAGTCGGACGTTGTGAAGCGGTTGGATGGCTTGGCTTCGACAGCGTCGTGTCGGTAGATAGCGACGGAAATGAAGGCGTTTCAATTACCACTGGATCTTGGATTAGCTGCCTCGGACGCATAGCGACCATGCTCGGTGATAGTGAGCGGTATTTAGAAGTGGTACGGAGCAACGCGAGTTCGGAGACAGAGGGTAGCTCATCGTAGTCTGCTGTTAAACGAGGAAGCGAAAGATCGGTGAGAGAGGGAACCTTGTTATCATCTGCGGTGGTCCAGGTGGCTTCTTCATCTGAAGGGGAGGGTTCAAACGAATTGGCTGGATCATATCGTTGACGTTTCTTGCTTGTAATGGCATTTGCAGCCTCTAGGCCATCATGTTCGTCCTCGCTATGCATATCACCAACGGTAATGTGCAGCTGGGCTGCGTAGCTGTGCACGGCACAGAGGAAGTTTAGTTGACTCGTAGAGTCCTGCTTGCAAGGCACTAGCCTTCGGTTCTATACAAGAACCAAGTAGTCCACTAAATACTGGACTCACACAATCAGTGTCCCTATAATAAAGGAACTAACACTAACTATTTAAATGCAAACTGATTTTTATTGACTTTATTGCCCTAATCCTAAATGTAACGGATTTAGTATCTAACATACTAAATCCTAGTCAAAATGCCATGTGTGGCTCTGAGCTAACTGCCAACAAATGGCTACATATGTGACGTGTGAGAAACACGATGTGTCGTACACAGATCTGTGACTTGTGCCTCCGGCCTATGTCTGCCACACTAGAGTAGCCATAGCGCACAGCGCCGTGTAATCCCGTTACACCCTCCCCCACCAAACTGTGGATACGCAGTATCTAAACGACCGGCATAACTGCCTTGTCAAGGCCTGTCACCAACAACTTTCCGATAAAGGAAATCTCTCAAAGAGAGTGCGCGTGTGCCCTGGCTCAACGAGCACATTCTCCCATTTGCCCCAGCGAGCCTACCGCTCCTCGGGTGCCTCGTGTCTTGGCGTCTCCGCCTCTGCGCCTCTGCGTTTTCCCGCCTGAGCCCTTGGCTCCTCTCACGCTCTCCATCGCGGAGTACTTCGCGGCGTCTCGCCTTCGCTACGGAGCGAAGCTCATGAGCAGCCCAGCTGCAAGCGATAGCGGCGGCTCGTCGTTCGACGAGTACAAGACAGCGTCACCGACGCGCGACACACGTAGCTCTCCTGTCGAGGAAGGCGAGATCGAAGTGGACTATGAGGAGTCCGTCCAGGGCGATGCCCCTGCGTCTCCTCTCGGACGACTCGATCTGAGCTGCGCTCTCCACGTGATCCGCGTCGGTACGCGCATCCTCGGCAGCTGGATCAGCCCAATCCATTCCCGGAGGGACCTTCGAGCCTCGTGCTTAACGCGTTACGCAACGCACCGCCACATCCTGCTCGCGATGAGCCAGAGCCGCTCGGGGGCGTCGAAGACACAATTACCAACCCTCTGGATGAGGCGCAAGAGGCTTCATTGAGCAGCGCTCCAGAGGCGCGTCGCCCGGTTCCTCGGAATCTCTTGGGGACCTCGTCGCGGCGCGACTACGGCTTCGAGCCTCGGGATCCTGCCGAGCAGATGAAGCAGCTAATGGCACAGCCAAATCTGCACGGTTACGCCATAGGCGCTGCACCTCGCACAGTGGCTGAGACCCAGCAATGACAAGGGCTCCATGAGCGTTTCCTGACCCCGCAGGTATGCTCACTCGCCGAGTATCGGCAACGCTTGGATAAGCAACGCCGACGGGAGTCTGTGCCTCAGATGAGGACCTACCCACTCCTTCTCCAGACCGGAGAGACTACCATGGACTACATGGTCCACGTGGCCACCTGGGCCGAAGCTTCGCGGAAGCTCGCGTCGTTCGATCGGCTCATGGAGAGCTGCTCCGAGGTGGACGTCCGCCTCGCTCGAGGTCTGCTCTTCTAGTACGCGAAGCTACGCGTGCGGCCCGACCGCTTTCCTCGTCACACGACGGCAGTGGCTCCTGCCTCTCAGGCCACTAACGCTCTTCCAGTCTCCGGAGGAGACTCACTGGCTGTGCCAGCCACGCACCAGAGCCTGAGCTCAGCTGTTAGTCCGTCAGCTTCTCACACTAGTGGTGAGAAGCGGGTGTCGACCGAGTGGTCGACCTCGAGCCCTTCGGGCGCCTCCAATCTCCGCGATCAAAAGTCCACGACGTCAGGACAGTCCTGCCTCAGAGGCCTCCGAACTCCCATGGGTTTTGGGCCACGCCACTTAACCAGATTCTGGTTTTGACCGCGGTGGCGACGACGCTCCATCAGGCGCTCCACGTGGTAGTGGGGAGTCCCCTGCTCATCGAGCAACGGCGGAGGAGGCCGACTCGCTGCGGGATGCGATACTCGATGAGTGTGACGAGCGCTATTTGGCGCTGCGCGCCTGGTATCCGCTCGATCGATCGATCGATGCTCTTCAGAGTCAGACTCAGTCTCTTCGGGGAAACATGGAGAGCGTTTGGCATTCGCATGCCCGTCTCGCCCATGACGAGGAGGTCGAAAGCCGAATAGCTTGGCTCGAGGGGCCTCAGTCCCTGACTGCTCGCCTGCATCAGCAGGGGCTTCAGCTCGCTGAGCTGCGGGGACAGGTGACGTTGCTGCTGCAGATGACGCAGTCTGCGCGTGTGACTTCGGCGCTAGCGCCTCCGCGCTCACCCCGCGGGGTCCCGATATGGCTTGAGTAAGCCGACGTAGAACACAGGATGTGTTCGCATCCGCTTCGGCAAGTAAAGCGTGTATGCCAGGCCCTTCTTGGCCACAACCGTGAACGGCCCGATAAAGAGCGGGTGCAACTTCGTCTTAAAGACGGCCGACGCTGCATGTGTAGGTAGGTTCTTAGCGTTTAATAAAACTTGGTCACCGACCTCAATTTCCCACACATTGCCTCTGCATTTTGCATCAGCTTGCTCTTTTTGAACGTCTTGGCTTTCAGCCATCGCGTCACGCACGCGGCTTAATACGCTCAATCTCACCGAGAGAAAGTCATCGACTTGTTTACGCACAGCAGAAGGGCCGATATCAGCCAGCTCGGAGTCGAGCGACGGCACAGCCCCTCCCCCACTAAGCCCGGGGCCACCGCGTGGCGGAGTGAGCGGGACGCGCGGATGCGCAAGGACGTTCACGTAGAACGGGGTGAAGCCTGTCGAGGCATGCACCGCATTGTTCATTGAGAACTCAACGAGAGGGAGCATACCGCTCCAACGGTTCGGCGTTTCAGCGCATACGCTGCGGAGGATGTCCTCCAGAACGCGATTTACGCGCTCAGTCTGACCGTCGGTCTACGGATGATCCGCCGTGGACATGTCCAGTCGAGCGCCAAGCACCTTGAAGACGGACGTCCAAAACTGACCCGTGAAACGGGGGTCTCGATCCGAGAGAATGGTCTCGGGCAGCCACTGCTGGTGGGAGACCCGATCGATAAAGATCGTCGCTGTACCAGCGCCATCGACGGTGTTCGGCACAGCCGCTAGGTGCGCCATCTTGCTCAGACGGTCAACAAAGACCACAACGCCCGTGTTGCCTGCCGAGTCCTTCGGCGGGCCAAACACAAAGTCCATAATCATGGACTGCCAACACCCAGAGGGTACAGGCAAGCTCACCAAAGGCGCAGCCGCATGCGGCGAGGGTTTAACCCGCTGACACGTCTCGCACGTGCGCACATATGTGCTGACCCACTTGTACATCTTCGGCCACCAGTACATGGAGCTCACCGAGCCGTACGTCTTCTCGCGACCGAGGTGGCCGCCTGTGGGCGTGTCATGGGCCTCATAGAGGATACGGTACTTCAAATCCTCATCGTGAGGAACCACCACACGTGGTGAGTCATCCTGACCCGTGCTGTAGTACAGCAGACCGCCTCCCAGGCTGTAGCGTTGGAGTCTCGCCTTTAGGCGTCGTGACAGAGTCACCTGTGAGTCCTTAAACTCATCGCTCCCTAGAGCTTGAAGCAGCGCGACACAGGAGTCGTCCTGAGCGTACGCTGCTCGAACCATGTCCGCCACGGACGATGTCACCGAGGTGACATGAGATAACTCATAGTCCGGGCGACGTGATAACGCGTCAGCGAGGACGTTCTGCCTTCCAGGCTAGTACTTCACCTCGAAGTTGTACTCCGCAAAGAAGGAGAGCCATCGGGCCATTCTCTGCGAGAGGTGAGGCGACTGTGTCGCTGTGCGTAGTGACGCATGATTTGTGTAGATCACAAACGGCTTGGAGCCAAGCTGGTGAACCCTGAATTTGACGAGAGCATACTTCATTGCAAGTAGCTCCTTGTCATGAACTGGATAGTTCTTCTCAGTAGCCTTGAGCTGGCGAGACTCAAACGCGATAACGCGTTCGCGCCCTTCGGCGTCCACCTGTAGCAGGGCACTGCCGATGGCAAAGTCCGAGGCGTCACAGACGACAACAAATGGACGATCGGGGTCTGGCAACGCCAATATCGGTGCCTGAAGCAGGCTATCCTTGATGCGAGTGAACGCACTCTCGTGCTCAGCCCGCCATACCCATTCGGCATTCTTCTTAAGGAGATCCGACAGTGACCGAGTCAACTCAGCGTAGTTCTCGCTGTACTTGTGCAAGTAGTTGGCCAAGTCAAGCCACTTACGCAAGTCCTTCTGGTTCAATGGAACCGTCCAGTCCACAATGGCCTTGACCTTTGCTGGATCAGCACGAAGGCCATGCTTCCCAATGAAGCACCCTAGTAAAGGGATTTCTTCCGCGCCAAAGACGCACTTGTCCGCGTTGGCGTACAACTTGTTTGCAGGCGCATTCGACAGCCCTTGGGGCATTACGAGACACTCCCAGAGCATACCGCTCGGGGTGCTCACCGCTGTAAGCGGGATATCACTAGCTCGCATGAGCAGCTGATAGTAGCCATCGACTAAGTCGAGCGCACTATACATGGTACAGCCCACCATGTTGTTCTGAAGAATATCCTTCCTAGGAATCGGCGTCTGTGCCGGAATCGTGGCAGCGTTAAGCTTATTGAAAGCGTGAACGATACGCCACTTGCCATTCGGCTTTCTGACACAGAATGTTGGTGCGGAGTGCGGAGACTTGCTCTCGCGCACGAGACCCGCCGCGTGCTTCGCATGGAAGAAGACGTCAATGACGTCGCATTGCTCTTTAGGAAGAGGTCACTGTCGGGTCACGCAGTATTTAGTTCCGGGAACTAAGTCGATCTCATGACGCACGCCTCGGTCTGGAGGCAGGCCACTCGGTGGTTCCTTCGAGACAACGTCTCGATATTCCTTCAACAAGGGGTAGAAGGGGTCCGAGGGGTTCTTAAAGATCTCTGATCCACTCCTGGCGTTCAACGCCGTCCAGATCCTGGCCAAGACGGACTCGTCCACGACGGACGATGAGTTTAACTCTTCTTCAGGTCGAACGATGACCACCTCGGCGAGTTCGCCAGCCTTCAAGGCATATCCAAAGTCGGCGAACGACATCTCCTCTAACTCAAGGAGTTTGTCGACGCTCGGCAGTCTGTCCAGCCGGACGCTGCCTTCGGCACCGCCGCCCACTACATCGACCAGAGTGTATAGCCCTCCTGTGTGTTGACACTCGACGTCATGGATGACTCAGACGCAGAGCGTCTCGCCCAAAGGGCCTTACGACATCGTCGTCTAGCCGACGAACGTCCACTCAACGGAGTACGCACCGTCGCACATGTTTCGGCCTCTCTCGGCCCAGTGTCAGAGACACTCAGCGACTCACTCGGTCGACGACCGATACCGCTCAGGAGAGTACGTGCCGCTGCACAATCAATGACCGTAGCTGGTCCAGTGTCAGAGACACTCAGCGGTCGACTTGGTCCACGACCAGTATCACTTGACGGAGTACGTGTCGCCCCACAGTTCACGGCATGGGAAGGCCCGATGCCATCGGGATCCAGTGACGGTCCATGACCGGCGTCAGTCGGCGGAGTACGTGCCGCCCCACAGGGATTACGTGGGCTTTGCCCACACGTTGACCCACTGCCAACCAGCGCTACGCGCTCAACATGACTGCGATCCTCGCACTCGGTGCTGTTCACTAACTCGGACACACCGACTTCCAGCATCATAGCTGACTCGGCTCGATGCTCGCGCCAATAGCGCTTCTG
This sequence comes from Phytophthora colocasiae, assembly GCA_018806915.1. Classification (NCBI taxonomy): domain Eukaryota; phylum Oomycota; class Peronosporomycetes; order Peronosporales; family Peronosporaceae; genus Phytophthora; species Phytophthora colocasiae. The sequence goes on along the minus strand of JAGKQI010000061.1, from coordinate 2,034,841 downwards.
CTTCCTAGCAGAGGTGGGTTCATGACTCGCCAAAGCTCCACTAAGAGAGAAGTGCGTAGCCCCTAAGGTCTTCGACCTCCAATCGATACATGGCTCGTGGCGCTGTAGCACGCCATACCAAGGATGAGGTCGTACCTCGAATCCAGGTCCAGGACCAAGCAGCGTTCCACGCTATCGAAGTCCAGGAACTTCAGCCGCAGGTCCATGGGGACCTTGGCCACCGTGACACGGACTGTAATGGGTCTACCTAGACCTATTAGATGGCGTACACGTGCGCTTACGTGTATGAGGAAGCATGCAATTAGAATAGACTTAATTTAAGTATACTTATTTAAATAAGTATAATTAAATCAAATATAACTAAATTAAACTGCAAAATACCGTAAAATGAGAACTGTTATTGAATTTGGCATAAGCCAATTATGGACCTCCTAAAACTGTTTGTTATCTATTTCTAAAGGGTCTGCCAACGTGTGGTTGGCAGAAACTCTGCTCAGTGATTGGTAGAAATCCGTTACTTTCCACCAATAATATGCACAAATGCACACGAACCATCAAATAATGTGGTTCGCCCATGTATCCATTGGTGTGTACAGCACACCAAGGTCTGAGGCCCATTTCCAACCTCTAACAGTTATCCTAACTGTTAGTGTTACAAGTGTTACAAGTGGTACAACCACTTGTAAGTGTAACCCCGTTACACCATCCCCCCGTTAAGATTCGACGTATCGGTCTCGATACGTCAATCAACAGAACTTGACAAGACCGTCAAGTTCCCAAGAGAAATCCGAGTTCATTTCGCAATGGACTCGCCAACGCCCACGTCTCCGTCCGCTACTGCGGACGCGCAAGCCTCACCTGCTGCCTCTGCAGCAGGAACAACGACCTCAGCAGTGCTCACTAGCACTGCTGCTTCCAGCGGTCCGACAGAGAAGCTCTCTGTCACCGAGTACCGTGCTCTCCACAAGGAGAAGCATGAGAAGAAGAGGAAGTCTTCTTCTCTAGCAGAGTTAAGAATCCTGCTGTCCCTCTCAAAGAACTCTTTGGAGAGGACTACGAAGACATCGTCGACTACTACTACGACGATGTCGAGGAGGGAGAGCTTGATATCAAGGCTCCCGCTCCTGTGTCTTCGTCCGAAGACACGTCAGACCCACCCGTGGGTTCTCGACGACCTCGTGATGAGGCCTCGGACGCTTCAAGCTCGAAGCGTCCGCGCAGTGATGACGAAGCGTCCCCCATGTCGAGGGCGCTCACTGCCCCGCGCACTGATCCGCCAGTGCGCACACCATGGATGCCTACTGAGGCAGAAATCCATGACCGGTTCGGTGCTAGTTCACCACCGAACCCGATACTGTTGTACGCATGCAACAGTACCAACGACGACGACGTCGCCGCTAAGGTTGTCTTTGAGTCTGAGACTCAAAGACGCGACTACTATATCGGGCTCTTCCATGAGCTCCGATACTATGCAGCGAAGAAGACTTCGCGCAAGAGCAAAGTGCCAGAGTGGCAGGCACTTTGTCAGTCGTGGAATGCCTTTGTTGATAACTTCAACAAAGACCCGAAGGCGTATCGCGAGCGCGTTGCTGCGGCTCGCGATCGCTACTACACTTACACTACACGTAGTAAGTGTGAACGCCTCCATGATCAGTCCATGGAAGCGGGGATCCCATGTGCCATACCCTTTGGCACACCCTGTCCGTGTTGCCAACCTTTGGCAACACGTCTCACCGAAAGTGATCTCCTGGGGTACACGGTCGTCCGTGTACCCGATCACATCAAGGAGCTCCGTGGTCGTATTGTGCCACGCGAAGCTCCGAGTGCTGTGGCTGACCGCAGCACTCCTCGTGCAGGGTTTAACCCTGCAAGTTATGGTGGGCTTCGTACGCCCTCACCATTTCCGGAACGTCCTCCATCAGGACGTTCCGCGGCTCCCATGTATCTCGATGGGGAGGAAATCCTCTCCAACGAATACGAAAACGAACCCCTTGAGAGTTCGTTCTCTTATGAGCCACAATCCGCTCAACAATCCAGCGGATCGCTCCACGCGCGTCGCGCAACGGCGGCGGAGGGGGTGGGAACACTCCCTCCGCATGGTCAACGCTATGACCATGACGATCGTGCCCTGCACAATCGAGTTGCTGCGCTGGAGCAGACACAGAGCGCTGAGATAGCTGCTCTGAAGCAGGAGGTTCGTGTCCTCCGTGCTGAGGTCTGCGAGGCAGCTCAGACTGCCTCGAACCTCTCGTCCGGTCTTGGGACGAGAGTGAACCGATTGATCGACCGTGTCGACGGTCTCGAGAAGGCCTTCCAGGCCTCTCGCACTCCTCAGTCGGACTACCAACCCTAGGTAGTCCGTGCTGCACGTACGGCTTCAACCGCCCGACGTAGAAGGTCGGGTGGAGCCTCATGCTGGACGGTATGTCCAGCCGGTACGCGTTGCCGTGCCGTTCAAGTACTTTGAACGGCCCAATGAATCTTGGAGCAAGCTTGCTTGCTCCAAAGTCAGACAATGCATGTCTAGGTAGGTTTTGTGTAGCTAACAAAACTAATGAACCCTTTTCGAATTCATTTGTGTTGCCTCTACCAACAGTATCAGCGTTCAGCTTCTGTCGATCGACAGAAGCTGCGATAGCATCCTGGACAAACCGTATGACGGCTTGTCTTCGCTGGACAAAGTCTAGCGCACCCGAGCTGAATCCTTTCAGCTTGTCGCCCTTGTCAGCAGCAGGCCCTGCCTGCTCGCTATCATCTTTCATGTCTGTGCCCGGCACAGACATCGCGCGCTCGTTCCTGCTCGAACGAGACGTCGCACGCGTCACCGCAGCTGATAGTGTGCTGCTATCAGTTGTATTCTGCGGTTGTTCGGACGCAACCGTAGATCCTCCCCCACTTAAGGAGGAAGCTACCCTGCCGAGCATGCTCGGCAATCGTGGATGCCTCATGGCGTTCACGTAGAACGGTGTATGCCCTGTCGAGGCATGCACCGAGTTGTTGATGGCAAACTCTGCCATCGGCAAGCACTCGCTCCAATGCGGGAACGAGTGAGCGTAGCTCTTCAGCGTGTCACCCAGTACGCGGTTGACACGTTCGGTCTGTCCGTCCATCTGCGGATGATCCGCAGTCGACATTGACAATTGTGAACCAAGAAGTGTAAACACTTCTTGCCAGAACCGCGCTGTGAAGCGTGGATCACGGTCCGACACAATGTCGAGCGGCATGCCATGGTGTTTGAACACCATGTCAACAAACAGTCGCGCAGTCTGCGCGGCTGTAACAGTAGCCGGGATGGCAGCAAGATGAACCATCTTGCTGAATCTGTCCACAAAGACAACGATGCCCGTCCTCCGCTTGCTGTCAGGCGGAAGACCGAAGACAAAGTCCATGGACATGGACTGCCAACACTCCGACGGAGTCGGTAGTGATTGAAGAGGAGCCTGCGAGAACTGCGCAGGCTTCACGCGTTGACAAACCTCGCAAGCACGTACGTACTTGCGCACCCACTTGTACTGGTGGTGCCAGTAGAAGTCACGCGTGAGAAGAGTGTATGTCTTCTCACGACCCGGATGCCCTGCCGTGGGGGCATCGTGATACTCGAACATGATCCTTAACCGGAGGTCATGATCATTCGGAACGACAATGCGATCCGCATTGTCGTCTACCGCACTGTACAACAGTAGGCCTTCGTGTACACGATAGCGGTGTACACGAGCTCGAAGATGAGGGGTTAGCTTCCGACGTGCCACGTCGGAAGGTGCTGCGAGGAACTCCAGCAGCCCCTTCGCGTCTGCATCCCTTGCATACGCGTTCTTCACGTCGTCAATCAACGTTGACGACGGCACACTTGTCCTCACGACGCCAACAGCGTTGGCGTCGACCGTCTTCGCATCGATAACGCGTCGGCCACTACATTGAGTCTTCCGGGTTTGTACTCCACCCGGAAGTTGTACTCCGCGAAGAAGGACAACCATCTCGCCATACGTTGCGAGATGTGCGGCGACTTAATCGCCGTACGCAATGATGCGTGGTCTGTATAGACCACGAACGGTCTACTCCCAAGTAGATACACTCGGAACTTTGCGAGTGCATACTTCATGGCAAGGAGCTCCTTGTCATGTACGGGATAGTTACGCTCAGCTGGCTTCAGCTGACGCGATTGATAGTAGACTACACGATCACGCCCTTCGTGATCGTGTTGCATCAATGCACATCCGATTGCAAAGTTGGATGCATCGCACACTACGTGGAATGGACGATCTTGGTCCGCCACGGCCAAGATCGGCGCTTCAGTCAAGCCCTGCTTGACTTCACCGAATGCATCCTCGCACTCGGTCGTCCAAATCCACTCAGCTTCTTTCTTGAGAAGCTGTGACAACGGGCGAATCTTGCCCGCATAGTTGTCCACGTACTTGCACAAGTACGTGGCAAGCCCAAGGAACTGCCTCAGTTCCTTCACATTGGATGGCGTGGGCCATTCATTGATCACTCTGACCTTCTCTGGGTCAGGGCGCACGCCGTCTTTCCCCACGAGACACCCCAGCACGGGTATCTCGCTCGCCCCGAAGATACACTTCTTCAGGTTCGCATAGAGCTTATGTTTCCTCATAAGCTCTAGCAGCTTCCGGAGATGCACCTTGTGCATCTCAATGTCCGTCTTCCCGTTCACAGCCCGGCTGTGGACGAACACGTCGTCGAAGTAGCTCGGTGCGAAGTCGCGCACCGAGTGCAATAGATGTGTCACGCATCTATTGAACGTCGCAGGGACGTTCTTAAGCCCCTGTGGCATGACGAGCCACTCCCAAAGCATACCGCTTGGAGTGCTTACCGCAGTGAGAGGGATGTCCCTCTCATGCATGAGGATCTGATAGAATCCATCACGCAGATCTAGAGCACTGAAGATAGTGCTCAAGGCCATCGAATCGATGATAACATCTTTTCGCGGTATCGGCGTCTGCGCCGGTATCGTCGCATCGTTCAACTTGTTGTACGCATGAACGATGCGCCAGCCGCCCTGTGGTTTCTTAACACAGAACGTTGGGGCACTGTGCGGGGACTTTGACTCCCGCACTTGACCTGCAAGACGACGACTTTCAAAGAAGTCGTCGATCGCTTGCACTTGTTCACGCGGCAGTGGCCACTGCCGTGTAACACAGTACTTCGTGCCCGGCACGAGATCAATCTCGTGCTGTACGCCCTTGTCCTTCGGAAGCTCCGAAGGAATCTCGTCCGGGAGTACATCCTTGTAGTCCCGCAGAACTTCGTAGTAGGGACTCGACCTCAACGAGTCCCAACTCTGCTCTTCGAAGCGCTGCTTCTTAGTCTTCGCACTGAGGGAGTCATCACCCTCAGTGATCCCATCGACGACGAGCTGCTTCAGCTCTTCGGCTTCGCGATCCACTCTCTCGATATCCGAGAGAATGCAAATTTGTTCGATGCGTCCATCGTACAAGTCTCGCGCGAAGCGCTTCCAACTCATCGTTGGAAGTGCGGTCAACGCCGACGCACTCGTCGGCGGATTCTCCAACCGCATCCTCTGGTACTGTAACCCAGTACCAGTACGTGTCAAGACGTTCAACGTCTCGACACTCGGTGTCTGCACTGCAGATACACCCGTCTCAGTCCCGGACTGAGACTCGCGCAGCTCCCTGAGCTTGCGCCGCGAAGATCTACCATGGAGCCCGGCTCCAGGTTCTCCACGTCCAAGGCATCGCACCTTGGACGGGACGTTATCGCAATCGTCAGCGGATTCCTTCCGCTGACTCGCACTATCAAGCCCGGCTTGAGTGCCGCCCATCGCGTGCAGCGCTGCTGCACGTGAGCACGCAGGTTGTTCGGGTGCTGGGCGTTTGCAACCGCCAGCACCTCCTGCCGCGCAGTCGGTTCCCTGAACCGCTGCGCCTCCATCCGCTCCCGGAGCGGATAAAGCAACCGCATCGTCGACTCCCGGAGTCGACGTGCTCTCGCTAGCTTCCTGCGCTAGCGAGTGTTCGCTTGTACACATATCATCCGTTCCCAGAGCGGATGTACGATCGCTAGTTCCCGGAACTAGCAGCGACTGTTCGCCTATACACGTCTCATCAGCTCCCGGAGCTGATGACCGATCGCTAGTTCCCGGAACTAGCAGCGAAGCGCCAGTGGCGTCAGCTCCCAGAGCTGACGCACGTCTTTCGGTTCCCCGAATATTATTTGCTTCGTCAACTCCCAGAGTTGACGCGACGTCGTCGGCGCGACCCTTGGGGGCTTGAAGTACCTCCAAGGATACCGGTAATACCGGTATTTTACCTTCTCTCAGGTGAATCTCATTCACCTGACCATCACTCATGTGACAAACATCATTCAGATGTTTACGCGTCAGGTGATTCACATTCACCTGACCATCACTCATGTGACCGCGACCCTTCGGCTCAGATTTCTGAGTCGACACACATTTTCTCCCAACGACTCCCTGAGTCGCTGGCGGTCGCCGGCGGCGATCGGAGGCAGCGGCGGCCGCTGCTGCCTCAACTGGGGATTCACATGCACCGGCCGGTGCATGTGCAGCACTGACAGGGCCATCGCTCTCTGTCGCGCATGTGTTGTTGAAGCGTACGAGCGTACGCTTCTCCCAGTTGATCACCGGGTCATACCGTGCAAGCCACGGCATGCCTAATACCAAGTCGAACTTATCGTCTAGATCCAAGACGATAAGGTCTTCCACAAACGTCCTTCGTTTGTAAGAGAAGCGCACACGGACTACGCGCTTCTCAGTCCTCACGGTGGCACCTGTTGCCAACCGCACCTCCAACACGCTGCGAGGCGTGTCGGCCTCTTCGAAGTCAAGCCTTCGAAGACTTCCCTGTCGAACAAAGTTGTTCGACGCGCCCGAGTCCACTAGGGCACGAAGAGAGTTTACTCTCTTCGACATCACGTTTAGGATGACAAGGTTTGGCTTGTCATCTTGCAGCTTACAGCGAGAAACTTTCTCGCTGGGGGCAGCAGTCCTCATCGTCGCGTGTCCAAGCTCGACACGCGAGACTGCATCACCAGTAGGACGCCCCGCGCCTACTGGTCCTTGGCGTTTTTTGAACGCCCGCCCGCTGTGCACTCGCGTGCATAGTGACCGATGTTACTACACTTGTAACATCGAACCTTGCTGTTCCTACGCTGCTGTTGACCAGCAGTCGTAGCACTCGAGAGGTCTATAGGTTCCGGACCCCCCGTCTTCGCAACAGGACGCGCCGGCTTCGGCGCGTTCGCATGGAGTTTAGCTTGACGCCGGCTAAACTCCTCTTGCATTGCAAGGCTGATCGCCTCTTCGAGAGTATTCGGATACTCTCGGAAGAGATACGTCTTGACGGGACCATCTCTTAGTCCCTTCATGAACGTGACGACCTTGGTCGCCTCGTCGATCGGGTTGGCCACTATGTTCGATACCAAGTATCGAGCACGCTGGGCAAAGGTGTGAACATCATCCTTGCCCTGCTGCAGATCGAGAAACTCCGCTCTCGATCTGAACTCGTTCTTCGGGGGCTCAAACGCGAGCTTGAGCTCCTCTTTGAACACCTCGTACGTGCCGAAGCACGTAGGATCCGAGAGTCGGCGCCCATAGGCCCAACTCCTCGCACGTCCGCCAAGACATGACATGGCGAACGCGACCTTCGACATCGGATCGACGATACGTCGAGCCGCAACGGCTGTGTCAAGTTCGACAAGCCAACGAAGGAGGGTCTCGTCCTCCTTCCCCGTGTAGGTACTCACGTGGAGTTTCAACGACTCTACGCGTGGCTTCGGGGAAGCCACCGAGGCAGCAACATCTCGTTGCTCCTTAACAATGTACCCCAGAGCAACACCGTGTTGCTCTGTCGGCGATAGCGTACGAAGCATCGTCGCTACCGCTGCCTCTCCAATGACTTGTGAAAGTCTTTGGAGAGCTTCCCACTCTGGATCTGACAGGTGGGCACAGTCCGTGCGCGTCACGGACATGTGAGGGGTCCCAGTGGATCCCTCATCTATTGGGGAGTTCTCTACCCCGCGTTCGTATGACTCCATACGAACGAACAGCAGTCGGTCGTGGGACGGACTACAAAGTGCTACCAGGTGTAATGGGTCTACCTAGACCTATTAGATGGCGTACACGTGCGCTTACGTGTATGAGGAAGCGTGCAATTAGAAAAGACTTAATTTAAGTATACTTATTTAAATAAGTATAATTAAATCAAATATAACTAAATTAAACTGCAAAATACCGTAAAATGAGAACTGTTATTGAATTTGGCATAAGCCAATTATGGACCTCCTAAAACTGTTTGTTATCTATTTCTAAAGGGTCTGCCAACGTGTGGTTGGCAGAAACTCTGCTCAGTGATTGGTAGAAATCCGTTACTTTCCACCAATAATATGCACAAATGCACACGAACCATCAAATAATGTGGTTCGCCCATGTATCCATTGGTGTGTACAGCACACCAAGGTCTGAGGCCCATTTCCAACCTCTAACAGTTATCCTAACTGTTAGTGTTACAAGTGGTACAACCACTTGTACGTGTAACCCCGTTACACGGACGCCTGTCGCTAGACGGACTGTGACTGTGTCACCTCTTCGCGCTCGATGCGCCTCAGCATATTGCTGACTACCTTCAACGGTGGAGCATCCGACATAGTTGCCAGACGCTCCCGAATCGACCAACACGATCCACGGCTTCTCGAAGCCCTTCACGTCCACCTGGACGACCAGCAAGCCCTGCTTGCTCACACGTTCCGTGTTCAAGAGCACGGAGCTCTTCGGGGCTGAGCCCCAGTGCCTCTCACGCACTGCAGAACTCAGTTCTTCCCCAGTAGACCGCCCCGCGTCTACTGGGAGCCGGCGTTTCCCTGGGCAGAGCCCAAAGCGGGACCCGCGGCAGGGTTGCGGCCGTTCTGGCCGGTGCGCTCTTTGCGCAGAGGGAAGTTGGGCCTCAGATGTGTGGGACTACCACACGTGTAGCACCGGCGGGTGCTCATACGCTGCACCGCAGCTCGTGGCTCAGCTACTTCATCTTCAGCATAGCTGAGGTCCATGGGTCGGGTCCCCTGGACCCTGTGCTGTTAGCACCGACCCTCGACAGCTTAACGTTGTGCTCGGCATTCAATGCCACGCTGACAGCGTCTTCAAAACTGCGAGGACTCTGACGGGAGGCATTCCGTCCTGGCCACGCCAGCTCGTAAACCTTCCATGAAGACGGTCACGGCGACCACCTCAGGTAGAGGATCGGCAGCCATGCCGGCAATGAGCGTGCGCAGCTCTTGGACATAGTCCACCAGATCCTTCTTGCCCTGTCGGCAAGCAAGGAAGCGTGACCGCACGCGATACGCCTGGTTAGGCGGGGCAAACACTTGCGTGAGCTTGGCCTTTAGCTCACCCCAAGTGGGGAAGGCCGCTTCCACCGACGTCTCATACGTCAAAGCCCATTCTCGTGCTCGCCCTTCGAGCTTAGAGATAGCAAACGCCACGCGTTGACCCTCCAACTGGAAAATAGCGGCCCCCATGGCCATTTCGACCTCTCGGGTCTACAACAGGAGGTTCTCTCCTTCGTGCCTGTGAAAGGTCTTCACGCTGAGCGTGACGGGCTTAGATCTCGGAGCAGGGGTAACCCCTGTTACATTCCGTTGAATGTGCTCAACGAGAGCGTTCTCGTACGAGGCGAATGCCTCGAGGCGCGCGTTGACGGCATCCGGCCCTTGGGACGCAAGGTGCGCCATACCTTCCGGGCCTACACTAACTACAGCATTTAGTGTTAGTGGATGAATAGTGTTAGTTTTTATATAGTGTTATTAACTCTAATTTGTGTGGGCTTTGAAAGGCAAAAAAAACTAACACTATTTTAGGTATGGCGGCAGAGAAGCTCAGACCAATGCATATGCAGCTCAAACACTTCCTAACATTCTCCAAGAGCAGTACTTCGCCACCCACAACCTTTGCAATGCCTACTGCTCACGACACGAATTATCCTGCCGCACCAAGCACGCATCCGTCGATATCTCAAGCACCACCTACCGTTTCTACTCCGCAAGTGTGCTCGACAAAACGACCATACACGATTGTTGTGGCGATGGATCGTGCTAGACGACTAGCTCAACAGCAACGCGAATGCGCGCAAGCGCGTGAAAACGCTGGCTCACATGAACCTAGTGCGCCCGGAACTGGTGAAGATGACATCTCACAAGTCGCGCAAGTTGAAGTATCAAAAACTTCAGGAAAACGTAAACGACAGGTCCAACACGTCGTGACAAAGCAAGAGCGATATTCGGTTATTAATTGGATGATTGCTGAGAATGAGAAAAGCTCACGCTTTCTTTTCAAACGCACCATCGATGCCTTTCCCGGTTGCTTTAGAGCTTCATCAGACTCGGCCAATTTCATGAAAGCTTCGCATTGGTGGAATAACCGTGAAGGATTTTTGGCAGCTTGTGCTGATCCAACCAATCGCATGTCGGTTCAGGCTTTGGAGCTTCAGTTCATCATTGCAGATCATTATGATCATTTTCAAGGCATACCGGTTGAAGATGCTGGCCCAGCACAACTACAACCGTCTAAAGATCTTACACTAGCACAGGCTCAGACGCAAACCCTGTCTGGAGAGCGGCTAGAGGCTATTGTATAAGAATTCCTTCTTATTTATACCATCGCTAACACTAATTGTTTGTACCACAGATAGTGTTAGTTTTTAATTAGCGTTATTAACACTAATTTCAGTGCGTAATCTCAGAGCAGGGCCTCATGAATAGTGTTATTAACACTAAATGCTGTAGTTAGTGTAGCAAGGACGTAAGCTTGTTAAGCGTGTCCTGCTGACTCGGAGTCAAGTGAGAGTATGCTTCTTGCTCCATTCTCACAGAGAAACAGTCTTCAACTCAGGAGTTGGATTGACTACGAGTGCTACCAGATGCAGCGGGGATGTGTAGGTGTGCACGGCACAGAGGAAGATTAGTTGACTCGTAGAGTCCTGCTTGCAAGGCACTAATACAAGAACCAAGTAGTCCACTAAATACGGGACTCACACAATCAGTGTCCCTATAATAAAGGAACTAACACTAACTATTTAAATGCAAACTGATTTTTATTGACTTTATTGCCCTAATCCTAAATGTAACGGATTTAGTATCTAACATACTAAATCCTAGTCAAAATGCCATGTGTGGCTCTGAGCTAACTGCCAACAAATGGCTACATATGTGACGTGTGAGAAACACGATGTGTCGTACACAGATCTGTGACTTGTGCCTCCGGCCTATGTCTGCCACACTAGAGTAGCCATAGCGCACAGCGCCGTGTAACCCCGTTACACACGCGCGACCAGACAGAGAAGGCGAAAGTTTCCGTGATCTTGTTGGTGCTTCCAGAAGCTGAGGACAGGTACAGGTTCTCCTGGGCGTACCTCTCGCATAAGTTAGCCAGCAATCCAACTCTTGCTTCTTCATCAGACACGTTTGCTCCAGAGTCATCAGCCTCACTTGGGACGGCGTCAAACTCTTCTCCATCGGACTCCTCCAGGCCGGAGTCATCCACCAGTGCATCATCCGGACGCCTCTCGATGTCGGATTCAGACACTTCTTCTTCTTCGTCCGGATCCTCGTCGGACCCAGATTCCTCCTGCTCAGGATCACCTTCTTCTTCCGAAGATTCTTCCGAGCCACTATCATCCTGACTCGCGTGGTGCGCGTCCGTTCGGATTCTTCTTCTTCCTCTTCCAGTGCTTCCTTGACCTCCAGGGCAACCTTCCGCTTCGCAGCATTTGCCTGACGATTTCGTCTGATAACTGCATCCAAATCTTCATGCTCATCATGTTGCGATTGTACACTTCGCAGTCTCTCACTTTTTCCTGACTACATCGGAGCGCGTGCCTGTAGTGCGGTTGTTACCTTTGGCGCGTGCCGTGCGCACTTAACGGCAAATGGAGAGATGTGATTGGTCCACCTTGTCCATCATTCCAAGATCGCGGGATCTGATTGGTCGACTACTTCAATTTGCCGGACGGATGGTTAGTTTGCGCATTTGCTGACGCAGCCTTAATAAAATGAGAAGGAGTTAGAGTATGAGCTTTCGTACAGGATACATGTAGGAATAGTAGAAGACATTGGTTAGACAGTTCTCTCTAATTCAACCTCAATCACTTTCGGATTTCCATTCAACTCCTCACTTCGACTACAAGCCTCGTTCGCATAATTTCAATTGGTTATGAGCCCAAGCTACGCAGACTCCGTTAAGTTCGTGGAAGGCAACTACTTCCACTGGGAGTTCAATATGCGGATGAAGCTGTCTCGGAAGGGACTCAACGCGCATACCAGCGTCCGACACTGTGAGCAATCGCGCTACGGTTGAATGGTCCATGAACGATCTGAAGGCCCTTGGAATGATCGCTGAAGACATCAGTCTGACGTACAAAGTGTACATTCGTGCGCTGCGTACGCAGTGCAACCAAAGTACGCTGAAGAACCGACTCCTCCTGACCAAGAAGATGCACAACTTCAAGATGGGGCCCGGCACTCGGTTCTCGCGGCATGTCGATGCGTTCAAGGAACTGATCTACCGGATGGCTGCGATCGGTGAACCGCTCGACGAGACCCGGCAGATCGTGTTGCTGCTGGGTAGCCTGCCGGAAGAATACAGCGTGTTTGTCAGCGCGCTGGAGAACACGGCCAGTCTCAGCCTCAACAACGCGTTGGAGACATTGGCCGGTGTTGGGAGCTCGGATGAATCGTCATCGGCTCAAGAGCAAGCCTTCGCTACGAAGAAGAAGGAATTCGGCAAGCGTCGATTCCAAGGGAAATGCTTCTACTGCAAGAAGCAAGAGCACCGAGAGTTCGAGTGCCGCAAGAAGACGGCCGACGTGGGACGCGGACAGCGTGCCCAAGAGGAATCGTCCGATTTTACCTTTACGGCAACGGGGGCGATGAGCAAAGCTGAGTGGCTCGTCGATTCGGGTGCAAGTTCGCACATGACCAGCGTCTGGGACAAGTTCGTGTCCATGAAGAAGCTGAAGACGCTGATCCGTATCACAATAGCGGATCACACGAAGATCGACGTAGTTGCAAGTGGCACCGTCGGTATCAAGCTGATGGACGGGATGTCTGTCACGCTGTGAAGTTAATGGGAGCCTCATCTCGGTGGCCAAGCTAGCCGAGAAGGGTGTCACCGCACAGTTCGGCAAGTGCAAGTGTGACGGTGATGGAGGCTATGCGCTACGGAAACATCTACAAGTTGGAGACAGTGGGGGACGAGGTGTGCCACGTTGCGGCAACTCATAAGGAGCCATGGGCTGTGGTGCACGCACGCCTTGGCCACATCCCGTACAAGCGCTACGAGAACTGACGATGGCAGAAGGACTGCCTCGGGTTACGGGCAACGTTTCAAGTGACGACGTCTGCCCAGGATGCTGCATGGGGAAGATGCATGCTGACAACTTTCCGCGACACCCGGAGAAGCTTGCCAAGAGCGCAGGTGTGCTGGACCTGGTACACTCGGACGTGATGGGTCCGATGCAGACGAAGACACCTGGTGGATGTACCTATGCGGTGAGATTCATCGACGATAACTTGCACCACGTGACTGTCTACTTTCTGAAGCAGAAGTCGGAAGTGCTGTCCAAGTTCAAGACCTACAATACAGCAATGGAGAACGCGACGGGCAAGATGATCAATCGCCTGCGTTCCGACAACGGCGGCGAGTACATCGAGAAGCCGTTCAAGTACTCCTTGAATAAGACGGGCATCAAACACGAGAAGACGGTGTCCTACACGCCTCTGCCAAACGGACTCGCTGAGCGCATGCATCGGAGCCTAGTGGAGATGGCTCGCTGCATGCTCTATCATGAGAACATCGAGAAGAAGTGGTAGGCTGAATCGGTCAACACGGCCGCGTGGATCATCAACAGCATTCCCAACGCCGCCACAGTGAAGACATCGTACGAGACTGTGAGCAGTTCCAAGCCACAGCTCAAGAACATGAAAGTGTTTGGTGCGCTTGGGTACGCTCATATTCCAGGAGAGAAACGCCTCAAGCTGGACCCGAAGGCGTTCAAGTGTCGCTTCATGGGCTACGAGGACGGTGTGAAGGGATACCGCGTCCTTTACATGACAACAGGAAAGATGCAAATCGTGCGCACCGTGAAGTTCGTGGAGACCACCAAGCCGGAGTACCTGATGGAGCGTTTGGACTTGGACGATGAAGATGACATCAGAACGTAACCAGAGTGCGTTGGTGAGAGAAGAATCGTACCGATCCATGCCGTTACGCGTCAAGTTGAGGTGGGTGAGGTGATCAAACCAGATGATGAGCAATCCAGAGATGGTGCGGTCGTTCCGTATGGTCCTACCCACACGATGATTACGCGTTCCCAATCACGCCGCATTGAAGAAACCGACGAACACGAGGAGGGTGGTTCTCGGAAGAAGCAGTTCGTGGACGCCCCCTCATCAAGCGGAACCAAGCGTCAGAAGATGACTCAAGGTCGCGCCAAAGGAAGTGGGGGTCAACTCATTGTCCAAGGAGATCAGTTGATGATCGCAAGTGAAGAAGTTCCGAAGACATACGAGGAAGCTTCTTCAAGCAAGAACAGAAGACAGTGGCTGAAGGTCATCGTGAGCGAGCTGAGATCGCTGATCAGGAACGGGACCTGGAAGCTCGTGACGAAAGCGGAGCACCAACGACCGTTGGGTGTTCGCGGTGAAGCACAACAAAAAAGGAGAGGTGGTTCGCTACAAGGCTCGTCTGGTCGCCAAGGGATATTCGCAACGTCATGGTGTTGACTACGAGGAGACCTACTCGCCGGTGGCATCTTTCAGCTCGATTCGGGCCGTTCTTGCCAAGCTGTGTGCTGACGGAGCCATCATCGAGCTGTGTGACGTGGATACCGCTTTCCTGTTTAGGTGATTTGGAGGAAGAAATTTACATGGAGCTGCCTGAAGGCCTTGTGGAGATGTTACTAGAACTGGACGGTGTTGAAGTTGACGATGAACTGGTGTGCCTGTTAGCGAAGAGCTTGTACATACTCAAGCAGGAGTCACATGTGTGAAACGAGACCATCGACAAGCACCTCAAGAGTATGGGGTTCGAGGCTGCGGATGCTGATCCGTGTGTGTACACTCATGGTGATGGCTTCACCAAGTGCACCGTATGTCTGTACGTCGATGTCATGCTAGTTGCGTCTCAAGACCAGGCTATGATTACCTCGGTCAAGGCGGAAATCGCTTCGAAGTTCAAGATCAAAGACCTCGGACGTGCGCGCTTCATTCTCGGGATCGAGATTGACTACGACATGAAGCAGAGGACGCTGAGTATCAGTCAGCAGGCCTATACGGAAGCAGTTATCAAGAAGTTCGGACAAGCAAACGCCAAGCCAAGCCTGATCCCCATGGATCCAAGTATTCACTTGTCGAGGGCTGACGGACCGCAGACTGAAGAAGACAAGATGAAGATGAAGTCGAAGCCGTACCGTTCACTTGTTGCTGTCGCGGTGGCTAAGTTGAGCCGTTTCCTGGGGAACCCCGGTGAGAAGCTCTGGAATGCTGGTATCAAGGTGGTGCGCTATCTGATGAAGACCTTGGATGTTGGCATCGTGTACGATGGACAACTTGGAACGGAAATCGTCGCCTATTCGGATGCCGATTGGGCTGGCGATCATGACGACCGTCGTTCCATGAGGGGACGATGCTGTTGTTGTGTGGAGCGTCTGTGGTGTGGCGTTCTACTTTTCAGAAGACTGTCGCCTTGAGTTCAACTGAGGCCGAGTACATGGCGCTCAGTGACTGTGTGAAGGAGTGCGTGTGGATGCGACTTCTACTCAAGGACATCACTAGGAATCTCCGGAAGAATAGAATCCAATAAATATGTCCAAAATACTATGCAATATATCAGGACACACACAGCCAATACAGTTCAAACACACAAGCAGTCAAATCAATCAATTTTTGGGGTGACTACCACTAACCTCCCAAAATGCAGTTATTATGTGAAATAATACCCGAAAGTATCAACTGGAATATGAAATGGAAGGAGTCACGCCCGGGGAACGCCGCCCGGATACCTTTCGAACTTGATCTTACCCTGGCGGAGATTCACGCGGCAGTGATACTTGTCGACGCGGCCTGACGCTGGCTCGGCTACTTTGAAGCCATCTTCTCAAGGCTGGTCCACAGCTCCTCACAGTGTGTCTTAGGATAACCGTCCAAGACTTTGCACTTGCGCCATTGGTGGCAAATTGAATTCTCTTCAGTGTATAATAGCTAGCACTAGCTAAACAAGCAAAAATATACTTGGTTTCACTATGTAGTAGGGGCGTCTCATCAGAAAGAGGCTTGCGTTTCAGTAGAATACCATAGGGTTGAAGAACATAAAATAATTCCAGCTGGCTCCGGACACATCATCGTCGGGCGTCTTGGTCGGTCAAAAATATATGGGCTTGAGAAAACCCGAAACTCAACCAGGATACTGGGTACAAAACTCTAGACAGTCCCCGATAGTCCAACGATAACCTCCACTTCGAACGTTCGACTGATAACTTGAGTCTCGCAGATACTTCAGTAACATAACCCCTTGGCCATGGCACCATCGAAAAGTCACTTGGTTTCCATATGCGAGTTATCTGAAGTGCATCAACCGGAGTATGTCAGGATCTTTTGAAGTAGTTCTACGATCATTATGATTCGCAACCTGAACAGCCACACAGGGTTGTGCAACGGAAAACGCCTTCGAGTAGTGTCACTGCGTGAGCGGAGCATTGAAGCTACGATTATGACTGGGCCGTTCAGTATTCATTCCGCGTATAATCTTCTATGATGACGACGACAAGGATTCCCGTTCAAGTTTCGGCGAAACCAGTTTCCTGTGGTTCCGGCATTTGCGATGACGATCAACAAGGTCCAAGGACAGTCTATCCACCACGTGGGGATCTTCCTCGAGTCCCCTGTGTTCTCGCACGGACAGCTGTATGTAGCGTTGTCGAGGGTGACGTCACGGGAGGTGATCACGATAATCGTGGACCCGGAAGCTATCGACGAAGACGGGAACATACACACCAAGAACATTGTCTATAGGGAGATCTTCAACTTTTAAGTGCATCATTTCATGTTTTTATGAATAAAACCTCTTCTGTTTGTGGTTTTCACGGGTAAAATCCTTGAACCATGTAATATTTTCAACTTCACTGGTCGTTGTTGATCTTACCAAAACTACTGGGACCAACCATGTCCCCGCGTAGCGGGTGACCAGAGCGCAAATTGTGTCTGACTGTCTGTCTGTTTGTCTGTCTGTCTGTCTGTCTGTCTGTCTGTCTGTCTGTCTGTCTGTCTGTCTGTCTGTCTGTCTGTCTGTCTGTCTGTCTGTCTGTCTGTCTGTCTGTCTGTCTGTCTGTCTGTCTGTCTGTCTGTCTGTCTGTCTGTCTGTCTGTCTGTCTGTCTGTCTGTCTGTCTGTCTGTTCGTTCGTTCTGTCTGTCTGTCTGTCTGTTCGTCTGTCTGTCTGTCTGTCGGTCTGTCTGAAGGACTGTCTGTCTGTCTGTCTGTCTGTCTGTCTGTCTGTCTGTCTGTCTGTCTGTCTGTCTGTCTGTCTGTCTGTCTGTCTGTCTGTCTGTCTGTCTGTCTGTCTGTCTGTCTGTCTGTCTGTCTGTCTGTCTGTCTGTCTGTCTGTCTGTCTGTCCGACACGCGGATCACCATATCGATTTTAGCCAATTAAATAATTAAAATATATCTTAACCAATTAGCGTTCTTTTCGCTGCCGAGTTGGTCTGGTTACTGGGCCGCACGGAAGAGCGAGAAGGCAGTAGCTACTTTCAAGCGAGTCTATGGCTAGAGCTTTAGAGCACGGTATAAAACTGTGTGAAGTAGTTGTTTACTAGCCTGACATGTAGGTATTCCCGTGCTATTTATATAAATTGAATCGATGTGCTTACCACGAGGAATGTGTGCCGGACATGCTTACTCTAAGAATCGGTGATGTGGCCGTTGACGTATAACCGCTTGCCATTATGAGCATGATGTTATACGTCAGCAGCAGGCGGTGGGGACAGAGGGTGAAAATATATGAAACTCTGTGTGTATGTATACCTCAGTAGATATCGACGCAAAGCTTCAATATGCATTTTCCAGTTATATACGACTATCTACCATGTAAATGTATCAGATTGTTTAATTTCCAATAATACATTATTCTAGAGGATGGAAACGCGGTGTCAAACAGCACGTGAAAGCACAGAGCCACCAACATCGGTGAGTCAACGTCGGTGACCACGTTAGGGCACGAGTACACGTGCACAAGTATGTATGACATGATGCTATTTCCGATTTTCGAGCGACAGGTAGATATTACGTTACGATGTGATTGCTTATGCTATGGGTTATAAGCGAAAGGAATTTTGGGACGCGGCCGCACCCGTGCGACGTCTATGAAAAATTGTGGATAAACCTTCGCCTGACTGTAAAGGGGCCCAAAGGACCAGAAGTGTACTTCAGAGTGTGCACAACTCTGAAGGTCAAATACACTCTGTCTGGTCACCGGACTTTCCCCGACGATGAGTGCCTAAGTTCTGGCGGAAAGTCTCTCTGAGACCTCATCCCGTTACCGTCCAGCGCGACGATTGATGGTTCAAGGATTCACAATATTTTCCCGCAGAGACCAAGTATCGCGCGCCGGACGCCGCGTACCCGCGCAACCCTCAAGATCTTCGTGTACGTTGTAGCATTGGTGCTCCGTACTTTGGTATCCTTCACTCTGAGTGACCAAGACTCTGAAACCCAGGATACCAGACTCTGAAATCAACGAAGATTCGAGACCATACTGAAACCAAGTGAACCCAGATTCAAGTCACGCATTCAAGTGATGACTGACCTGCACATCCCCCTTAATGACGTCTCTACCTGTCAACTCATCGAAATCGGCTGCACAGACTACATACTGAAGCCAAGTCAAGATACCTGATGCAAACAAAAACCAAGTGTACCTGACATACGAAGACTGACTGCACAAAGGACGCAAAAGACGACAAGAAGAAGAGAGTTACCAGAGATATATGATAGTTATGAGAAAGATAAACGATAAACAGAGTTCAATTTGCTTGCTACTGCACAAGTCCGCTTGAGAGGTATTTAAGCCACTGCGTCATTACGTACGTCGTGTGATCTCCACCACTTCAATCCCCTTAGGTGGAGATCAGGTAACGTAGAGACCTGAAAGGACCCGCCTATTCCATATCCTAGTTGGGTCGTTTGTTTTGTCTCTAGCGGTAGCCCATTTCATATTGCTCGTTTGGACAGGCTCTGGAAACTAGACAGTCGTTTTCAGAGTGCAAGATAGACTGTTATATATAGCCGATTGCATTGGTTTATATTTTCCCTCTATATATTAGAGGGTGGTGCGCGAACGTAAAAGGGATATCAGACAGATCAGGTGTCTGGTGACGAATCCCTAGTTGACCTGGAGTATTAGCCCACCGTTCAAGGGAAAGAATAAGAATGGCTGTATATATGTGTATATTCCTGAACTCTGTATATTGGTTGTTTATCTTTGAAAGTCAGGTATCTCGGTTCTGGATTTGTGATATTCAGACACCCATTTCACTCTCTCTATTATTATTATATTAATCTCTTTTCGACTACCGACTTCTTGGAATCCATCCTGGTTTCCAGAGATTCCGACTCCCGAACGCTCCTGGAAGTATTTCCTGAACTTCGACACCAGACTCCATGGGAAACTTCACCTCTCTTCACAACACATTCTCAGACTCCGGCGAGGGTCATATTTCCGAAGACAACGAACCCACGAGAATACCGCAAGGTACCACACGCCAATCTATCGTTGTACGACTCTGAAGACCACTTTTCAGTAGTCGTATAACTAGGGTTCACTATACGCCCCTGCTCTGCGACCAAAGTTTCACCGACTTCACGACAACTGGTGCGCGTGCCCGGATCTTTAGAATCGTGATATCACCGGATGTGAGAGTACAAGAAGGGAAAGTTTCCTGTCAAGCGTCTATATTCAAGATGGCTACACCAGGATCTACGAGAGGAGGACGCCGTGGTCGTGGTTGGAGTACTCCGACACGTCAATCCAAGCGTCTGCAAGGTCTGTCGCCTGAGGAGCAACCAAATTTGGATGCCATCCAGAAGGCGACCCACGAGAAGAGGAAAGCTGCGCGAGAAAAGAAAGCAGCTGAGAGTGTGAGGGTCCCAGAACCGGCAGTCGAAGACCAGCCTGCTGAAGAACCAGAAGCTCAGGAGACACCTGCTGTCTCTGGTGAACAAGGTTCTGGGCCCGTCAGAAGTCGAAGTTTCTGGTGACGAGGTGACCACTGCCCGCGAGGGTGGTGATGAGGCGTCTGAGGGAGGCGCCGATATGGTTGAATCCCCGGAAGTAATCGATCTGCGTTCAGAGTCGACGACTTCCGGACAATCTGTTGATGAAGTGAAGTCAGAACCTGGATTCTCTGAAAACCAAGCTCCAGATGACGTGTTGATCAAGTCCGAAGATTCTCTGAAGACACCGTCTGATGAGTCTGGGAGGGCTGATTCGTTTGACGGGGAACGAGCTCTAGTACGCGCGTCGTGAGTTCTGCTGCTGGAGAGACATGGATGCCGGCAAGGTCGTCCCGCCAAGCATCGAGTATGTGTGGCTAACGACGAAGCCTAATGCTGATGCTTTCCAGAAAGCTGCTGCAGCGACCGGCGACTACATTACGCGGCGAAGTTCTTCCGTTTTCCCTGAGGACATGTGGACCTCAGAGTTTCACGTGAGACGTCATGGTTTTGGCCGGATCCAGGACCTTTCCTACGTAGAGATTGCGATAAGCACGCTGACAGCACCAGAGTGCGTAGCTGTCCTCCGGACAATGCTGTACGAGACGGGTTTTGAATTCTTCTTCTCGCGGCGAGTTTTCTTCGATTCGGCCTGGACTTGCGTTTACCGCGGCGGCAACGGTACTCTGCATTCAGCTTTATCAATCCCATCCATTTGACCTTGTCGAGATACGTTAAGTTGGTCAATGGTTCCGGGTCACAGGCGGTTCGCCTCCATCCAGTACAGGCAGCAGTGTCAGGACTCGTCGCTAGAACAACAACGCAGTTTCCGACGAGGCCATCACCAATAGATGTGAGATACACTCTCCCCCACGCAGTGTTTGGACAAACGTCTGGAATAGTTCCACATTCGTGTATGAAGTATCGAGTGGTCTCTGGAAGAGAAGTTCATAATCCAACGGAAAATCGCTGCGCTGAAGAACGCGAAAGAACTCCGTAGGTAGCTTCCGCACAAGAAACTCCGTCGATAGTATCTGGATGTTCACGCTCGAAGTTCACCAAAAGATCAGTAGCGTAGCTGTGGAGGCAAGACCAGGGTCACCAAGGTGATAAAGCGCTGCGCGAAAAGCGTCCATGAAGCAGCCACCAGCAGGAGACTGGTCACGACGTGCGAAATGCTTTTTGTAATAATTGGCGAATGAACCAGGGCGCATATCTTCACACTACTGCAATACCTGACCCATACGGCGAGCGAGTCGTTGGGCGAGTTGCTCCTCCCATACCCAGCTCAACTGAAGCGGGGTAATTTGCCATTCCATGAGAAAGCACCGATGCGGATATTCGCCGCGAACGTCGTGCGGCTGCTCAACGTTGACTGGAACGGAGTAATCCCTACGTGATGATGAATTGTAGTGATTGGCACGGCCGTTAGAAAGATGCGTACGGGTGCCAGTCACCAGAGTCGGTACCACGCCTCAGGCGATTGATTCTACCAACAAGCTCGGTCTCCTCATCGCTAACATCTTCAAACAGACCACTCGCGGATGGATTGGGGGGGGGGGCGGACGTGCCGCGCGCAGACCCTCCGAGTTGTCCTCCTCTAACTCTTCTCTTGACCTGCCGAAAGCGGACCACAGTTGGTGTAAAAATGACTCGCCAGACGCGTCCAACGCAACCGAAGCGCCGTCAAGAGGTGATGATGGCGAGGTATTCAACGGAGACTGCGAAAACCCGGCCGACAGAGCAGAAGCAGGCAGAGTCGCAGGAGAACCAACGGCTGACGGCAGCGACTGCGATGAAGGTAGCGGTGGCGACAGTGAAACGGGCTGCATTGCAGCCTGTGATCGCCTTGCGGCCGTTTTCGATTATGACCGTGCCAACGAGGTGCATGCCAGCCGAGAATGAGTCGCACGGAGCCCAGCAGTAGACGGGGGATCCACCAAGAGAGCACGAGAGGAAGGAAGAAGACGGGCGTAGTGAAGTCATGATGACCGCCTCGGGTTGGAACCCACTCAATTCCAGTGAAGGCAGGCCCAAAGGCGAAGATGGCACCGGTTACAGCGAGTCCCTGTTCAGACGGTGCTTTTTCGAGAATAAAAACTACAGACTTCCCAGGCAAAGGGAGAATCGTGTGCAGAAGTATACCTCCCAGACATAGTGGACCCTAGCATGCGGTTTGCATCAGCTGTTTTCATGGTGTACTGAGCTAAGTTAGAACTTGAGCTGGGGCCACATCGTGTGCGAAGAGCTACGATACGTCAAGACCCGAGGTGAAGGCGTTGTTGAACATGACACGCTGCTGGAAGGAAGAGATGAAGGGAAGGAACATCGACACGATCATAATGGGCCCAAACACAATCCTATCATTTCTAGACCAAATGTCTGTGTGTCGTATTATGTCCTACCTAGTACTAGAACCTAACGTAATCAAGTATCAAGTAAATGTGGCTGAAAGCGAATTCCTGTTCCACTTGGAATTTTATTGGTCCCACCTTTGCCGGGGAAGTCTGTATGAAGAGGCGGTTGCCAGAGGAAGTGTATTTAATTGGGTGATATTATTATGTTCTCGGAAGCCTATTGGTCGAGCACAGGTACTGAGCGGTCCTCTAACCTTTGGTAGTGAAAGGGTTACAGTGCGCGTCAAATCGATAGGACCCCCAGTTTGGCGACACACTTTTGCCAATATCTCGGCTTGTAGGAGGTGTTAAGCGCTGCTGTTTAGATATGTTGTTGATAGATGGTATACTAAGAGGCTGTATGTGTTAACAACTGCGATTTCCAAGTCCATGCTAGGGCTGGCATACAAACAGCCAGATTTGGCTCTAGCGACACAAATTAGTACCGCACCCTTTTTTAACAAAATTGCAAAGTTTTATGCACTCCCATACAAACTTCTATATTAAAAGTTAGTACTTAGTGAGACCGCCCTTCTGCTTGATGACAGCAAGGCAGCGGCGAGGCATGGACTCCACGAGCTTGCACAGGTACTCCTGCTCGATGGAAGCCCAAGCTGCCATAATTGCTTCTTCAAGATGACCTACCGTACGATACTGGCGACCATGGGCGTAAATCCGAGCTGCCATAACCGACCAGACGTTCTCGATTGGGTTACAGTCGGGGAACGGGTTGGTTGTTACGGTGTTGACTTCCATTTCTTGCAAGAAACTCGTCGTCTCACGCGAGGCATGAATCGACGCGTTATCCTGCTGAAACACGAAGTCAACACCATGGTTATAGTGCGCAAAAGGTAGCATATACTCAGATACAGTATAAATGTAGTGACCCGAGTTCTGGCGACCGCGCAGGATCGCCAGCTCACTCTTACCTTGGACACTGAATGCCCCCCAAACCATGACGCTTCCACCGCCATTCTGGCGACGTACGTAGGACTGCGCAGGCTGCCTCATGTCGCGCCAGTAGTACTTGAATCCGTCAGGTCCGTCCAGGTTAAACTTTTTTTCATCTGAAAATAAAGTATTTTGCCAAATTCCTTCACATAGAAACAAAACATTAGCATCCTGAAGCATCAAAGTAGAGAAATTAAAAACTTTACCTGGGTTAAGAATGTGCTCCTCTGCCCATTCCATCCGGGCCGTCTTGTGAGCCGCGGTGAGAGGCAGTGTGCGGTCCATCTTGGTGTACTCCAGGTGGTCCACACGCCGCAGCATCCTTTGCACCGTCCTCACGGGACACCTTGAGACCGAGCTCGGTCTTGAGCTCCGCAGCAAAGCGGTCGCCGGTCGCTGCCTTGCGCACTAGCAGCCGGACGTCCCTCTCAGTAAGTGCCGGCCGCCTTCCTGGTCTTGGGAGGGTTCTAACGCTGTCTGGGGGTGGTCCTCGCTCTGCCTTAATTGCCTTGCGCACACAGGTACGCGCTCGACCAGTCCTCCGTGCGATCTCACGGATGGTGAGGCCACCGTCGTGGAGCCCGATGATCCACCAGTACTCCTGGCTTGTGAGTGCTTTGCCGCGGCCCATGCAAGGAGCGAAATGAAAGGCTGGCTGGCGCGCCAGCCCCTGCCTGGCAGCACATTTTCACCATTCATCTAACGAAAAGTGACATTCATTCTTTTAATATAGAAGTTTGTATGGGAGTGCATAAAACTTTGCAATTTTGTTAAAAAAGGGTGCGGTACTAATTTGTGTCGCTAGAGCCAAATCTGGCTGTTTGTATGCCAGCCCTAGCATGGACTTGGAAATCGCAGTTGTTAACACATACAGCCTCTTAGTATACCATCTATCAACAACATATCTAAACAGCAGCGCTTAACACCTCCTACAAGCCGAGATATTGGCAAAAGTGTGTCGCCAAACTGGGGGTCCTATCGATTTGACGCGCACTGTAACAGATGCTGTGGAAGCTTCTAGAAGCCTGAACTGCTTTTCTTTTGGCACGCCTCCCCCGCTATCACGTAGGAAACATTTCGAGAAAGCCGACCATGTCTAAGCGTCAGCATGAAGAAGCGAATGACGATAATGGATATTCACCCTCTGTTAAAGTAACAAAGGTGACATCGTCTTGCGAATACTGCAACAAGACGATCTCTTCTCGAGGAATGTCCCGCCACCACAATAAATGTTCAAAAAAACTCACTCATGACAAAACTGAAGCCAAGAAGACGAGATCCTACAAGTTCTGTATCCTGAACGAGTATATTCATGAAGAAATCCTGTCCTATTTGAGTAATCAGACCCTCACCAAGATGCAGATGATTACTGGAGATCGGTACGATGGTTGTGAACCTGAGCTGGCCAAGATTTGCTGTAGCACTTGTGAGAACGACAACTTTACTATTGGCTGTCTCTGGTGTCGTCAATGTTTACCTCAGAAGTGGCCCTACTTCAGTCGTGAACGTTTAAACAAAAAGATGGCAATGGTCATCTACGGAGTGAAAGAGAAAGATCTTACTACTCTCCCTTACGAACGGAATGGCCGTCGTTGTCTTTACGAACGAGCTACTTTGGACAATTATATTCTCAAAAATGGTGGGTCAAAGAAGGAATGGCTGCGACATCTTGTCAAAGTACGTGCTCGATGGGAGAAGACTCAGGCGGTAGAGCAACAGAGGAAAGATGTGTGGAAGTTTCTTTTGGTTAAGGCACCAGAACTATCTCGTTCTGAGAAGACCATTCAGAAACTTGACTTGAACATTGAAGATAAGGAGCAATGGTATCCACGTTTTGAGAGCATAAAATCAGCATGTCAAAATGGTGGCCTTATCTTTCCTGCTGTGCTAGGCTCTACACTGTGCGGAGATTTCATTAAAAATGGTATCGGGACCGTCGACGATGTGGTCAATGGAATTTCAGTAGGTTTTAAATGATTTTAATCCGATATTGTATTGGTTCTTCTTCTTGATCTACTTCCGAAGCAAAGGAGAGCCTATAGAGTTAAAGGCCAAGTCTTTTTGTCTTTACGATGCTTCAACGTTCTCAAGGCGGAGATACCATTGCACCTTATTTTCCCATCTTCAAATCGATGTCGTCTCAGGTTCTCTCACTAGTAGTAGTAGTAGTAGTAGAAGTACAATGTAAGGTTTACAGCGAAGAAAACGACGGAGGCAAAGATTCACCCCCAGCTAAAATCTCTAAGTCCACTTCAATTTGCCAATATTGCACCAAGATGTTCACTTCTCGAGGAATGCCCCTTCACCAGAGAAAATGTATTAAGAAACTTGATCACAACAAAGCTGAAGCGAAGAAAACGAGAGGTTACAATTTTTGCTTCCTAAACTTCCTGAACGAGTCTGTTCATGAAGAAATCCTGTCCTATTTGAGTAATCAGACTCTCACCAAGATGCAGAGGATCACTGGAGATCATTACGATGGATGTGAACCTGAGCTGGCTCAAATCTGCTGCAAGTGTGAAAATGACACTATTTCCATTACCCACCACTTGTGTCGGCAATGTGTACCCTGGGAATACTACCGAGAACGTGTAGGCAAGAAGGTAGCAAGGATTGTTTACGGAGTGAACGAAAGTTTTCTCTATGGTCTCCCCTGCGAGCGCAGCGGAACCCGTAGTCTTTTTTTTTTTTTCGAGCGAACGATGCTGGAAGAGTTTATGCTACGAATCTGTGGGTCAAAGAAGGACAAGGTTGAGGCAGATTGTCAAGGTGCGCACTCGAAGGGAGAACGCTATCGCCGCACAGAATCGAAGACACTTGTAGAAGTTGCCATCTTTTCCGTTGAATCAAGAGGATAACTACCCATATCTGCTGAAATGTATGTTTATGGGCGAGTCGTAAGTGCCTTGCTCTTAGATTTTTTTACTGAAGTCGATGAATCTGGTGAAACGTGTCAACCAAAGAGAACAAGGTAAATGCCCATTTTCATAGCACGGTTTGTAATTACTTTTGCCATCCGCAAAGAAGGAAAACAAGCCTAGAAAGGCCTAGACTGATTGACAGTTCACAACTGTGGGGTCCAGCCTTGTGCCATTTCTTAAAAGCCAAGATTACACTCATGCCAAAGCGCATCCGTGGCGGAGACACATCGAGTGACGCAGATGAAATTTTACGACCAGTAAAAATCACCATCTTGCACTTCTCGAGGGATATCTCTTCATCAGAAGAAATGCAGCAAAAAACTTGCTCACGATAAAGCTCAAGCCAAGAAAACGAGAGCATACAAGTTTTGCTTCCTCAATGAGTCCGTTCACGAGGAAATCCTGTCCTACTTGAGTAACCAGGCCCTCACCAAGATGCAGATGATCACTGGAGATCGCTACGATGACTGCGAACCTGAGCTAGCTCAAATCTGTTGTAAGTGCGAGAACGACAACTTTACTATTGGCTGCTTTTTGTGTCGGCAATGCCTTCAGAGTCGGCCTAGTTATCGGTCACGCGTAACCAAGACGATGGCGAACAAGTTCTATGGCGTAAAAGTGAAAGACCTTGATAAGCTTCCCTTTGAGGACCGCGAGAACAGTTGTCTTTACGAGCGAGTTGTGTTGGAGAATTTTATGCTCAAGACTTGTGGATCCAAGAAGGAAGTACTGAAGCACGTAGTCAAAGTGCGAGCAAGATGGAAGAAGGCTGAAGCTGCTAAAATTCAAAGGGAGCGTGTGTATAATTTTTTATGGAATTGGGCACCAGATCTAGCACAATCTGCGAAAAGGGGTCACTACAAAGACTTGGACATGAAGGAAATGGAGGAATGGTATCCGCGCTTTCAATCGCTCAAAGCAGCATTTCAGGAGAGCTGTTTTGTGTTTGCTGGGTATATAGACTCTACACCATGCAAGGATTACATCAAGAACGGGATTGGAAACATCCAAGACGTGATAAATGCTGTTTGGCAGGAATAAACGGCCGATGATCCTGAAAGTTGTTAAAGCACTTGCAACAGAACACATAGGAAACATTTCGAGAAAGCCGATCATGTCTAAGCGTCAGCATGAAGAAGCGAATGACGATAATTAATTTTTACCCTGACATCGTCTTGCGAATACTGCAACAAGAAAGCGCGATTACAGCGAAGAAAAGGAAGGAGGCAAAGATTCACCCCCAGCTAAAATCTCGAAGTCCACTTCAATTTGCCAATACTGCAACAAGACGTTCACTTCTCGAGGGTTGTCCCTCCACCAAAAGAAATGCAGCAAGAAACTCGCCCACGAGAAAAACGAAGCCAAGAAGACGAAAGCCTACAAGTTTTGCTTCCTCAATGAGTCCGTTTAGGAGGAAATCCTGTCCTACTTGAGTAACCAGGCCCTCACCAAGATGCAGATGCTCACAGGAGACAGCTACGATAGCTGCGAGCCTGAACTGGCCAATATCTGCTGCAAATGTGAAAACGATAACTTTACCATTGGCCTCCATTTGTGTCGGGAATGTTTAGAGAAGAAACCCTACTACGAATATAGGGGATTGGTCAACAAAACAATGGGAAAGAACATCTACGGGGTAAAAGGCAAAGTTCTTGCGGCCTTACCTCACGACTTCTCTATCTTTACGAACGAGTTACTCTGGAAAAGTTTATGCTCAAGACTTGTGGATCAAAGAAAAACTGGTTGAGAATTATCGTTAAGGTGCGTGCTCGAGAAGCTGCAAAGCTTCGAAGGATTCATGTGCACAGTTTTCTTTTCCGTCGGGCGCCAGAGTTGGCACGTTTGGTAAAATCGATCCACTACAACGACTTGGATGTGGCAAAAAGGGAGCAATGGTATCCGCGCTTTGAAGTCATTGAAAACTGCGTGTGGAGACGGTAAACTCTCTATTGTGCTCACCTCTACATCATGCAAGGAGTTTATAAAAATGGGATCGGAAGTGTCGAAGATGTGGTGAATAAAGTTGTGTAGGATTCACGCTTATTGCCCGGGTCCGGGGCGGGGATGTTTCACAACTTTGCCAATGTACTTGCTGTAATTGTCCCAAATGGACACTTCCCGAGGATATCCTCTAAGTTTGTTTCGAGGGACTTTGAGTACTTGTTTAACGAGCTGATCAGCGTTTGCCAACCGATCCTTGGTATACCATTTGTTAAACTGCGCTGTTTCTAAGCGCTTTGCAGCCGCACGCGAACGTAAGGCATCCTTCCCCAACAGAATGATGACTGCCGTGTTTTTTTCTCCGTAAGCGCTCGTCAAGGCTGTAAGCATCGCTTCGTCAGGATGTTTCTTGTTCAGCTTTGTATACTTGGACCAAGCCTTGAACTTGTCACCGGATAGAAAATCGGAAACCATTTTCGTCCTCACACCTTGTTCAAAAGAAAACACTTTTCCCAATCCCAGACTCTTGAAAGAATCATCAGTAGATTCTCCAGCCTTGATGAGTTTCTGAAGCTCCTTGGTCTTGGTTGATGTAAATGCGTTCGAGATCTTTTCTATACCAGGGAGGTTCACAGAAATACCTCTATCTTCATTGTCGTCAACTTCAGTAGTGAAGGCTCTCAGATACCTTGAGGTTTTCGGTTCAGAGGTGGAGTTAGCACCGGACACCAGTAAAGCAACCACCAAGAGAAGAACGTGGTAGAACTGCATGGCTAGCGTTCAGTAGGTTTCGAGTGGGGGATACCAAATTTGAAAGTGATTCTGTTTCTACCAGCAGTGGAGTTACAGTCGGGAAATTATTACGGTCTCGAGATCTGTCTTCATTGTTGATGTTGTTGATTGTCGTAAGGCGTTTACTTTGCGAATTATCGTAAGCGTTTACTTCGCAGATTCATCACCATGCATTACAAAGCACATATGTATTCCCGTAACCAAGGCAGGGCATTCCCTTATTAATAGGGAACGGCTTGAACTCATGAACTCAAATAGACCATGGCTTATCAACACCCCAATGTTGATTATTTAAATGTAGGCAAAGCCATCATTTATAAAAAAAAAAGTATCTCCATCGTTATTACTGCACTGCAGATTCATTCATCGCGTTTTCGATACGTCCGATCCTTTACTGAATAAACTTCTTGCACGACTTGGAGTTAGCACAAGGCGAAGATCATCGTCTTGACACGCGCAAATACCATCGGTCACCCCGAATTCAGGCTTTATGGATTCGGCCAAAGAAAATCAAGATATTTCATTTATATTGATTCAAAATGTTTGTTTTGTGGGGGCATTCTTTGAGGAAACACGTACTGGATCATTACGTCCCATACCGTTGGGTGAGTTTGATAATTATTCAAGCTGAAAACAAGAAAACTATCTAAACGCAAGGAGGTAGCAACTTACTGTTCAGAATATGTTGATAGACACGACAAAGATCTGGTCGAAAAAAAAAAACTGCACAAAAGGAAAAGGTTGGTGTTTATGGGATTTCAACAAACATGGCTCGCTTAGTTTCCAAAACTCGGGTCGTACGTGTTGGTGCCATTCGCATAGAAGAACACAGTTTGCGTCTCACCATCCATGCGAAGAATTCGACGGCTTTCCTGTTCCGTATTGCCCGTCACCGTACTCGTCTCGAGCCCAAACTTGTTGATCCAGAATTGAATCTCGTGGTCCAGATTGGAATTGTCCGTCGCCCCACTGAAGATCGGACGCATGTACAACGTGTCCGTCTTGACTGTCTTCTCGTCGATGATGGTAGTGCGCACACACGTGCCTTGTTGCCACAGCGAGAGACTCATTTTACCCCATTTGTGCTTCTCACCTGGTGCGATATTCACGTATCCGTTGTTCACCAGGTTGTCGTTGATACCTTGAGCTACAGCAATGCCGAATCCAGAAACAGCCCCCGTGACGGACGCCACTGTGCCAACTGTACCTGCTGCCACAGTCGCAGCGGTGACTAAAGCACTGCAGAGGCAATTGGCGCTGCAACTCCAGCAGTTCCGATCACGGTCGCTATGGCCCCAACGACGGAGATAATGATACCAGCGATCTTGAGAGCAGCTTCGTCCGGTCCGATCTTGCAGGTCCACGGGTCTTCGGTGTTGTTGACGATGGAGAGGTAAGAGCCCATTGGTGCGTGTTGGGGTGATGAAGTCTTGCGGAATTGGAGGCAAGTTGGAGAATGAATTTGTTTAAAAAAACTATTTAACTACAGAGATAGCTGAGGAAGGACCCGCCATGACGATAAACAGTGAAGAAGAGCGTCTAACAGATACGTTTAGGGCTTCCTCGAGCACGACTCTAGTCAATTGTTGCGGCGATCCACAAGCAGAAGAAGTGGAATTGTTGCCAACGCGTTCCAGACGGGATTTGTATCAATGCATTGCAATGTTGCCTCAACACTTGATGCTCAATTCTTAATGAATAGACTGCGCTACGACACTTGGACATTACCAAGAACCATTTCCGATGTTTGGGCTTGACTTGCAAGTACCAGAAATGGTTTGATACATGATCAGCCTTAGGCTTTAACCAGCTAGTCGAGACCAGAAATTTGCTAGGGAAAGATGACCAATCTGGTAGTGGAGTCTCCATTATGCCAATGTCATTGACTTCGTGGACAGGCAAGACGAAGTGTGGAGCAACAAACTCAGGGTTCCTCTGGATATAATCTGGATCTGAAGTGCAAATCTTGACTGATCATGTCTTTCTCTGGTCGTCCCAGCGTTAAACACGCTTCAACATTCCGCTAGAAATCAGGACGACTGGACCGCCAGAGACGGGTTTTCGGTGTTAGTACTATAGAGTCTATAGTATAGACACAGGGCGGAGCATCAGTCGATGGCGCAACGGGCATTCCAAACCTCCACCACAAACGTCCTCGACCTTCTGCCTGAAACTCTGGGGACCTCCAGATCGCTGATAGACCTACTGGAACGCTCAGCTGCAAATGTCTTCGTCAAGCACAACTTGTGAACCTATTCGACAGTCGAGCGGCATTAAGATCCTGCTTTCAAGAAGAACTGAACGGATTGAGCTGATTAAAACCGTCGAGTACTATTTGAGCGGAATGGAGAACAACCTACGTTGTAGCTGCAGTTCTTAAGATATGGTAATGTGTTATCTTCATGATCACATGTACTGCACCGCCATCGTTTCCAATAGATTGCGAGCTTTTCAGCTTTGAAGTCATTGCTAGAGAGGTCAAACCTTGACTTAGAGTTCTCGCTCTACAGTGACGCAGTTGCTAGTGCTGCGACGACACAAGTGACGGCTATTCACTTCGTTTACCTACAAGGGAGAAGGAGCGACTCGTCTATAGCTGTGACCGCGGTATGCAGCCATTTCAATGCTAACTGACGTAAATCAGGTTGCTCCGCACCATTGGCCTTGCGCTGTTCGATCCAAGGTGATCGACAGCTTCATCCATCGATCTTTGCGTCTTCAGCATCATTCTCATTCCTCAATTCTTCTTCTTCGGATCAACCACCTTCTCAACTCTTCACAATGGGCTCCTACCTCTCCATCGTCAACAACACCAACGACCCGTGGACGTGCAAGATCGGACCGGATGAGGCTGCTCTCAAGATCGCCGGCATCGTCATCTCTGTGGTCGGAGCTGCTGCTACCGTAATCGGCACTGCTGGAGCTGCAGCCCCAGTTGCTTCCGCTCTTGCTGCCAATGGAGTTGTATCTGTATTTGGGGTATCAACAAGTGCATTAGCTGCAGGTGCCACAGCCGCAGCTAGTGTGACCTCTGCTGTGGCTATCACTGGCTCCGTCTCGGGCTTTGGCATTGCTGTGGCTCAAGGTATTAACGACAACCTCATCACTGAAGGATATGTCAACATTGCGCCGGGTGAGGAGCACCAGTGGGGAAAGATGAGTCTTTCGCTGTGGCAGCAGGGAACCTGTGTGCGTACTACCATTACCGACGAGAAGACTGTGACGACCGACACGTTGTACATGCGTCCGATCTTCAGCGGAGCGACCGACAACTCGGACATTGGCCACGAGATTCAGTTCTGGATCGACAAGTTCGGACTAGAGTCCAACACGGTCACGGGCACGACGGACCAGCAAAGACGACACCACCACCACCGTCACCACAAGGGTGGAGAGGACGAGGGACAGACTGTTCTCTTCTACGTCAACGGCACCAACACGTACGATCCCAACTATAACTAGGTCGCTATGGACGATTTTGTTGGATTCAAAACGCTTTAGCCTAATGTCGTAAAGATTCCCCATTTTATCAAAACTTGCTGTTCTTTGACTAGTACATTGCCTATGTCAAATGCCTCGAAGTTGGCATGTCACGTGGCTGCTAGGTGCAGCTCAGAGCTCAGAGAACTGAGAGCAGTGATCATGTTGACGACATATCCACGACGGATACGAAAAGCGCTAATCGCTGTTAGTCACAGCCTCGGAATCAGGCTCGGTTGCCTTTACAAGTGGCTGGTGTTCGCTGTCCGAGGCGAATAGGTTCATCACCAGGTGAAGATACTTTCACAACTGCTCGTTTGACTGTGTCCCACTTCAATACTAGTACACTGAAGGTAACCCAGATCCAAACACGACTACCGAAATTATTTGGTTGCAGCTGCAAATCTTGCAACTAAAATCAATTGGAGACGAACTTGATCACTTCATTCGCTTGTGGTCTGTGGCGGAATCATGTCATGTTGATGCAGTTCCTATCCGTTAGCCTTTTGGATAGAAGGTTGCCTTCGAACCTATCGACACAAAAGGCCATTTAACAGCCAGGTTCACCACCTAATCGATCTAACACTGCTACCTCATTCCTCAATTTGCCTTCACAAGCACAACCAACCTCCAACAACCTCCACCACTATGGGCTCCTACCTCTCCATCGTCAACAACACTGAAGATCCCTGGACCTGCAAGATCGGACCGGATGAGGCTGCTCTCAAGATCGCTGGCATCGTTATCTCCGTCATTGGCGCTGCTGCTACTGTCATTGGCACTGCTGGAGCTGCAGCTCCAGTTGCTTCTGCACTTGCTGCTAATGGAGTCGTCTCGGTGTTCGGAGTATCGACAAGTGCTCTAGCAGCTGGGGCTGCTGCTGCAGCCAGTGTCAGTTCGGCTGTGGCCATCACCGGCTCCGTCTCGGGTTTCGGCATTGCTGTAGCTCAAGGCATCAACGACCACCTCATCAGCGACGGATACGTCAACATCGCACCTGGTGACAAGCATCAATGGGGTAAAATGAGTCTGTCACTGTGGCAACAAGGTACTTGTGTACGCACCACCATTACCGACGAGAAGACTGTGACGACCGACACAGTGTACATGCGTCCGATCTTCAGCGGCGCAACGGACAACTCCAACTTGGACCACGAGATTCAATTCTGGATCGACAAGTTCGGACTCGAGACCGAGACAGTCACGGGCACGACGGACCAGCAGAGTCGCCGCAACCTGCGCAAGAAGAGCAACGATGACGACCAAATCATCTACTTCTACGCCAATGGCACCAACACGTATGACCCTAGCAACTAAGTAGGTCGCTGTCATCTGAGATTGACTCGATTTGATGTTTTGCGTTAGCTACTGCATTTTCAAAACAAATACAATGTTTTTGGAAAAACATGAATCACATCCGATCCCAAACACGAACTACTGGATCAGTCCAAGCTGACGAATCATCTTGTACTGTTCTGCAAGTGAGAAAACATCGAGGGAGTTAGTGCATTATAGCCATTTCTGCAAGAGAAAATAACATACCAGGAATCTCCATCAAAGCCATGATAGCGAAACCCGCTTCAGGGTTCTTCTTGTTCACTTGCATCACAGCCCTGTACTCGACGAACTGGAAGTTGTCGAAACGGCGTGCTGGTAACTTATCATCGAATTCCTCCATCATATCCCAAGGACCGTCACCCACTCCAACCATGATAATTGCTGCAACAAAATCACCGTTAGAGAACCATAAAAAACTTTTTCCACAATACTCGAACTCACAGATAGGCCAGTTGGACGCCTCAACAATGGCATTGCGCGTATCTTCCTCGTTCGTCACTTGTCCGTCAGCAATGATCACCAAAATGTGGTAACCTCCGTTCTGTCGAACCGCTCGAATGGTTTCTTTAATCACTGGAGCAAAGTTGGTCGGGCCTGACAGCTTCAACGTCGGCGTAATCTCATTGTAGCGTCTGAGGACTTCCTCGAAGCCTTGGCAGCCACGACCTTGAGAGAACGGGAAGCAACTATTCCCTTTGGTCGCCAAGTCACCAAAGCCAAAAGCTGGGATGATGTTGTCATCGTCAAAAGCTTCCAGCACGCGACCGATAACGGAGATGACACTCTGCAATAATAAAAAAAAATGAATTCGTTGCACTTCTAAAGTTGATAAGTTTGAGGTTGCAAACGTTACTTGATAGGGATTCAAGAAAACGCCGGAAGGGTCGATTTCGTGAAGACATCTACCCCCGAACGTTTTTTCTCCAGTCCACTGCAGAAACAAAATTGATAAATTTCAATAATATCAACAAGATTCAAATAACCAGGGGGTTCTTTGCCTGATTCGACTTGGTGAAATCAACCTGTAGGAGAAATGTCAGTAATTTATTTATTTTTTCAGTCAGAAATGGTAGCAACTTACTCCAACAACAAGATCTGACGACTCCAACCCAGCTTTACTGCATTACAATAATTAAAAATGTGTATTATTATTATATATATAACTAAATAAGATAACAGTTATTACTCACCGCAAGTCTTGTTGAACTTCGGCTGTGTGTTGATAAGAGCAGAGAAAACGTCAGAAAACGAGAGAGAGTGAAGACAGCAGCGAAAGGACAAACCGAGCGTCTCGTAGCGGTCTGGAATAGGACGGAAGCTAGAGCGCTTCGGCAAAGGAACCGTAACGACAGTAGCAAGCACTGGCTCGGCCTCGGAACTGCTGCCACACCCCATTTCCACTTGTGGCGGTATTATACTATTGAAATGGGTTGATGGGTACAGTTCGGTTGATGGGTACAGTCAAATACAAGGGTTAATTCTTGTGTCCTGGTTATGCAAACAGGTCATTGAGGTAGTACACTACCGTAGAAGTAGAACGCATTGAACTGCTGTACACAGTGTAGAACGAGAGATTCGCGTTCATTTATCCCTGGCATTAGCTGTTGTGCTTTCGATATCAAGAGTTCAAAAGTATTCGATGCGATGAACCCCGTCGCTTGACGTCCGACGAATTACACATCGACATTGTGCCCACTGAGATTCGTTCCCCCACGCCTCGTGCATCTGAGAGCTCAGCACCAGCCCATTCTACGCCATCATCCACACTCGTCTCTTACACGGCTCTGACTTGTCTAGACAAGTCCACTGGAACCAGATTCGACGGACCGTCTCAATTTGCAATCCCGGGGGTCTATGTAGCAATAGCTCAAAGGCTTTGAATCAAAGCTATTCGTAGCTCGAAGTCTCAGCCAGATGGACTGCCTCTCTTGCCCGTAGCCGCAAGACAATGGGATAGTCCCCACTCTCGCTCTCATTCTTCAATCTCCGTCGCAATGGTCAAGCTCTTCCTCTCTCTATCTGCATTAACTGCTGTCATTTCCGCTAAGGTGACTCAAGTCCACCTTGGGATTTCGAGCTCTGCAGTCGACTGTGCCAATGGAATCGCTGTGTCCTTCGCCTCGGACGACGCTAAGTCGTACCAAGTCTCTGCTACTGCTGTCGGGTCAACTATTACGACGGACAGTACGTTCGTCAACTACTCAGTGGCTGAACTTGAGTACAATTACACGTACACGTCGCCCTTCCTCCATACCGCATTGCTGTGTAACTTGGCGGAGACGACCAAATACACGTACACTATCGGTTCGGACTTCACCGGATCGTTCATTTCCCTGCTGCACCCTGGCTCAGACTCGGATGAGACCATTCTCGGTGTGATCGGAGACCCTGGAGACACAACTTCGTCCGAGACGACGTTCGCTGAACAGGGTAAGACCTTCGAGGGGAAACATATCCAAGCTCTGGTGATCGCTGGGGACTATTCATACGCTAACGGGCAGCACCTGCAATGGGACAATTGGTTCCGTGAGCAGCAGAACTTGACGTCCGTATACCCTCTCACCGGTATCAATGGGAACCACGAGACCATCACGTCGTCCGGGCACTTGAACATGTATCCGTACCCAGAGGACATGGAGCTGGAAGCGGAGAACTACTTGGGCTACATCAATCGCGTGTATTCTCCGATCTCCGAAGATGCCAAGACGGCGTTGCATACCTGGTACTCGCTGGACATTGGACTCATCCACTGTGTCTTCCTCGACGACTATACTGGTTCTAGAGGCACCAATACGACAGTTGTAGGCACGGAAGAGTGGCTGGCGGATCGCAATGCCCAACTGGACTGGGTCAAGGCGGATCTGGAGAACGTCAACCGTAGTGTGACACCGTGGGTGGTAGTTTTCAAGCACAATCCGTTCTACAACACGTGGAGCAACCACCAGTGCCAATGTTCGTCCACGATCTTCGATATCACCGATACCGACGCTGAAAACTGCTGGAACGGCTCGTACTACTCGGGTACAGTGTATTCCGAGCCTCAATGTGGCCAGTTCGCTAAATGGGAGGAGGTTTTCTCAGCCAACGGAGTGAATGCCATGATCACGGGCCACGTGCACGCGTACGAACGTACAGCCAAGATCTACAAGAACAAGGAGGATTCTACCAATGGGATCTACCACATCACCACAGGCTCAGGTGGAAACTACGAAGGTCACGCTGGGCCCCGAATCTCGTCGTCTCTGATCCCGAGCTGGTCGCTGGCCAGTAACAACGTCACATTTGGCGGTTCGCGTATCATCGCCACTCGCGATTCCTTCCGCTTCCTGTGGTTCGCCAATGACATTAGCACGGCCGAAGCTGTTCCCACTGATGGTTTCACTATCTTTACTAATGGTTCGGACATCACTACTTGGCCACAGAATAATGCAACAGAGACTAGCACGGAAGAGCCTGAGGTTCCAGGAGGGCATTGCTAGAAAAGTTCGTAGAAT
Source organism: Phytophthora colocasiae (assembly GCA_018806915.1). Taxonomy (NCBI): domain Eukaryota; phylum Oomycota; class Peronosporomycetes; order Peronosporales; family Peronosporaceae; genus Phytophthora; species Phytophthora colocasiae. The sequence continues at coordinate 1,997,282 of JAGKQI010000061.1, read as the reverse complement.
TAACCCATCAATGACTTGAAGCTCATGTTGTCATCCACAATTGGCATCCTTAGAAAATCTGTTCAGTCATTTTAAGACTTACCGTCATGGGATGTGCTTCGAGTCGAGAGGGTAGTACGCCGTACAAGAAGATCGGAGGTTTCCAGCCCATTCCGGATCGATATGAAACCATTGGTGCGGTAAAGTTCACGTTAGTGTAGTTGAAGTGTGTAATTAACCCTTTTGACTGTTGTGTCTTTAGAGGAAGTGCAGAGCGACTTGAGGTGATGCAAAAGCTGTGGACACATGAAAAATAGATCGTTGACACTGGTGATGATAGGAAAGCGGGACTGGAGTCATCCAACTTGATCCTTGGGGTGCGTAGGATTTTATCAAAACTTTTCGGTTTGGGACTGACGTTCTTGATGATTTCCAGATTGATTTCACCGAATCGAATACGGTTAGGAAGGACAGAATTGATGCTTGCAGTGTGATGTTAACACTATTCTGCAGTGGACAGGAAAGAATAGCTTCCAGGGTCGTTGTCTCCACCATATCGACCCCACTGGAGCTATTCAGAATCCGTACCAAAGCGTCATCAGCGCCATCGGCCGCACACTCGAAGCTTTCGACGACGACAATATCATTCCTGCTTTTGGCTTCGGAGATTCCACGACGTTGGGTAATCGCTGCTTCCCGTTCGTCGAAGGTAGAGGGTGTCAAGGCTTCGATGAAGTTCTCAAGCGATACAACGAAATCACTCCTAGGATTAAGCTCTACGGCCCGACGAGCTTTGCCCCTGTGATTTATGAAGCCATCAAGGCCGTGAAACAGGATCCTGGCTATCATATCCTAGTAATTATCGCTGATGGACAAGTGAACGAGCCTACAGCTACTAGGAACGCCATCGTCGAGGCCTCCAAGTACCCAATTTGTAAGTTTTTCTTTGAGATTTCACGTATTTCTGCAGTCTAACGTTGATTTTCCGCAGCGATCGTCATGATTGGAGTCGGTGACGGTCCCTGGGAGATGATGGAGGAGTTCGACGACCAACTTCCATCTCGGAGATTTGATAATTTCCAATTCGTCGAGTACAATCAAGTGCTGAAGCGCAACATGAGGAATCCTGAGGCTGGTTTTGCCATGCAAGCGCTAATGGAAATTCCTGAGCAATTCCAGACGATCAGGAAACTAGGTCTGTTGCAGTAGCCACAGTTTGTTTTACTAAGACCAAAGGTTCGTCAAAAATTGGTGTTCTTTATGATACAGCAATAGATATGGTTGGCGAAAGTCTCGCCCTAACGAAGGTCCAGCTTTCGTTTCGCTTTCTGCTGTGGAATGTTCACTGGTTGTGTAGCTCTAGCTGTCTGTGAAGGACTGTTCGCCTTCTTGTGGGCTGCCGGTTTAGTGGGCGTCGCATATGCAGTGTACGTTTTGCTTCTCTCATCCGACTTCCTTTGATCCGATGTCTGCATAGTGTTCACCACCTTTTGAGCAGCTTTCGTGGGGGTGACAAACTTGGTTGATATCTTTTCTTCCGGACTTTTTACCATCTTCTTGGTGATGTTTAACCTCTCGGGACTTTCAGTTGACTCACGCTTCACAGTCTTCTCGTTCTTCTGTTCCGACTCCACCTTTGTAGCTTCCGCCAGTCGTGTCACCCACATCGTCCGATTCTTCTCCACATTCGAGAGACAACCTTCCAGTCCAGCCAACATCCCACCCAGAGCTTTCCACAATGGGAACGCGCACGAGTCTACAAACGCCAAGTTCACACGGGCGAACTCAGCGGAATCCGGTCGGGTATCCATGAATGCAGTGGCTGATATGCCCAACTCCACTTCCTCTGCGTGCTGCTCGTTGAATTCCTGCAGTAGCCTCGTTGTCCAGCGGAAATGCTGCTCTTCGCTCTGCGTTGGGCCAGAGATGTCTGCCGAGTGGACTACAGCGTCCACCAGCAGCTCCCGCAAGGGTTCATCGTCTTTCCGACTCCCTCGAGCTTGAGCCTCGTGTAGTTTCGCCACAATACTCGCGTGTCGATGCATGTCCGTAGCCAGAATCGCTCGGATGATGCGTTTACGGACCACACGTCTACTGCCTGCAGTGTCACTGGACCCGTCCTCAAGCCCAGCCAACACATCGTTACCAGGTCGTCTCATAGTTTCGAAACAAGCTGCCGCGTGCATGTTTTCCAGTACGGAGTGGTCGTTATAACGACGAGCCAAACGCGAGCTGCAGCGTACGTGGAAGTCGTTGGTACGGGCGTCGTGGCCCATGTCATGACAAAAAGCTGCGACGAAGACTGCCAATCGTTCTTTTGGAGCTAGAACCAGTTCTCCACAGCGCTTCTGTCTCGTTCTTTCGATCGCTTGTGCTTTCGAAGTAGGACCAAGGCCTAAAGCAGTTGAAGCAGGGATTAGAGATGGAGCCAGCTTCTTACTCTGCGCTGAGAGCATCAGGAACGTCATGTGCAGCGTCGCGAACGCGTGGTACGTGTTGTGGTACGGCACGTCCAGGTATTGAGCCTGAACACTATGTAGGAACCGACGTAATGTAGCTTCGGGTAGTGCGAAGCCGTCCATCAATTCGTGGAGCTCGAACATGTCCACTGCGAGATCTACGAGCTGAGCTGGAGAGAACTGGTAGGGATCGAGATCCCATTGTAACACTGGGCTTGGAGCTTCTGTTCCAGGGGTTAAACCGATACTACCAGAGAGTGAGGAGAGTCCACTGCTGCTCAGGAAACAGCCTTCATGGTACGAAGTAGCTGCAACAACTGCAGCTGCATGATCATGATCCACGACGGACGGGAGACGGGAGCGAGGACGGCGACGGCGACGAACAGGGGATGCAGTCGTGTATTGAGATAGGAATGTCCGAGTCACGTGGCCTTCGGTCTCATTGTCGCTGCTGTCACTGTCATCGTACGTTGGAGACTCAAACACCAGCTCCCAAGCTCGACGTTCAACAAGAGCAGACAGTTCTACACAAATGGCACGCAGCACTTGCTCGTCTTCAGCGTCGAAACCTTCCGTCTCACCATTGCAGTTCGTCTTGTTGACAGCGTAGAAGACACCAATAACCGGGCGATCGTCTCCATCATCGTCTGTGCTACTGCTCGTACTGAAGCTGCTGCTACAACGACGTCCGGATCGACCTGAAGCTCCTGAAGACGCGAATGGAGTGGAAGAAGAAGCAGACATGGACGGTTGCGCCTTGATAGGAACACACAAGAGACTAGACGTCTGCATCCCCATCAGACGATCGTAGTCAGCGTCGAATTCCGGATGAGTATGAGCTTCACGAACCAGCCGCATGGCAGCTCCAGTAGCAGCGACACGTCCTTGCAGCTTCTGTCCGATCGGTAGTGCATATCCTCTCCAATTCGTACCAACACGAGCGAACAACGAGCGACTCGGAGCGTCAATCAAGAACAAAGCGCCGTGAGAAGCACGTAAAGCTTTACAAGCTGCAGCTTCCACGAATGAAAACACTGCGCCAGCCTGTTCACCAGGCAGCGTCCCAGTGGCTGCAGGAAGGCGGAGGGAGAGCAACGCCTCGCTTTTCCGCTCAGCCGTTCGAGCTGCATCGAGACGTTGTGTATTCCGAAGAGCTGAAGCAACTTGACGTGCAATTCCTCGAGCCACATCTTCGTCATGATGGTCGAAGTAGCGTTTCTCCAGACTTACAGCACCTACCGGGTCTTCCTTCGAACTAGGACGTTTCTCCAGCAATTCCAATACAGCAAGCACTTGACCAGAAGACGGATCATTCACTGGAACAGCCATAACAAGCTTCGAGTGTCTCTCTCGAGACTGGGAACAGGCTTTGGCATCGCTCAAATTCACGACGTGGCCAGTGCGTACAGCTGCCATCGCACTCGAACTACCAGACGATAACGGGACACGGTATTCGCCCTGCGTTCCGTTACCTGGTGAGTATAGTTCACGAGTCAGTGGGTCTCTCAAGTACACGTTGCACTCTGCAACTCGAAGCCAGGGTTTCTGAACAATGGCACGTGCAGCCGTTAAAAGCATCGCCGTTGGTTTAGGAGATCGCTCCAGTTCCCAGAACAAGAGACCCGAGAGTTCCAAGAGCCCTTGAGCTTTGTCTTGTGCCTTATTAGCAGCATCTTCAAGTGCCAAACGCTGTAACGAGCTCCCAACATGTCGGCAAATGACGTTGCAAAGCTCCACATCACACTGGCGGAAGACTGATCGGTTCTCCCGCTTCGATCCGTAAAATACCACGACACTGTTCACTTGATGGCTCTTGCTGTGGTCAAACGTGGGGACACAAAGCACATCGCCATCAAACAGAGGTTCTGCAGTTGAAGCTGCTCGTCCGATAACGCCTTGACCCATTAGAACAGTTGATACTTTTGTCCTGGATCCTGTACTAGCAAGACGAGCGTACAGAGTATTGGCTTCCCGGTCATGAGCGTACACTGTCCATCCGTCTACGTCCAGAGCACGCTGTAAAAAATTTAAAAGCTGCAAAGGGGCTTCCTCCGATACACTGGAACCTTGACGCTTTATACTTGCATCGAGAGTCACAGTACCGCTGGTTCCAGTGTAGTCAACGAAAGCTTCGATCGGTGCTGCAGCTCTCACTAAAGCTCCAACAAAGCCGCAAAAAACACGAAGTGGTTCGCTAGTCGACTTGAACGATCGGAAAGCTAAGGAACAGTCCGACTCGCAGTCTCCAAGCCACGTCGTGACGTCTTCAGCACTATGACGGGAGTTAAATACTTCGACAATAGCTTGAACACGTTCACTACAGTCGACCAGGGGCATACACAGATACGACTACGTTATCGAAAAGTAGTTAGACACTTTTTCACCACTTTTCCCCATCTTTAAAACGTGCCTTACCTGAACCAGTTTGCAGCCTTCCGGAGGTTCCACACGAGCTTTTCCACATGCTTTTGCCGTCGAATAGAAGGTCGGATGACGTGAAGCGCCACGTGCTTGCCTCCTCGCAGTGGAAGCTCTGTCTACGACTTGTCGAATGTCTCGACCGTCGAATTCGATAACCGACGACGGCGGAATTTCAAAGCTCAGAACGCAATGTTCGGCGTCTAAGAGCGCTAAAAACTGGTCTCGAACTGCTAACAGCGTGTCTAAAGCGCCGTCCTTGGACGCTGCTGCAGTGATACACCCCACACAGACGTCGATCAGCGACTGCTGCGCACTGGAGAACCGTCGCGAGTGTTTAAACGAAAGCTCCTGTGATAACCTGAACATCGTTCGGAACAAAATGCGAGTGAGCGACGAGTTCAATTGCAGAATAAACCGAAAGTTTCAGTGCGAACAAAACGGCACCAACCGGCGAGTGACGCGGACGTGGGTGCGCAACATGTTCCACCGCCGTCGAGTCTGTTCCTGTCGTCGAGCGGCGTCCACAGTCCCGACGGAATCGCTTCCCCTCGTGGCCGTCAGTCGGGTCTGAGCGCCGTTGCAAGTCGACGTCGAGGTCATTTCCGTCTGTGGGCGGCACTTGGCCAAAATGTGGCAAAGCTCCGAGACGATTTGGACTCCCGGGGTATGGGCAGAACGGGGAGACAGCGGATGGGACAGAGTGAGCGAGTGCAGACGGCGTTAAACATGTGGAAGAGTGGGGTTGAAGGCCCTCAAAGTGTCTCGGATTCTCGGACGGACTATGCAAAGGCCATCACGAAATCTCAAAGGCCGAAATCAGATGCATACTGCCACCAAGCAGAGGATGAACAAGGTTCATGCTTCTCTTCTTCGAAAGGCTACAGTGCAGTACAGAGGTACTCGGTAACTTAACTTGCTACTAGCAAAGGACAGTATGGATTGCGTTTCGAGTCAAGTTCTATTGGCAGCATGGAAGCCGCCGACAGCTGCGTATTGGGCCACAGCGAGGTGACAGCCATGCAAGAGCCATGCTTGCAGTGTTGGGACACTTGGACCAGGAGTGAGGTTGTGCCACCTATACCTGATTTCGTGCAGTGAAATCTGCCAACTTTCTCTTCAGAAACCTGTGACAGTAAATATCCCGCTGAAAACGACTGATATCATAAGGTGGAAGAATATAAAAGCGATGAACTGTTATTAAAACCCTTCATAAATGGATTGGTTTTGAATGGTTTGAATTGCAAAATTGTACAGTACTGCTTCAAAATATGGATGCTCTTGTTGAAGCATCTTTGATCACCAAAGCCCCAGTCTCACGTAAATTTTCATCTCTTCTCGTGATCCTCATTTCCTGAGCATTGCTTAAGGTGAAAACCATTTTTTTTCCCGCACATCTAAAGTCAAACAGCAGGGCTCTCACTGAGAGTCTCAGCGTCTCAAAAGAACACACGCTGGTACGGGAGACTTGATTGCAGGCGTGCCGTCTCAACAACATGTAAGAGGGTCTCGGAGGCAATTACATGTACCGCTCCACGTTTTATTTTTCATGGTCGCTGCAGGCCTCACACCATTATTGGCTGTGGGCGCTGCGATTGACTACTCGGTGCGTTTCTGTGGTAAAACCTAGAGGAGATTCAACTTGCACATACATTCGTATTGCACCGGCACTTCCATCAAGATCTGCAACGTGAAGAGGAGATCTGTAGGGTCCAACTCGCAGGGAGCCGCCACAGGCTCTGCGTTGTCGTCCTGGATCCGGTGAACGAACACCTTCCGCTCCTCTGTGGCAGTGTGTCGAACCGTTTGGAAATTGACAAAGTTAAAGTTATCGAACTGCCGTTGAGGGAGTTGGTCATCCAGCACTTTCATGTTGTCCTACAGAGTGACTTCAGTTAAGTTTTTTGCCTTTGTTAAAACCAAACAACACAAGTTTCAACTTACCCAGGGGCCATCTCCCATTCCGATCACAATGATCGCTGGTACAGCATACACAATATCAGTCACCGGCAAAGAATATGCGAAAGCAGCTCAATAACTTACACAGAGGAAGCACTGATGCATCTACAATTGCCTGAGCGGTATCTGCCAAGTGCTCGGCTGTCAATTGGCTGCTCGCGAGGATGATAAGCATGTGGAAGCCAGTGACTTCACGAGCTACAGCAGTCGCGTGCCGAATCACGGGACCGAGGTTCGCTGGGTTATCCCCGAGCTTGATCGTCGGGGTAAGATCGTTGTAGCGCTGCCAGATTTCGTGGAAACTCTTACATCCGTCCATCGGGTCCTTCGGTGTGAAGCTGAAAACGGCGTTTTCCGGTGTCTTTGCGTCGCCAAAGCCAGACACCTGAATGCTGCGATCATCGTCAAATTCCACCAGTACACGACCGAGTCGTGTTAGCGCTTCCTGTTGAACGGGAAACTCAAGTTATTAGTTGTCTCTTGAGTAAGATAACAAAAAGATAGTATACGCACTTGATACGGATTCAGGATCTCCCCGCTTAGATCCAACATGTGCAAGTTCTTGCCATCAAAGCTCTGTGCGCCGCAAGTCTTCCACGACAACATACGCCTGTCAGCACTACCGTTGAGATGATTATTCGACGATGTACTCACCTCGTTGGCCGTCGTGTAGTCAATCTACCACCACAACAACAAAATGAGAGAGTGACTCTTAACACACAAAAAGTCAACCGTACGCACTGCAAACATCAAATTGGACGATTCCAGGTTCATACTCCTGCAATAAAACATTCAGGTTTAGCAACATTCGTCTTACATCTTGCACCAAAGAGCAAAACATGTACCTGAGAGCTTCTTGAATCGCACCTTCAGATAAATAATACGATTTTAATCTGCTTTTTATTACGAAACAAGTGTAATGAATAGTACCGTACCGAAATCTCTAAAGCGATCAGAGATTGCACGCGAAAGCGGAGCAGGTTTGTTAGACATCATGTGAAGAGAATGTGAAAATGGCACATGAAGGACAATGCTGTCTCAAGTGAGGACGAAACGACGCGACGAAATTGTGTGGCGACACCCCGTCGTGAAATTTAGTGAAAACACTGTGCTATTGAAATGACTTCTTTCCCAACGAGATCCATGTTACGTACAAAATAGGGTGCCAACGGTACGACTTCAACTTGCACGAAATGCACCCACGTCTCGTATGCTTAGAAACTCCAGCGATCTGCATACACTACATGTGCATGCGTACATGTAAGACTCTAGGCTTTAGCTGGTAAAGCTGGTCTTTATTCATCGGCAAGATGGCTGATAGCCTTCTAAATGGAATATATTGTGCACAAAATGAGCACTATTGAAACCTATAAACCTCTCATTAATCATGAAAGGTGTCTGAGCCATTGACACTGGACTGTCACTCCTGTTGTCAATGGAGCTGTGTCAGCGCGGCGTCGCCGCTGATCCAAGTAGAATACTACACTTTGGACCTTTCGAGCACTTGTGTATTGTCAATGAGGACGTATTCAAGCTGGTCTTGAGCTTCCTCAGCAACCAAACACTGACGAAGTTACACTCTATCACTGGAGACTTTTATCCGAACTGTGAACCGGATCTCGCTCCGTTCTGCTGTGCGTGTGATAATGACAACCCGAAAGTCGTCAACGGAGTCTGCAGACATTGTCAGGCGAAAATGGATGGCTACACTTCGTTCGTTGAGAAGGAGGTCGCCACGACTGTATACGGTCTGAAAATTCGGGATTTGGCGGATGTTCCAGCGTATCCGTATGACGGACACCAGGACGCGATACTTTACCATCGTGTTGATCTGGAAAACTATTTAATTACGAAGTTCGGGTCGAAATTGGGGTGGCTACGGGATATTGCTCGTCGGAACGAGGTAGAGCGGACCATTGAGGGGATGCAGCAACAGGATCAAGAGGAACGAAAAGTGTTCGTAGAATCGTTGGCTCCAGGGTTTGCAGTCTACTCGGTGTTGATTAACATGCAGGAAACCAACAAGAGTTTGCTCTGGCAAAGCAGTCAGCGTTTTACTGCATTGTTGACAGCCCTGAAGTCGCGTGGGCTTCAGCTTCGACCCGGATCGAAACTTTGTGAGCAATTTATCGTTGGAGGAGATGGGGATATTGCAAGTATTGTGGATACTATGGAGGAGATGCGTTTTCTCAATAGTTGTACGGATTATCCTAGACGCTGCCAACGGGGGAGTGAAAGTATTCTGGATGAAGTCAAGATGGAGTTGTGTATCTCCTACTTGGAAAACCCTAAGGGTTTCAAGCTCCCACGTAAGTGGGAGAGCTGTCGCTCGCGTTTTGAAGAAGTTCAACGTACTGGTGGAGTCCCGCAATGCGAATTGCGCTACATCTACAGCGATTAAGAACTAGGATTTTACGCAGTACTCGAAACCACTACGAGGAATGCTCAGAGTTTCACTTCGAAGAAGCACGGAACAGATCAGATTTTTTGTCTGATACTGTTTACCTGCCGAAAGTTGTGGAATACCTGCACACTGGTGTTCTCTACATTCTCTAGTTCCAACGTGTTAAAAGCGAATGGAGCAATGACGACACCAGTTTAAACGTTTTTAAGAACTTGCTTTAATTCTAAACCAGAGGTTCCCTTTCAAATTCGTTTACTTCAATTCAAAATCTGTTAAAAAAAAATCTCCCATACTTAACTCCAGTGAATCTTTTTATCCATCAGTTTTATCTGTAACGTGGGGCTCTCCTGAGCTCATTCTCTTAACTGTCACTAACAATGCGCACAACTCAACTTGTTCGTCTCGCAGCTTCCCGTGCGATCCCTTCCGCTCGTCGTGCGCCTCGTGCTGCTGCCCCTTTCCTCTCCAACTCCCTCGCAGCTTCTCGTCAGCTTCAGGCCAGTCCCATCCGCACATTTGCGTCTGGTGACGATTTCTTCCTGGAAGATGATGAAGAGGATTCGTTTGTGCAATATCCTCCCGTAGCTGCCCGTGTGCAGGGTCAAGCCCCGCAATTCACGGCGCAAGCTGTTGTGGACGGTGACATCACCGACGTGTCGTTAGACACGTACCGTGGCCAGTACGTCGTGCTGTTCTTCTACCCGAAGGACTTCACGTACGTGTGTCCCACGGAAATTATCGCCTTCAACGACCGTGCGGAGGAGTTCAAGGCCCTTAACACGCAGCTGATTGCTGTGTCCTGTGACTCCCCTGAGAGCCACTTGGCCTGGACGAGACTGCCTCGTAACAAGGGCGGTTTGGGCAAGATGGACATCCCCATTGTCTCGGACATCACCAAGGTGATCTCAGCTAAGTATGGCGTTCTAGTCGAACAGGCTGGTGTGGCTCTCCGTGGACTGTTCATTATGGACAAGGAAGGTGTGCTCCAGCAGATCACCATCAACAATATGCCAATTGGCCGCAGTGTGGACGAGACTCTGCGTCTCATTAAGGCGCTGCAGTTCGTCGAGGAGCACGGAGAAGTGTGTCCAGCTAACTGGCAGCCTGGTGACAAGACCATCAAGGCCACCCCTACGGACAGCTACGAGTACTTCTCCTCTGTCAAGGACGAGATTGATGATGACGAAGCCTCAGCCTTGAAGCTGGTGAAGAACAAGGCTGAGTTTGACGCTCTGATCAAGAGCGGACAACCAGTTGTGGCGGACTTCATGGCCCCGTGGTGCGGCAAGTGCAACCAGATCTACCCGTTTGTGCAGGACCTGGCGGAGGCTCACCCGGAAGTGACGTTCGCTAAGCTGGACGTGTCCATTCCGGAAGTGGAGAAGATCAAGGACGACCTGGAAGTCGGCGCGTACCCGGAGTTCCGCTTCTTTAAGAACGGCAAGGAGGTTCACGACAAGGTCTCGGGCTACAAGAAGTCGCTGCTCAAGAGCGCTGTGCAGAAGCTGCTCTAATTTACTCTCTCCACCTGTAATGCATGACCGATGGAGAGTTGTGCTTCACTGAGATTTAGTAAGGAATCAAGTTGACAACTGCCATACTGCGTTGTTTCTTGTCAGATTTCCCGTACATGAACCACATAACCCGAAACGATTGACCCTTACGCATTGCTCGCGTCATAACGTGCACGAGCTAGTCGCTGTCGACGCTCCTTATCCGTAGTAGCATCCGAAAGGTCTACGGTAGATGAAAGTGGCGCTGTAGAACCGAGTCCAGCCGTATCGCTTCGACCGCCTTGTCCAATTGCTGCAATGGGAGCTGTAATACCAGTCCCGTGTTTGCCTAGGCCGTCGCCACTTTTCCACCCCATCATCTTGAGTAGTTTGCCACCAATGCCAGACTCAAGTGAGCCAGTAGAGGGCTCAGGGCTAGTCTTGCTAGTTGGTGCTGCTGCAACTGTAGATTGGGCATCCTCCTTCTGCTGTTTCTTAGCATCCCGCTCCATTTCCTTCTCGTGTTCCCGGTACTGCGCAGCGACGTGTTGCTTGTTCTCTTTCGCCTTCGCCAAGTTAGTCAAGTGCAGCTTCGACAGTTTTTCGTGCTTGTGTAGCATCTCCAGAGACCCGAACTTCCGCCGACAAAGCTACAAAGTGCCAAAGTCAGTATACTTGAGATAACAACAGCGCCCAAGGATTCTTACCAGGCAAATGGGAACTTCTTGTGGGACATTTGTCAGTGCATCAATGACAGAGTCTGCTGTGTGGTTCGTAGCTGAAGCGCTTTGTGCTGGTCCTGGGGTGAGCTGTTGAGCCGTTGCTGTGCTTGAATCACCTACATTCTGCAGTTTTGCCTCGCGCTGCCGTTGCGACCACTTGGCAATATCGTCTGCGCTCTTCCGCTTCATTCCGATGCTGGCAACACTGGCAGAGGCAGCAGGTGCAGGAACACCGACTGCCTTTGTCTTGCTGGTGCTCTCAGCAGGTTGAACTGCAGGCGTGAACGCAGAAGTCTTGATAGCAAACGAAATCCCCGCTTTCTTCCTGTCCTTTTTCAGAGATAAACTCAGCGCTTGCTTGTTGCTTGGTGGGGTCTTCACAGCAGCTGCTTCGTTGTACACTTCGTCGTCAACAGGTACGGGAGCCACAAATGCCTGGAACGCGGCAGCACCGCTACTTCCAGGGTTCACACACCGATAGTACGCGCCAGAGAACGAGTTATAATACACCTTCGTGTGTGCATCATAATAGAACAGGCTCTCTGGTTCCCAATAGAGGCCATACTCGCTTACGTACACGTAGCTCCCGCCCGCAGTCTCGAACGGCAGTGGCCACATTTTCTTGGGTTCTTCAAAGTGCGGAACAACTTCGGCAGCAGCAGTATCTAGAAGAGCGCTCACATCTGCTGCAAGGATATTCTGCTGAAAAGTTTTGTTGTTCGTGTAGCAGAGCAGGGGGGACACCTTCGACGATTAGTACTGTTTCGTACTTAAAAGACGAGAGTCTCGTCCAGTTCAGCAAACAAAATGCAACATGCGTTCACCTGATCAGTTGTCGCCGACTCAGTTCCACGTCCTTGTGAGAGGGACCACTGCGCTTGTTCCAACGCTGTGGCGGCTAACGAGTTGCCAGCACGGTGTCCTTCAGGCATATTTGCCACATACTGCGACCGTGTGGAGAGGGTGTCACGCGCATACGACACCTCAACTCGCGAATTCTGCACCATTAAGTTATCACACTTCTGCAGAGCGCTTGTTGCTGCCTACAATGGACACAAAGAGAACAGTTACAACTGATTGTCACTACAACACAACCACAATAAATCGTACTGCAACGTCGCGGAACTCAATGAAGCCAAATCCTCGGGACAAATTCGTCGCGCGATCTCGAATCAGGCGGATATCCTGCACGCCGTCAAATTCTGCGAAGACCACCTGAAGCTGCATACAGTTCATAAGAATTCGCGAATTAATTGCACAATTATTCCAACCAGGTGTATACGTACCTCACCCTCCTCAATGTCTGATGGCAGCATGCGTACTACCAGCACTTGCGACGGGGGGACACCCCGAACATTGTCGCCACCTGCATGCTTTCGACCACTAACATCTTCGTCTCCTCTACATTGTGCTTCCCCTCCATACAATGAATCATTGTGACGCATGTGCTCTTGACGGAACACTACAGTCACTGGAACTTCCTTCGTCTGGGTTGTCCTAGGTGCGTTGCACTGGAAACAACTCGTCCGTCTAGCGAAATTGGTTACATTGCACTGTCACCACAACCAACGTTAGTTCATTAAATCAATTTCACCTCTACACCAAACAACGAACTTCATCACAGATCCAATCTGGTCGTGGCTGCCACTGTTCTCTCTGGCGTGGATCATTGAGTGGCTCGTTGTGTCGAGCTCCCCAACTCCCTCCTCTTGATCGACCTGAATTGTCTTGACGGAATCCGTCCGTGAAACTGACGCTAACATTCCGGTGCTGTAGCACAAGAGGTCTCGATTCTACGGTCACATTTACGTTATGGCATTAGAATATGTTCAAGTCTCAATAGAAATATTGTCAATTCTACCGAAGGCCCGCACAGCTTCCGTTGCACTCTCCACTGAGTCGAAGTCCACAAAGGCGAACCCACGAGGCTCTCCAGTGACCTAGAAAAGAAACGGACGGTAAGTAAGTATGGAAACTACCTGTAGAACGTAGAGCATACTACCTTTACCTTGTCGTAAATGATTCGAACTTGCAATGGTTGGAACGGTTGAAGCACACGGAGGATCTGGACGATGACGAGGCGGACGGTGAGTAACGTGAAGAAGCTGCCTCGTGTCTTGTTCTACCACTCGTTCTACCGTAGTTTTATGAATTATTGTGTATACAATAAATAATATTGTACAATGATTGCAGTCTTCTGTTGCAGTTATTGTACCATTTCGTCGTCGACAGAGCGCGCCAGACCACGCAACAGCAGTGTAGAGCTCGGTGGATGCTCTTGATGGACAGGAAGGGAGCTGTGGCGCTGTCCAGGAGACGCTTCATGGCGCGTAAAGTGACCGGCCATTCTTACTTGGGACGTATTGAATGATGAAGTCACTTGAGTTTTGTATGAGTCCATTTTCTAGAAATTACAAATATAGCTGTGATAAGAAGTTCAAAGTGTAGATTATGTCGTAGTTTATGACTTCTTGGAGCCTCCAAAGCCGCCAAAGCCCATCATGGCCATCATATCAGCGTCGGCATCAGGAACTTCATCAACAGCTTCAGTTTTAGTCTCTAAAGCGTCGTCTTCGCTGTTTTGACCGGATATTTCCTTCCCAAGCTTCTTGGCTTTCTTCTGTTCCTTCTTCTGCCGCTTTACACGAGCTTCTTCTTCTTCTACAGCTTTGAGCTTCTTCTCATAGTCTGCACATTATAATATACAAGAAAAATAGAGACGAGTTAGTGTTCTACAGTAGTAAAAAAAATACACATACGTTAGCAGACAAGTGGAGCAACGCACCTTCCATAGCGTTCAGCTTCTTGGTCATCAATGGGTCCCATTTGCGTTTGGATGCACTCTGAAGTCTGTTCTTCACTTGATCCACTGTGGAGCGTTCTACCCGCATACTGAAGCCAAGTTTGCGCAAATCTACAGTAAGTAAACATCAGCAATATCAATACACCATCTAACAACCACCACCAGTTCAATTAACGCACGCTTTTTGCCATTGATATGGTCGAGATACGCCACGGAGTCCTTGAGGCCACATTCACAGACCTCACAATAATATCCTCCATTCTTGCTCAGATCGTCGGACTTGACCACCTTTACAGTGCCAACACTACTCTCCAGTGACATTTTGGTAGAACGAGCCTTCAAGAACGCTCTTGCCGAGCCTGCTGGTCCTGCAGCGCCTTCATTAGCAGCCTGGAACTCCTCTTTGGACGAATTGACCACCTTCTTCGTCTTCAGTACGCAACAAATAACAAATGAGATCAGTCTTAGCAGAAGTAGTACAAATTTTAATAGCAGTAAGCTGGTAGAACGCACCTCTTCCTGCTCCAATCGACCTTCAGCACGCAACATCGCCAGCTTCTCATAATGCGCGCGATCCCACGTCTGTCGGGCCACATTAGCCACCCCAGCACCTTTCCTAGCATTGGACTTGTCCTACATCGTATATAGAAGCTCATACATGTGAGAATTCTACCTGCAGGGGCCTTCGTAACCTACCACAACGCACCGCCATTATTGTCTTTCCAACTCAATAATATTGAGTTGACAATCTTGCAACTTAATTCAAGCAACTTTATTCTTAAGTTGCAGTCAGTGCGCGGATAAACCTCTCATTAATCATGAAAAATATAAACCTACTCTATCGAATAAAACTAGTGAACGCTCATTTGGCGGTCATAAACTAAAGGAGCTAGACCCTCGGAATCGTCTGCCTCTTTCGCCATGGTTCTCGCCCACCAGGACGCGTGGAGAAGCCACCCCTTCATCTCCAACTGCGCCAAGAAGCCCTTCACCGGTCTGGGCCTGGCCTCCGCCATCTTCGGCGTCTATCTCGTAGTGGACACCATCAATTCGCGCTTTTCGTCTAAGGGCAAAGAGGGCGGCGCACACCCGGAGATGGACTACGTCCCGCGCGGCAAGTTCAAGTACGAGCGTGGCGAGATTGGTGAAGCCCCTTCGCTCCAGTAGATCTCCAGTCTCTCAGCTTCAGAACGCAGCATTATTCAGTCATGACAGACAAGTCTACGGGAAGCTACGACTTCGAAGACTTTGGACTCTAAATAAACGCTACTGCTCGGTTAATTCATGCTGCTAATGGATACTACTAAAGTGATGTACTTCCTCTCGACGTACAGGGTAAAGGAGATTTATGTGTGGAATAGATACCAATCAGATATGGTGAAAAGAGGGAGAGCACTGTCTACCGCTCGAACGAGGTGGTGTCATCCTGAGGAAACTCTTCGTCCTCACTGTCGCCCGTTCCAATGCTGCGGCGCTTGCTGTTGACTGTTCGATCTTTTTGCAGCTCTAGCACCGAAACGCGTGTCATCAACTGAGTAATGAGAAGCATCGTCTCGGCCTTTAACTCTTCCTGTTCCAGCAATTGCTGCTGCATCTGCATGTTGCTCTGAGCAAGCTGCTCGATCTGCTTTTGTTGCGAAGCCAAAAGGCCCCGTAGTTCGTGGACAGGAGAGGATGGGGCTCCACTCAGTCCAGACGCGTGGTTCGAAGTGGTGGCACGTTCTCCTGCTCCTCCAGTTGCTTCACCTGCAGCAAGAACACTGGACTTTCGAGTTGCGAACCTCCGTCCAGTTGTCGGAGAAATTGTAGGGCTCCCACCAGCGCTGGTTGCTGGACTCCGTGTACTCCCAAATGCAGCAGGCCGCGATGGTCCAGGGGTCGTAGCAGACGGGAAAGAAGCAATAGCAGAAGCGTGTCGGTCGTTGGTACTCGCTGAGAGGCCGTAGTGCTGCTGCTGGAAGGCGACAGGATTCAGCATTGAGCCGTCACGACCCATGTCTTCCAGCTCTAAATCGTGCTGTAACGTCCGGCTGTGAGTGATCATGGCATAGCAAGTGACGCATACGCGCTGCGGAGTTGTAAATCCCTTGGCTTCCATCGAAATCTTCTTGTCCGCACTGTGTTGGCTGCAAATTGACTTCCCGCAGTTGCGGCAGTGGTGGCGGTGCTTAAACATGCCGAAACTTGCACGACAAATCGAGCATTCTCCATCATGCTTCCACTCAGGTGGAGGATCGAAGTGTCCTCGGCTGTGAGATCCGTGAGAAGCACGACGGTGACGCCTCCGGAACAAATGCGGAGATCCTCGCTGAGATCCTCCAGGGGTAACTGAGTGCCGAGATCGAAAAGGTTCTTGAGCTGACTGGAAGAGTCTGCCTCGCGGGTTCATGAGATTTCCAGTTGCACCTCCGGCAGTGCTGGTACTGTCCCTTGACGATCCATTGTCAATCTCATTCTCGTCATCCTCATCGTAGTACTGAAAATTTGATTTCTGTCGTAGATTCTCATAACTAGGCATGAGAGGCAAGGACATGTGGCGACTGTGGCTGCGTCGCAATTCTTCTTCGTCTTCCGTATTCCCCACAGCAGCACTGGCACTCATTGCCGATACCATTGTACGCAACTCACGCTCGCTGAGGATACCAGTATTCTGTAGTTGGATAATCAACGATGCAGTACGTTGCATCCGGGAATGCTGGCGCGAGGTCTCTGGATTCAGATTCTGGAACCCTCCAAATCCTCGTCGACTGCCTGTACGAATGCGGCCAAAAGACGAGCGAGAGCTGGTTGGAGATCTGGGATTATTCTGACTGCAGGTGCTAGTGGAAGAAGGTGACACGAGGTGGTCGTGAGGTGAATCTAAGCCATCAGCGTCGCTCAACGACTGTTCACTCATCATACTGATACTGTCTTCTGGCCCTAACGCCGACATTTCAGTAGTGTTCAGCTCCCCATCGTCTCCAACATGTAGGAACCCTCCAAAGCCAACGTTACCCACGTATGGCTCGGGTACAGCAGCGTCTGTCCACTCCGTCGTCTCCTTCTTCTCCTCGTCCTCTTCCGGTCTTTCAACCCCAGAGGCTTCTCCTTCTTCCTGACCACTGACAAGTCGTTTCGAGGTAAATTCAACGCTCTCCCGGTCGAACGAGCTGTCTTGATCGTTTTGCTGTTGGGCGGTACTACGGCGTCCCTGTGCTCGATGCAACACCTTCAAACTCCCTGCGTCCAGCCCCATTTCTTGTGCCATTTCCAGAGCCGAGAGACCATCAGGTGTCCGCTCGTCCACAGCCTCCGGATACGCACGCACGAGTTTCCGTAGACACGACGCTTGCACTCTAGCACGGATAGCGATATGTAGCGGTAATAGATCTCCAGCGTTCTTCGTACGAACGCCGTCCGGGTACGCTTGAAGCAATTTGGCAACGAGAGACAACGGGACACGACGTACAGTGCAGACCCAATGAATAGGAAGCATATCGTGATCTCCACTTAGCTTTGCCATCGCTGGGTCTCGTTCCAGCAGTCTCTGCAGGCCCTTCCAGTCGGAGTCTTGAGCCAATCGAATAGCTTCCGAGTTACCGCTCGAGTTCATCGTGGTGAGGTGGAAAATGCGTGACTGGGGGGTATCAAAGGTGCCGAGTAGATCTGCAGACGTCGCGAGAGAGAGTGATAGAGCGCTGTAGGCGGCCGAACGCGCCGGGAACGCTTGGTCGTGCAGCTAACGTCGCTTCTCTTCTTTGGTTATGGGTTCGCGAAACGTACAAAAAAAACAAGGTGGTATCTAAATGCCATACTGAAACCAAGTGAAATCTGTCAACGAATCAAAAGGATGGAAAACAACATAAAAAGGTCAAGTTGAACAAAACGAAGCACCAAAAAGTGAATGTATCCATAGGCTGCCCCCGCAGTCTTGACTTGCAGCTTGACTATCAGTGCTCCGCCCTCCATTTGTGGTTGCAATAGCTCTGAAGCGACGGCACATGTTGCCCAAGAACACATTTGCTGCAGAACGGTCTTGGAAAGCCAAGCGAAACCACTTCAACTCGACAACGTTCACATTGCACACCGAGGTGCTACAATTTGAAGCTGCTACGCTGCGGAGCCCAAGAAGAGCTGCTGCAGCGCCGATAGTACTCGATGCTCATTGACAGAGTCTGAGACTGGCCTAGCAACATGATAAAAAAAAACACGAACGGAAGGAACGTCACGGTGGCAAAGCAGGCGAGTCATCTCCGCAGCAAAACTGCTGGCCTGCGTTGACTGGCCAGCTTCCCGGAGCTGGTCCACCATGTCCTGTCCGGAGACCGACCCGTCGTCGTCTTTGTCCAGCAGCGCGAAAATCTGCTCTAACTGCTGCCGTCCTGACGCCGTCCACTCGTAGAAGCACGAGACGGCCGTATCCACGAGCAGCTCCACGTCCGACTTGATACCGATGGGTGCCGCAAGAAAGCTATCATCATGACGGACATAGTCGTCAATCGAAAGCTGAAGCGCCGCTCTCCTTTCCCCATAAGGTACTGTGCTCGCCAACTTGCGTAATTGACAAGGGGTAGCCTGTACGAGCGTCAAACGTGAACACGTACGCGTTCTTTTCGCCGTTTGATTGGTAGTTCCTGCTGATGTGCCTCCCAGAGCACACGCTATGTCTAGAAAATCGAGGGAGTCCACAACAGCAAGTAACGCCACGATTTCCGACTTAGACGCCTCAGTTTCAAGACACATAGCCTCTTGTCTGTCATCCGATAAACTCTTGGCAAGGAATTGTCCTAGCTGAATACCAAGTCTATCAGCACGACGTTACCACTCCTGTGTGATTCAGCATTGAGACTTTGGCTCCAATGCTCGTCACCTGGTACCTCAGCAAATACGCAGAATTCGTGACAGCAATTCGCAAAGGAATTACGGCCTCTGTCTCCACCTCTTCTGGAAGTAGCAATTCAAGATTTAATTGGCCTCGGAAGTTCTTCAGTCGCTCTGTTAATGGCAGGTAGCTGATATTGCCTCCTTCTGCGCAAAAGCATCCTCGCATCGTCTGAGAAGCGTCTTCTTAATGCTGGGCTCTCTTGTGTCGCTGGCAATGTTCACAATTTGCCATCGTCCTGATTTGGAGAATTTACAAACATTCCTATATTTTTAGACAAAAGTGCATCATTGTCCCCATACAAAAATGAAGTCACGAACCAGAAAGCGAAAACGCTCTCCAGGCGATGCTGCGCCGGGCGATTCAGCGAGCGCGACTGCATCTGCCGGCGCCCATCGGCCACGACAATGGCACTGGGGGATTATCCAGCGACGAAGAAGAGTTCCCAGTCAGTCCCAGCGTCGCTTACACCTCTTTACGCGACGATGAGTCTGTGCGCGACCACTTCCGAAAGCTTCCAGAGGACGTCTCTGGCGTGCATTTGATCGTAGCCGAAGAAGCAGCTAAAGCAAGGAAAGGGCACGTAGCGGATCTATCTTCAGACGAGCAGCGGCGTGCTGCAGACGCCTGGGCGAGATTGCAAACGCTGTACGGACTGTTCCGGAAGCTGGAAGGGTCCGAGGACGAAGACACAGAGGACAGCGATACAGAGAGTGTTGAAGCAGAAGAAAAGGAGCAGAGACAGCCACAGGAGACTCCACGACGTCGCAGACGTGATGACGGACTGCGGTCTCTACTGCAGGAGGTGCAATTGCCTCCTGGCGTGATCTTGAGAGACCTGCAGACGTTATCGATGACCGACGACAGCGACGATAATGCTATGCCTCAGGGATTCACAGCGGGCATGTTCGCAACACTGGGCAACGCCATGTACAATGAGATGCTCGTAGCAGCTGAGCAGAATCGGATCAGCCCCGACGCCTTTGAGGAACTCGGCAACTGCTTGTACGCGGAAGCTGCGAGCGTGGCCGTGTCTGCCACTGCATAACATCTATGACTAGTATCGGGTGGATGGTCCTTTATTTTATTTGCTCCCCCTGTCAGTGTGGTGTAGAGTATCTATCATCTCGCATAAAACGAAACAAGCCCAAGAATTGTGATCTCTTTGCTCCTGAGATCTAAATCATCCCGTCTTGCACCTAGACTTACTCCTTGTTCTGCGACTTGGCTTGCCAATTGGCCAACGCCTTGACGCCTTCATTTTCGACTTGTTGGACGCCCTGGAACTCCAGGACCTCGCCGTCTGGACGGATGACCACGAGTGCAGGAATTCCGCTGTTGCGGTGCGTGACGCCCACTTCCGCGTCGTCCTTGCCATTGCGAATGCCATACTACAAAGGGTACGTTACATGGCAACAGTTAGACAGCAGCAGAAACACGTTGTTGGGGTGCGATATTTACCTTTCGACGAAGCTCATTGCGGATTTCATTGTCGCGAGGAGCCATCCACCAGTCGCCGTGCTTGGTGGAGAAGTGCGTCTGCTGATCTTCCTCCGATATATCGGAGCTCAGGAAGACGATATCAATCTGTTGAGAGGTGGTGTTTGCCTCAGCGTGAAACTCATTGAGCTTCGGCTGGAAGGCGCGACAGTCTGGGCACCTGTCAGCTCCGAGAATAAAAAGCTGAGAAGAATCGTAAATGTACCGCGAAGTACAGTGCAAGTAGTCCAGTCTGGCCGATGTCCCCGCCATCGATCGTCTCGCCCTTGGCGTTCACCAACTTGATACCGTGTAGCAACGCGTCCTCCATTTTTCCAGTTTGTCTCTGAGCTGTGGTGATTGGCTGGGACGCGATCGACACGATGTGCCAGTTTTGTTCGTCTACAACGCCTGCAAGCAAAGCAATAGCAATGTGAAATGGCAATGAAAGAGCAGCTGTGCTTAGGTGTTTATTGCGTCCTACCGTTGATGTCCTGCGCTTTTTACTGCTGCCACTTGGCGAGGGCCTTGATACCGTCGCGCTCGATCTTTTCGGCAGCATCGAAGTCCACGACTTCGCCATCAGGGCGGATAACCACGAGCGTCGGGATACCTCCCTTGCGTGTGATGGGGCTTAGTGCACGCACTTCAGCTCCAGCACAGACGCCAAACTTGCGCTTGAGCTGCGTGCGAGTCTCACCCTCAAACGGCACCATCCACCAGGGACCCTGCTTGTCCTTAAAGTGTGCAAGTTGGTCCTTTGCCGAAGCATCCGAGCCTACAAAGACCACGTCCAGGTCGTCACCCGCCGCCTTGTAGAAGTCGTTGAGCGCCGGTTGGAACGCGCGGCAGTCCGGACACCAGTCCGCCGCGAAGTAGATCGCCAGCACCTTCCCGTCTTGTCCCAGCGTCTCGCCCTGCACACTATCGCCATGGGCGTTGGTCAACGTGATGCCGTGCAGCAAAGTCTTGCTCATTTTCGATGTATAGAAGCTGAGGTGGTCGTCCACAGGCCGCAACGCAAGTTGATCCGATGTGTGAAGGCCAGCAATATTCCTGCGTCAGCTCTAAAATCGATTGTGATTGGTGGAAATAAGGCGTATCTAACTGGAAAGATGAAATGTCAAAACACGATATAAAAACACTCCGTGTTTTGATAATGTGATGTAACGTACACAATTATCGTGAGCTAATCACGATGCAGCAAATAGCCAATAAGAATGCAGAATCAAACTTCAAGTTCCTGGAACATGCACTGGCCATTTTTGGCTCATACATTTCGTCAGTCAAATTTTGAGCCTGCACTTCAAGCACCCTTTGGCATCGAGAAAGCAGCTCGCGTCAGTGGCCACGCGCTCAAGCGGCCGCTGTATTAGATCTATGATGCAGTAGCTATGGCTGCGCTACCTTTCACTAACTATATAGAGCTCCGAAGACTTATCGGAATCCGTTACCAGCAACGTGCTAAAAATAGGTCATGCTGAATTATGATTGGCTCAAAAATCAATTCTACCAATTCTTATTGGTTGAAACTAAGTTTGAGCATCTGAGTCGAATGCACGTCCCAGTCAACAAAGTCTCGCTGGGGACACGACACCAAAGGACACTCGCTGCAGCGAGCGCGGACCAGCGTCGCGCCTCGCACGAGCTCCAGCATCAGCTCTAGCTGTGAAATATACACTTGTACGCACTTTTCCGGTCGAAATCCGAGCGCTAGAGCCTTCACAAACAGGTAAAGTGCCGCCTTTCCCTCTTTGGCAGCTGGTTATTGTCCTGCGTCGCGCTCTCTAGGACGCTAGTGTTTGCCGCACGTATTGCATCTGATTCCGCTGCTGTTTCTGTCGTTCTTGTCGTCTAGAAACACAGTTGAAACGGCACCATGATGAACGATAGACGGCGTAAGCTGCAGACCGTGCAAGTGGACCATTACGACGGCCAGGCTATCTACTGCGGCAATGAACTCATCTATGAACTTGGAGGGTACCTCGGTGGAGGTGCCGCTGGTGTGTACGTCGAGTTTTCCGAGCAATTTTACTTAATTTTTAGCTAGTAGAGACTGAAAAAGGTTTTCTTGTCTGCAGTGTTTACGAAGCTTTTTCGACGAGAACGAAGCAACATGTAGCTATCAAGATCCTGAACCCTGTCGGCTACAAGCTATTCCCAAGTACATTGTTGGCGCGGTGTATTGTAGCGGTGAAGGGCAAACCAATGGTGACGCTGCCGTCGGAAGAAACGGAACTTGGAGACGATAACGGGTTAAAATCCGATCGACGAGCATTTGCCGGCGGAAATCATCGCATGCGATCGAACTTTGGTGCTCCTCGAATGGCAACCGAGCGTATTCGTATTGAGAATGTGTGGTGGCTGATTCACCCGACGTCTAAGCAGGCGATCGCGGCTTTTGAAGATCCGTACACGGGACACGTGAGAGAACTCACACTACCTCAGTGCATACAAGTGTGGGGTGAGCAGATGAATCCGAACGAAAACGCAGGACGGCAACAAACGGATCCAGCTGAAATGTACCAGGAAGTCCAAGTGAAGAACCAAGTGATCAAAATCCCGCGAATCCCCAAGAAGTTTATTAAGTTCGCACATACCCGACGCTCAATCCACCGGGAGATTTCGAATATGTCGGGACTGGAGTACCACGAGAATGTTTTACGTCTGGATGAAGCGCTGGAGCTCGTACAAGACAGCAAATGCACGACGTTCCTGGTTCTCGAACTCGCTGGAGGTGGCGAACTCTTTGACCGAATCAAGTTGGACTGCGGCACGGACGAAGAGTCTGCACGCCTGTACTTTCGTCAGCTAATCTCTGGCGTTGCCTTCTGCCACAACTCGGGGATTTGCCATCGTGATCTCAAACCTGAGAACTTGCTTCTTGCAGATAATGAGGAACACTCGACGCTCAAGATCGCAGATTTCGGACTCTCAGCCATCTTCGCCTTTACCGATAGCGATGCGACCAGCAGTGCTAATGGAAACGATGTGGATCAACCTGCTATTCGCCGGTTGCGATCAGTCGTCGGATCTCCTCACTATGTCGCTCCTGAAGTGCTCATGGACGCTGGTCAAGGATACGACGGTGCCAAGGCTGATGCGTGGTCTATTGGAATTATCTTGTATGCTATGATCGCGGGTAATCTGCCGTTCGGGAAGGATCTACTGAAGTGTGTGCGCTACGATCGGTTCCGGAAATGGTCGTACAACACCAAGTACAGTGACGACGAACCTACGAACGAAGTTGAATTCCCATCATGGTTCTTCCCAGCACATTTCTCAATGGAACTCAAGTCGTTGATCGCGCAATTACTCTATCCAGACCCGTGCATGCGTCTATCAGTGGAGGAAGCGCAGCACCACGTGTGGGTACGTGGTGAGAAGCTCAAGAAGCCGAGTCCGTCTATGCTGGAAGATGATGAACCTCCAAGTAACATTACAACTGTTAACACACCAGGTTTGCCACCACAAACGCCTCACTCTTCGCACAAGAATCGTATGAATGTAGCTGTCAACACTCTTCAGGACGGTATCGAATTGGGACAGCAAATGCATCCCAGTCAACTGGGCTCTGTATCTCCTCAGGCTATCACCAGACTGCTATCGAAAGCTCCCAGCCCTCACAGTCATGCGTTTCGATGCCCACCATCCCCGCAGCAAAATCTTCGTGTGAACAAACATCTCGCTAATGTGGTCGGCTACATGCCTTCAGTGGACGAAACGTCGTCCATGTCAGGCCAAACCCCGTTGAATTCCCCTCGTGATGTCAAAAACAATGACAGCTTCGAATTGGACCTCGAGGACGATAATTCGATGTCTTCGTCGACTAAAGAACTCAACGCGTGCAACATTTCAGAGGCTGGAGCACTTTTTAAACAAGAGGCACTTGTTCGGGAAGCTACAGTCACTACATCACTAAACATCTTCGAAACTGTGATAGCAAGTGTTGGTGATAATGATTCCGACGTTAGATCTACCCATCCGGTATCTCAAGAAGCCGCTCCTAGAAGACTCCATCGTTTCGTGTCACCTCCACTTGTGAGTGGATCTCGAGACACGATGCCCATTCGATTGCGTCGCAATTCACCCCCGGAATTGTTTCTCCGGGGTTTCGCTCGTGGCCACTTTCGAGAACTCTCTAACAGAGACATCAGGAACAGCAGTTCGTTCGACGGAATCAACATCCTCGGTCGTTCTCCTCCTCTACTCCCGCAAGCAATAGCGGATCTGGACGGTAAACCTGGTCTCCCTATTAACCGCACTCTGACGGAACCGCTAATGTTCTCGGTCAAGGCAGCAGCAGAAGCTCAGACGAAACGACAGGTAGCTCAAGCTGGAGAAGAAGAGCAACAATCTCCAAGTCTGGTATCACCTCCTTCTTACAGCGACGTTGTATCTCGATCGACTCGTTTCCTGACCGCTCTGCCTGCCCGTTTGGTACTCTCCAATATCGAAAACGCATTGAAGACAAACCCCTGTCCTCCTCCATACGAATACGCCAAAGTCCCACAGGACGTCACCATCGATTGGGACAACTACCAGCTCGAAGTACGGTACGCTGGTCTTCTGACCTGCACGGTGCAGGTGTTCCTCTTCCAGCGCGGTGTGTATCTCGTCGAGTTCCGACGCGGACATGTACGTTCCCCCCTGTGTGAGTGTTTATTGTGTAACTACAGTAGACTAACTAAGGTGATTGATTGAACAGGTCGACATTTTTCAATTCAAGCGCTTCTACGAGAATATCCGTGCATTGATCTCTGAAGGAATGGATGGAGGTTCTGGACAACCTCCATCAGCCTTTCGCAAGCGCAACAACTCCATCTCCGAGGCGTGTTGAAGAGACAACGTCTCCATGTTGGACCTTCACATGCTGCTTTCTCATCAAACATATTCACTCCGATGTTCCCGTTTTCACTTAGCTTCAAAGTGAAGTATTATTTCCTCCAGGTAGATAACGCTACACCACAATATATAGCACAGTGGTGCTCACAACACTGACAATTACTTCTAATGGAATGCTCATTTATTTACTTGATCGTGTTCTTGCTCTTTTTGCTGCGTTGTTTGTGTCGATTTTTCAGAGATTTAAGATAAGGTTCTGCCAGAGAAGTTGTCGATGGAATTCTTGACATCCTTGCTGCTAGACTTCCGGACGTCGTTGGCTCGACATACAACGGCACTGGGTTCTTCTTCTTCAAACGAATATACGGCAGCGAAGTGTTGTTCAAATGCAGCCCCCAAGGCTTGTGAACTGGAGACGCCGCAAAGTCGTGGTGTTTACCACGAGATTTACTCGGGTAAAGATGTTCACGAAGTTCCTCAAAAAACCCTCCTCGTCCACTAGCTTTGCTCGATTTAATCTCCGGTAGATGTACACGGCCGCTATCACGGTCTGAATCCAGAGTTGGTACATCGATATGTCCAGTATTTGAGACGTCCAGTCGTTCTGTGCTGATATCGTCGTTGTTGTCTTGCTGGCCCACTAAATCAGAATCAACTCCCATTTGAAGATCTCGTAGCGTTTGTAGCTGCATCTTGTCAATTTCCAATTTCCCAATTCGATACTCCATCAACAAAACTTCACGAATCAATTCATTGCGCTCCATCAAAGGACTTTGTTCAATCCCTCGACGAAATTCATCCATTGCTCGTTCGTTTTTGCCCAATTGCTGCATCAAAGCTTCCCTTTCGCGCGCTAGAGATACTTGCAGATCTTTCATGACCTTCTTCTTTTCTTCCGTTAGATCACTGGTAGCTGTCGTAGCTGCTAGTGTTATGTTTGCCACAGTTTCACCACCTGATTGTTCTTTTGTTTGAGGCTCGCTGACTGTAGGTGCTGTTTTGTTAGGGGAATTTAGAGTCTGAACATTCGCACTTGCTTGTAGTTCTTTAGTCTGATTTTGAATCTGTAGACACAAGAAAGTGAGTAAATAGTATCTAAACGAAAAGTTTGTTGTCCTTACCTTGTGTTCCAATTTCAGCAGTGCACGGTGCAATCTACAACGCTCCTGGAAACATTCGCTGATATACTGACGAGCCTCTCGTAGTTTACTCGCCTTCCAGTCTTCGTCTTCAGTATTGTTACTATCGCAGTTATTAGCGCAAGAGTGGTTGCTTTGAACCCAGCCCAATTCATCCATCGACTGTCGACTAATTTCTTGCTCTTGTAGTTGCTTTTTCAAAGTGGCTATCTCCTCCTTTAGGTTAGCCACCAAGTTGGATTGACTGATAGTTGCTTGATCCGCGTCGACGATGTTTCGCCTCACAGTCGTCTTGATGTTCTTAGCTCGATTGGCGTATTTCAGAGTATTCAGCGTTTCCTCCACACTCGAAGCCGCAAGGCTCACATTAGCAATCATTACCGTTCGGCAATTACCACCAAGCGAATCCTTAAGTAGTCTTGTCAGTTTACTGTCTCGGTATGGTACAAACGCTCTTGATCCAGACGACCCCTTCTCCCCAAGAGCATTGATACAATTTCCCAGTGCCAGAAGCGATCTGTTGATGTTCGCGCCTTCAAGTAATCGCTGCCCTCGATTTTGTGTCACTGCCGCTCGTTCACTACCAGCGAGATCGACCAGAGAAAGCTTCCCGAACTTCACTTCCAAGTTGTCTGTCTCTGGATCTGAATTGAGATCACTTTTCTCTTGCTGTTCAATATGTACTTGAAGGACTGCATGTGACCGGGAAGACACTGAATTAGCTGCCGTACTCTCTTGAGACCGATATTTGTTTCCTTTCCGTAGCAGCTTCATCACATCATTAGCATTATTCGCTTCCACTTCGGAAAGCCCTGCCACAACTGACCCTCGTACTGGGTCCTCACGTAAATCTAAGAACTCCGAAGTCGGCATAGAAGCTGAAGAAGAACACGACGAGCTGGCAGACAAGAGATCACGGATATTCTCGTTGTAAACTTCAAGGAAAGAGACTGTAACTCGATATTGCACATGTCCAGTAGGATCTCCATGTACGCGTTCAATATTTCGAAAAAGATCTTCCAGTGTTCTCGCCATGATACCAGGTTCCTCTGTCGTTCCTAACATGGTATGGGTCTTTCCAGCTCCAGTACAACCGTAAGCAAACACGGTAGCGTTGAAACCATTTAACACACCATGGATCAGAAACTTTGTGGTATGCTGATAAACTTTTTGTTGACTATCCTGTGGAGAAAAAACGTAGTCAAACGCATACCGTTTTTCACGACTGCGAGTATTAGTCAGTCCACTGCAAGTCGACGGAGAAGCGGACGTATGCCGCGTTTTTCGTACGGAATAAATCGAATGGCGTCTTCGTATTGGAGTGTTCGTAGTAAGAATGGTCCCCATCATTCCTCCTGGACGCACGACAACCTCTTTATGGCCTAAAACTTTCACAATCTGCTCCCGATCTCGATCATGACTCAATAGTGGGCGTAAACGCACGGTCACCACGATGTTCGCTTGTCCCGCCCACATCTTTTGTCTGTACGTGTCACTATCAGTGTCTTCGCTCGAAACTGCTTTCTTAACGCTGTTCATCTTTGCAGCTAACTGCGGCAGGAAGTTTTTCCTCGGGATTGGCCGCAGATCCGCCACTTCGCGCTCGCCCTTCGTATACAACGCGCCGCCTTCGATTCGGGCGTGGCTGGTCACTGGCCGCAGCGCCACGGGCGAAAGCAGAAACAGCGACGCACCGTCACTCGTGGACTGAGCAGGGTCCGAGTCTCGGGCCAACGACATCTGCTGTTCCACTCAATGATGAGCTTCAGGAGACTTAATCCTTCTCACTGGCAGTTCGATCAGCGTCTCCTAGTGGCACTAAAACCATTGCAGCTCTGATGGAGCAGCACTTTATATAGACGACCAAAGATAGCTTCAACGACCATCACTCTAAGTTGAAGACTTGAAAATACAACCATCACTCTGGTTATAAAAGTTGCCTTTTTCGACAATAGATTAAACTGACGATCAGTAGTAGTGTTCGCACTAACGCTAACTGTAGAGTTGGCGACCCTGTATATAAACAGTTAGTTAGTGTGTAGTAAATTTTAATAACATGTTGGTGGAGTTAGACGCTCACCCGTCGCTTCCTGATCCTGAGCCCACTAGTGTTCGCACTAACGCTAACTGTAGAGTTGGCGACCCTGTATATAAACAGTTAGTTAGTGTGTAGTAAAATTTACTAACATGTTGGTGGAGTTAGACGCTCACCCTTCGCTTACTGATCCTGAGCCTACAGTTCTGTTGAATGTTGAATGTTGAAGCTTTCTGTCGCGACTAGATTCGGGTTTTGCACTACCGGTATCAAAGACCGAGCCCTTTCCAGCTGCTTCAGATATCGTTGGCGGTCAGATGACAATGATCGGTTGGCTATCGAAGCGCCAACCGCCCTCGTTCGTCTCTCAGGTTACTTTTTAATCAACGAGGTCACCTTCGTAAAGACCGCGACCAGGTGCTTTGAGATGCCCTCTCCATCGACACCCTCCAAGAAGGCCCGGTCTTACTTAGACGCATTCAACGTCGCTACGCCGCCTGCCAAGCCGACAAAATTCGACATAGCGATATACCTTACTCGTATTGGGTCTACAAACAAATTCGAGAGATGGTGGAGTATCGTTGGAACTTTATTCATACATCGTAAATGGGTCTATCATACCTGTTGTGCCCGAAGCACCTCACAAGCAAGTGGCTTCCAGGTGACCAGGTGGCGACTAAAGTTCAATTACGCCAGTACATCAATGAATTCTACCGTGACAGTGAAAGCACTGCTTCTCAGTGCAAGATAGAGCTTGCTCAGTTTATCAAAATGAGGATTACGTGTTCTACAACCCAAATGGAGCTCTACAAGGATATGGACGCACTGGAATACTGGCTTGATCATGGTGTGACTGAATTCCTGCTCTTGGCTCCAATTGCAACGAGACTCTTTACGGTTCCTACCTCTTCTGCTGCTGCAGAACGTGTTTGGAGTGCCTTTGCTTTCGTGTGGTCTAAACGCCGCAATCGCTTGACAGCAGACAAAGTTGAGAAGTTAGTGTTTCTCTATACAAACTTCGCTCTGCTCGATACGGAGGACTCTACGGACTACGTGAGACGCGTGATTGAAGACTTGGAAGACGAAGCTACTGAAGACAGCGACGCATTGGCTGCGCAGGACAATACAGTACTACTATAGTCCTGTAGTTATATAGGAAGTCCACAACAAACAGGGTAACACGTTTGCTAACAGCACTAACAGTAAGTTAGTGTGTAGTAATTCTAGCAAACATGTTGGCGGAGTACACTAGAGCCCACAGTTCTGTTGAATGTTTAATGTTGAAGCTTTCTGTCGCGACTGTAGATTCGTGCTACCGGTATCAAAGACCGAGCCCTTTCCAGCTGCTTCAGATATCGTTGGCGGTCAGATGACAATGATCGGTTGGCTATCGAAGCGCCAACCGCCCTCGTTCGTCTCCCAGTTTACTTTTTTAAACAACGAGGTCACCTTCGTAAAGACCGCGACCAGGTGATTTGAGATGCTCTCTCCGTCGACACCCTCCAAGAAGGCCGTGACAGTGAAAGCACTGCTTCTCAGTGCAAGATAGAACTTGCTCAGTTTATCAAAATGTGTTCTACAACCCAAATGGAGCTCTACAAGGATATGGACGCACTGGAATACTGGCTAGATCATGGTGTGACTGAATTCCTGCTCTTGGCTCCAATTGCAACGAGACTCTTTACGGTTCCTACCTCTTCTGCTGCTGCAGAACGTGTTTGGAGTGCCTTTGCTTTCGTGTGGTCTAAACGCCGCAATCGTTTGACAGCAGACAAAGTGGAGAAGTTAGTGTTTCTCTATACAAACTTCGCTCTGCTCGATACGTGATTGAAGACTGGAAGACGAAGCTACTGAAAGCAGCGACGCATCGGCTGCGCAGGACAATACTACTATACATAGTAGCACTGTAGTTATATAGGAAGTCCACAACAAACAGGGTAACACGTTTGCTAACAGCACTAACAGTAAGTTAGTGTGTAGTAATTCTAGCAAACATGTTGGCGGAGTACACTAATCAGTAGAGTGTCGTGTACTGGGATGTGAGCACACCCGACGTTTTCTGTGGTGAGTGCGTGGGTCAAACAATGTCAGTGCGCATTGAAGACACTCCGGCCCACATTGGAGCAAATTTCTCCCCAGTGGAAGAGAGACTGCTCTGCTACTGGGAGCGAGAGTCGATCAGCAATGGCTTAAGCTAGTCGTTGATGATAAAAATCAGCGCGCGAATGGTGCGTCCAGTTCTGGCATGGTTTCGACCTCAACGGCACTGCAAAACTGGCGCCGCTCGTTGTTTGGAACGCCGGTCACACCCAGTGGCAAGCCCCGCTTCAGCCCGTGCTGGAAACAAAGGATGCAGACTGGACGCGTCCACCATAGCGATGGGTTCGACTATCAAGCCGCCGACCATTTTTCAACTTCAGTCCAGAGTTGGTTTACGACCGGCAATGTGTGGTGGCAATCTAAGCAATCTCTGCAAGAAGAAGAGGCAGTCGTGCTCATTTGGAGCTCCGATAAATCATTCGTAGTGGCACATGTTTTGAATCTGCTGCCAGCAGTGCTGGAGCCTTCAATTGTCGATCGAACTTTCTCCATCGCAGCGGCGAATTGCCGGCGATACAGATTGCTAGCGGAGGGTTTGTAGAATCAACAAGTTGGACTCAAACCCGACAGCGAAAGTGCATGAACCGAAAACCACAGCCATTCTGCGCGCAAGGATGAAGACACTCGTCGCCAGCACGCTGAGAAACGGCCCTGGCGAAGGTTTCAAGTGTTGAAGCGAGCTCGCGCAGAGCTGGGCCTTGCCATCAACGCGATTGTCTGTAGGGACAAGACCGTTTTACAAAATTTAGCGGGGTATACTTGCAGCAAGTGAACTTGCGGCCGTTCCAATGCGGACTGTGGGTCAATGCTTGACTTCCGGGATCGGCCGTGACACGGGGGCGTGAAGGTGCCTCCTCGTCATCCGGTCTGCCTTTCAGAGTCGGTCTCTGCTCGCAGTCTCCTTTGCCGCCCGATCTCGCGGATGTGTCGCCGCACACACAATGAAACGACGCGCGGGCTTGTCGAGCAGAAGTTCGGCTCGACATGGCATCGCTAAAGGCAGAAACGGGAGCAGAATCTGCGAGAAACGAGGCGGGCGGCGTCGGAGCCATCCGCCGAGGTGGGACGGCTTGCACTGCTGAAGTTTAGCCTGAACACCAGCAGCGAGCGCTCGACTGGCGCATTGGTGGTTATTGCCCCAGTAGTAACGCAGCAGTCGTGGACGCCGCCGCTAGCGAAGCAAGCATATGGATGCTATATTTTTCACCACGATGGGAGGCAACCATAGTCCATGTGGCGCGGCAAAAGGCAACTTGCACCGCGTGCGAGCCAAATTGACGCGGGTGGATAGCCCGTTACTCACGTCCCTTGGAGTTGACATGCGTGACTGCGGCATACAAAGTGCCAGTCAAACGATGGAGCAGACGGGTCTCGCGCTTGGGACAGCTGTTCTCAATCTGTCACCACAGTGGTCGCTCGTCGCGGCTATGTGTGATGGAAAGCTTGGCTCAGAGGCGCTCGAAGCCGAGCCCAAGTGACTTGAAGTTTGTATCGAGATTCCTGATATCACGCCTTGTCCAGCATGAACCTTGATGAAAATCCACCGCAGCCTTGATAGATCATAGCGCTCCTGATGGAGCCCACTGCGGCTGCTAAAGCTCATGTCGTGCTGGCAATCGTGGCCGCTGAGCCTGTGTTCTTCTGGTCGCGCACGCCGCAAGGCTGGCTGGCACCCAACCAGCAGGTAGATTATTGCACGGACTGTTGCCATAGCGTCATTCATTTGTGGGGGCCGCGCAAACCCGAGCTTCCGGACGTCCATCTGTGGTTGGCCATCGGTTGGAAGCCAAGTCAACGGAGGGCAGGCTGGCACTGCTAGCAAAGATCCCCTCGATCCGACCAGATCTCGCCTGCGTCATTGAACACAGCTCGATGACCAAAAAGCAGCTGCAATTGCAGCTTTCTCGAGCAGTTGCAGTCAAACGGGGGAAGCGTTCATTCCTGAGTCTGGAAGTTGCTGTGAAAGCGAACGTCGGGAAGCGCCGGCCGATCCGCCCAGCGTCGCAGACGGCTAAAAATCATTTGCCTTTTGCGGCCCAGCCTTCGGAGCTTGACAGACGGCGGCGAGCCGGTCCGACGCAGTGGTCAGAGAGTTAGGGTTCGACCGCCCCGTCGCTGCACCATGCGGCTCTCTCTACCTGCGCCTGCTCCGACAGCGCCGCCGTCGCTGTCATTAGGCGATTTGCCCAGGTGTCGCGAGTTCGACCGCTTCTAAGGGAGGTGGAGCCCCGTACAGACACATTTATACAGCGACAGCCACGCTAAACGATAACAGATGAACATGCGCGGCCTAACAGCGACCGTCACGTCCTGCATCGGCGGCAAAGACGAGAAGTTCGCGGTGCAGGTGCGCTCAGAGGCGCCGGCGAGCGTCTACTTCGTGTACAAGACCATTGGCGAGTTCGACGCGCTTTGGGGGTCATTGGAAACCCTCGCGCGGGACGTCAAGCGCCCCAATAACAGTCAGAACAAGCTCAAGGACGAGAAGAAGCCCAGTCTGCTGGCCAAATGGCTGGCCAGCGTCGTCGACCACTACGCGTTCCGACAGATTATCCGCGACCTGCGCGCGCAGGAGAAGGAGACTATGAGCACACTCAACGTGCTTCTACAGTTCCTAGTGGCGCGCGTGTCTGCGCTGTTCGTAGAGCGTAGTTTGCTGCATTCGTGCTCGGTCGGACGGCAACTCGTCACGATCGTACGCGACTTCCTACAGCAGCCGGTCGCCGCCACTACCAAAACCGAGAAGGTTGTCAAGACGACGCCTCCCAGCACGAAGGACGGTCGCAAACGCTCGTTTGAGGAGATGCGTCCGGAAGACGGCGAGGAACAGCGCAGCAGTCTGTTCCCTACACGTAGCGGCAACGAACGCGCCGTCAAGACGCAGAAGCTGTGCGGCATGCGCGAGTGGGCTATCCCGACGGTGGGGAAGCTTGGCTTAGTGGCGCCTGTGGCGTCTCGCCGCCGTGTCTTCGCGGAAGTGGAGTTTTAAGAGAGTAGAGAATTATTTATGACAGGAAGTTTAGGCACTAGAATCGTAACAGTAGGCTGAAGCAGGCCACGTATTTAAAATATTAGCCGAGAACTTGTTTCCCCTTCAGGACGTGCAAGTGCATTCTTCCAGGACGGCGTTAGGGTGCTCAAGAAGAATCCGGTGGCTGTCACGGCTGAGTTGGCCAGTTCAGGTCGCGCAAATGCACCCGTGAGCAACAAGCAAGTAGCTGTCACCCCCCGTGACTGCCATCACAACGCAAGCGAGCGACACCACGGCTGGAATGGAACGGCAGTCGTCGTCGTCAGCCTAAATGAAGCGAGGCTTTGCAGGGATGGGGGCTTGGAAGAGCCGAATGGGATCCAAGGTCTCATACATGTACTCGGCTCAGCATCGCAGATCTTCTCGAACGCCGTGGGCATTTGCTCGCAACCGTGGCGCTACAACTCTCTGCACTCCTGGTGCGTCCGAGCCTGTACTCGCTGCTGTCCGAACATGTAAAATGTCTGCGCTCAGCAAGCATCAGCCATCGGTCTCCGCACTATGACTGCACTGCAGTCTGCAGTGGCAGTCATAGCCTGGTCCGTCCTTAGCGGCGACGGCACCACGGCGCATCGCGTTGAAGCTTGGTGGACACCAATGGTGTCATGGATAAAAACAACGGACACCTGCCGTCCGATCAGATCCAACGCAATTGAGTGTTGCTATCGCACCTACTAGGTGCTGGTCATTCAACTTCAGCTTTATGACAGCATTGCCAGGCTGGCCCACGTCACCGTGCTACTATCTGCTACACCTACGATCTCAGTTGCCTTTCCAACGTCCAGAGGTTGCTGTTGCACCACGTGGAGCTGACCATCAACTTGTCCTTTGATTGCCACCTTGCGCTGCTGTTGGACTCCAGCTTGGATCCAGCTTCGTTTTTCTTCCTCACACACGTCGCAGCGTGTGCATGTTGGATTACACCACCACATTGCTTGTTCACTCTTGTGAACATCCACAACCCAACCGCTCGCTTGCGTTTTTGCTCTTCATTTTTTCGCCTCCTGCATCATGTTCTCAAAGCTTCTTCACTCCTTGTCACATGAGCTTCCTTCCACCCTCGCTTCTCCTCGACTTCCACCTTCGCACTCACGTTCATTTTCCTTCGTTGTGTTTCCATCCCATCCGACTCCTTCACATCCATGACTTCCTCTCACCATCACGTCACACTGACTGACATCGACAAAGACTTACTTACAATACAAGTTGCGGTCAATGACCGGCGGAATGGGTCGGATCTCCGTTCCGAGCTCCTGTTCGATCCGGTACAGGTTGAATCGATCCTCGTACGTGATCATATTGATGGCCAGACCGAGGTGGCCGTACCGACCGGAACGACCGATGCGATGCAGGTACGTCTCGGAATTCTTGGGGAAGTCGAAGTTGATCACGACGTTCACCGTCTGGATATCAATACCACGCGTGAACAGGTCCGAGCACACCAAGTGACGAGTAGCTCCGTTGCGGAACTCGTGGAACACGCGGTTGCGGTGTGCCTGGTTCATCTTGGCGTGGATATAGAAGCACGAGTATCCGAGCTCCGTGACCTTCTTGGCCAGCAGCTCAACACGGTTCACTGAATTGCAAAAGATGATGGACTGGTTGATATCGAGCTTGGAGAAGAGCGTGTTGAGGCAGTGCACTTTTTGGCGTTCCTCCACGAAGGCGTAGAACTGTGATACACCTTTCAACGTGAGCTCGTCCATGAGGTTGATCTCGTACGGGTTCTCCACAAAGCGGTCCTTGAACGCCTTAACCGTGACTGGGAAAGTGGCCGAAAAGAGGCAAATCTGACGTTGCTTGGCCGTGTGGTTCAGTAGCTGCTCCAATAGAGGCTGGAACTCGGGAGATAGCAGCTTATCGGCTTCGTCCATGATGACGGTGGAGCATTGGCTGAGGTCGGCCACTCCCTTGTTGGCCAAATCCATAACTCGACCGGGAGTGCCTACTAGAATATGCACCGTCTGATAGAGACGCATAATGTCGTCTTTAAGACTCGTTCCGCCCGTTGACACCATGCACTCGACGCCCATGTGTTTGCCGATCTCCTTAACGATGGCTGACGTTTGCAGAGCCAATTCTCGTGTAGGAACGAGGATCAGCACCTGAATATGCTTCTTGCTAGTATCTGTCTTCTCGAGGCAAGGGATGATAAAGGCAGCGGTCTTTCCCGTGCCGTTCTTGGCTCTGGCCATGACATTTCGACCGGCCAAAATAATAGGCACAGCCTCTTCTTGGATAGGGGATGGACGTTCGAAACCTTTTTCAAAGATGCCCATGAGCAGTTCACGCTTGAGGAAATAGTCCTCGAATTCGTTGCCTTTGACGTTCGTCACGTCTTCCGTTTGCACGCGCGTGTCCTTCTCCGGCCGCTTGAGGGAGGCCTTCCAGTTCTCCTCGTCATTCGTTACTTGTTGCTGCTGGGCCATTGTTGCTAAATGGGATAAAATGGTGCTAAAAGTGCTTAAAGATAAAAAGATTTGGCTTTGGTTCGGCTGCAGTGGGCAGCTCTTGAGTAGCTGCGACTTGTTTGGCTTGGGATCTTCCACGCGATTTTCGGTTTTGGAGGCATCCCCCTCGACAAAACAAAACGTTGAGTTGCAACTTTAGAGTCAATTATTTGACATTTGTAAACAAAGTCTGTTGCAACATCAGAGTGTGTTTAAACTTCTTGGTGCAACTTTAAAGACAAGTTGCACAAAAGTTGCAGAGACTAGTGGCAGTCTTTTCAGTGCGCATTTTTAAACCAAAGGAATAACAAGGAGAGCAATATGTCGCTGGATGAGTCCTCCGTCCTCATGGACCGCGCGCTCGTGACGTTATGCTCGGACCTGCCGGAGTGTTTGGGTCTCTATAATACAGCGAAGGACCAATTCTCACTAGCTGCCATCCGCGCTGTGCCGCTACTGGAGCATGTGCAACCGGATTCGCGCAAATTGGTGATAATTCGCGACTGGATGCGCTCTTACGAGCCAGCGGGGGACCAACCGCTCACTTCTGAGATTAGTATGGACTCAATTAAGGAGACCGATAAACGGGAGCGGAAGGAGCGTGAACGTCAACTTCAGGAAGAGAAACACGCGCAGTTGACAAGTGAAAGTGCAGCTGAAAGTGAAGAGAAGAAAAGGAGAAAGAGACAAAGGAAAAAAGAGAAGGCTGAAGCTAAGGAGAAAGAGAGAGCAGCTAAAGCTAAAAGGAAGGAGAAGGCTCAGAAGAAGAAAAAACCTGCAGCCAAGAAGAAGACAAGCACGAGTGGACGTAAACGCCATGTGCACCTTGACAGTGACGACGATGTGCTGTCTATTGAAGAGTCCAGTAGCACCAGTGGTTCTTCTTCTTCTGAATCTTCGTCCTCTAGTGACTCGGATAGTGATTCCAGGTCTAAGAAGAAGAAAAAGACATCAGGTAACTTACCGCCCAAGGAGGTTGTGCTGTCATCTGACGAAGATGACGAACCCAACGACATGTTCGACACGGACGACCCCGACGTGTACGAAGTGGAGAAAATCATTAGCAAGAAGGCTGCAGAGACGTACGGGGAAGAGGATCTGTATGAAGTTAAGTGGGAAGGATATGAAGAGACCTCGTGGGAGCCAGCGAGTAACATCTCGAAGGATCTCATTGATGAGTTCGAAGGCCAACCCGTTCGGGAAGACGTCTACACGGTGGAAGAAATTGTGGATCGCCGCAGTAAACGAGACCCTGAAACGAGGCTGAAGACGCATCAGTACAAGGTCAAGTGGGTTGGCTACGACGACCTCACGTGGGAGCCTGCCGACAACCTACCGCACAACCTGCGACGAAAGTTCGACCAGAAGTATGAGAATCGGAAGCGCCGACGGTAAATGGATCAAGTCACCATGACGAGGCCGATAAGAGTAATGAGCCATCCAATTGAGTGGGAAACAATTGCTCCATCAAAAAAAAACTTACACTTGGTCAAGTTGAAGGAACAACCAAACAGCTAGAGTAATGAACGTGTCTATTTTGTAAGGAGAACATCCCAGGTGAACTGGATTACAGACGCAACTCCTCGATGCTGTAGTCGGGAAGTCCCGAAGCACATGGTAGCTGAACACCAGACAAAAAGTTCCTAAGCACACCGTGTACCTTCTCGTACTGCGTACACGCGCGAAGCTGCAGTTGCACGAGTTCATCCAACTGGTGAAGGACACGGGAGATCTTAGGGTCCTGGGAAGCGCGCTGCACAAGAGCTGACAGGTGCGCATCCAGCAGTGCGCAGATCCACGCACAGCAGCTCGAAGGTGACGGCAGTGGAGTGAAGCGCACATCCTCTTTCCTCACACCACTTGAATTTCTTACAATCTTCTTGTTCGTTGCCTTCCCTTTGCCAGGCTTTGCACGCCTGGGCTTCTTGTATTTTGTGGCGGTAAGATCAATCAGCTGCAACAACTTGCACATTCCCAGCAACAATAGCACCTCCTCGAGCTCGAGTTCACGAACAGCGCGATGCAGGAACACACTATTGGTAGGTAGACGAAGCAGCGCAAAGACGTATCGCTGGCAGGCCTCCTTGCTCTTAATCTTCACCTTGGACCTGGTCTCGGCTTCCACCTGACTCTTCACGAAGTCTGTCAACGTGGAAGTGCTGCTCTTTCGAATAAAATACTTCAACAGAAGAACAATCGAGCGCTCGTCGATATCAATAAGGTCCACGATGGCCACCTCAAGCAGAGCAAACTGATTGTGCTTCATCAGAGTGGGCAACAGAGTCGGCTCAGCGCGTGCCGACAACCGCCTCGTGCGTAGCATCATCTCAAGAGGACCCCACAGGCCAAGGTCTGTCGAGTTCAGGCAACGACGCGTCACGGCCTGAAGCAACCGATACGAGATCAGTTCTCCGCTTTCAATGTTAGCCTTCCGCTTGTTGTTGTGTTTCTGCAGTGCCTGGTGTAGACGGATCGTAAAAGCCGCGGCAGTAGGAGTAACCAGAGGGTCCAACAGGTCTGCGATCAATTGACGCTCACGGTCATCGTCACTGCACATGTTCGCCTTCCATGTCTCCGCATCAAGCGTATCGTTGTTGAGGCTACTTGTCGCCGTTACTTTGTTCCAGTGAGTAGAGCTATCAGGCAACGCAGGGGCGTTCGAGTTATCGACCGACGACGAAGCAGTAGCTCCCAGGACACTGGCCAACGTCGAGTTTCTGTTCTTCACGGGAATGATGAAGGCGCTGCGCTCATAAACAGCTAGCATTGCGTCACCGGTACCTGCGCTTACAAGCTGCACAGGCTTGCCGATGCCATCCTTGGAACTGCGTCCGACAACAACTTCACCCTCACTGTCTTTGTCCGTGTCCAGACTAATCTTCGTGCTCGTCACCGGAACAGCGAACTTGGAATCCCATCCTGTAAACTTCAGTGCATTGTCCAGGGGAAGACTAATCAGGTAGGTGAAGTTACCAACACCGCTGACCAGGTAACCATTCGTCGCTGTGTTAGCTGCCTGTAGTTTGCGCTTCTTGTGAACAGGGACATTTGAGTCTGCCTCAGCCGAAGTAAGATTAGGCATTTGTTGCGAAGCCACCAGCGTCAGAGCGTTGGTTAGTGCATCACGGGAAAAGCGCAACGTCTGCCAACTACCCGAGCATCCAACAATGGAGTACGAGAACGTCTCTGCGTGGTACGCGCATGCCGATAGCATCTCATTGTTCGGTAGACTCACACGACGACGCACTAGCAACACCACACTCAGAATACCTCCACGACGTCTGGACATGTGTGGGATCGCAACTTGATACACCAGCAGTTCAAACTGCTTTTCACCTTTCTGGTTCACTTTTTGCATCATAACGGACAGGAACAGGTCACCTTTCACTGTGCTGCGAGTGTCTGTCTCTAGATTTGCCCAGACCACAGACTCTTCCTGATCTTCCTCGTCTTCCTCTTCTTCTTCAACTGTAGCAGCGTCCTTAGCGTCGTCACTGTGCAGTACACGACCAAGATCTTCGTCATAAATAGCGAACGATCCGTCCTGGAACACCACCAGGATCTCTTCCTTCAGCTTCGAGTGCACCAATAGTGCAAAGGCCTTAGAGGTCGATTGCAACGGTGCTCTGCTCCACGTAGCAACATCCAAGTCCGTGTCACGCCAAGCTGCAAGTCCTTCATTAGCCGGTAGAGCAGTGGTCTTGTTGGCTTCCTGACGTCTGACTTGACGCGCCATCTTGCTTGCACTCACACCAGGAGCTCCGCAGACACCGTAGAACACACGTGAATGCGGGTGACGCGATGCAGGGATGCGTAGAGCGTGGACACTACCAGAGCGGAAGGTCCAGTGATTGACACATTTCCGAGTGGACGCGTTGATCTCACGTACGTCCTCAGAGGAGGTCAGCAGTACCAGGCGGTTGCCGTCCTTAGCGACAGCTGAAGAGACGCCTAACAGCGCAGCGTCGGCCGCGCGGCCGCGCCAGAGAGAGGTGGCCTGGTCCAGCTCCATGAAGGTCAAGAGGTTGCGATGCAAATGCTGTCTGGTAGAATGGCAGGGCTTTTTGGTTGGGCGTGAGCCATTGAGAGTTTTTAGCCAATAGTATGGAAGGAAGTTTTGATTTTTGACGAATAAGAAGAAGTGTTGGATTTGTATTGGAAAATAATAACTGCAAGAACTAGAATTGACTTCAAGAATGGAGATTAAAGTGCATGAACATGTATCTGAACGAGGTTTTTTTTTAAAAGCTGCTCAATTACTATGCTGCTACGATGAGCTGGTCAGCATTTGGTGTATTTATAAGTGCTAACTAACTGCCAGTGTATCGTCCCTGGTTCTCATCACAACGTCGTTGAGAACGAAGTTGACTGTCCTGACCCACAGTTCATGAACCTTTCTGTACGGCATAGTGCTGCAAGACTATTGAAGACATAGGTGCATAGGCTTTAAAAGCTTTTGAACTATGGAGGACACGAATCCAGGAGCCGGCAGTACGCTGGATGATGTGTCGGGTGTCTTCTTGACGGAAGCTCGGATTGCAAAGTAAGCCTAAGTACGCTCTTCTGCTACATTAACCACGTTATTAACAGTATAATTTCTGGTTAGTGGCAAGTTCCCGTTGCGCGAGATCAATGACATGGAACCTGTGGTGTCAGGCATCTCGCAGATGTCACAGTCCACGTTGCTGCTCAAAAAGCGGAAAGAGATGCGAGAGATTGACGATGCGCTGGACTTCATGAAAGAGGAATATGCGCAACGAATGGAAGCTTGTGACGCTCGACAACGTGAGTTGGAGCGCAAACAGGCTGAAATGAAGGAACAGGTCACTCGATTCGAGAAATTCATCAAGGAGAACGATTCGAAACGAACACGAGCGGAACTCAAAACGAAAAGTGAGCACCGATTAGGAGAAATCAACGAGACTCGAAAAAGGCAACTTGTGGCGCAACTTGAAAAAGATGGAAGTGAACGTGAAGCTCTTGAACGTAAGCGTGATCAATTGTTAAAATATCGCCAATATCTCGAGGCGGCAGTGGAAGCTTCTGACGGGGAATATGAAGAAATTGGTGATATTCTCAATCGACACGCTACCCTTGTGGATACCAATAATGACCTGAAAGCTCAGGTACGAGCTGCTGAGGTTGAAACTGACCAGCTTCGCCAGCGCATTCGAGCACTGAAAGTGGAGATG
Source organism: Phytophthora colocasiae (assembly GCA_018806915.1). Lineage (NCBI taxonomy): Eukaryota > Oomycota > Peronosporomycetes > Peronosporales > Peronosporaceae > Phytophthora > Phytophthora colocasiae. The sequence continues at coordinate 1,955,913 of JAGKQI010000061.1, read as the reverse complement.
CAGAACATTGTGCTCGTACAAAATAGTAGTATTCACGGACAGCAACAGCAGCTTGAAACGTTGCGTTCCGAAGCATTGCGGTTGGATTTAGACAGACAGCGCAACGACCGAGTGGCAAATGATCGAAGTCGCGAGTCTGGGCAGATCGTACTCACAGTGACTAATTTGTATAGTCGACTGAATCTTGGCGACAAGCTTCCCGTGCTACGTGAGCAGGACATGGATGTTGCCCAGTACGTCCAGAGCCTGTTGAAGGTTATCGCATCTCGAATCGTAGATCTGGATTACATCGTCTCCAACTATAAGGATCAGGTACGTCAACACTTTTTGCTGTCCATGTCATTGCACCAGTCTAACGTTAGACTTTGACTGTGCAGAATGCATCGAAATCTGGGAACAACAATAGCACTAGCAACAATAATCAAGGTACAGGAGGTCCAGGTTCCAACGATATCGTTTCCAACCAAATTCGCACCGGAAAAGTGAACACGACAGGAAGTACAAAGTTACCCCCTCTCTCCTGAGCATGTACCCAGCAATACAGATAAACTATCACCCTAATGAAGTCGTCGATCCTACTGAATTCTGCATCCATGTCGAGTGGCGGCAGAGCTATCGTTTCTTCAGCAACATGAAGCCATTTGCAGACCTGTAGGGTGGACCAACTCGTGGTTGGCCGGCCAACCCTTACTAAATATCGGGGCTTCTTCGTCAACAGCATCGGCGATGCAACGCCAATCTGGCCAAGAAGAAGAAAAAGATTTAGTGGCAAACTTGGCAGCCAAGGCCAAGGATTCTTGGCTGCATTGCCAGTGCCATGAACAATGAACCTCAATCAAGCCATAATAATACTCCCACTCTTAGCACAATCCCACTAGCCATGATTTACATGCCTTGACTCAAGGCTCTTGCGTCAGAGGTCTGCGGCAGGATAAGTAAGAGAATGCCATCTTTGTCATCAAGATGGCCAGCGTTATACGCTTTCCTCTAAAACGTCTATAGATTGCATCTCCTTCGCCACGCCCAACTCTACATGTCTTGGTTCCGCTTATTCCAGCTTCAACACGTGTTTTCCACACGGCAGTTCGAGAAAAACCTTTTTCGAGGTTTTTCTCAATGGCGCAACGTACTGGGTGCTGCTGCAACGTAATTGTCCGTTGAAGTTGCGCGCGAGTTGCTCGAGCGGCGGCCGCTTCTTGGGAGATCGCGGGGAAGGGGGAGACAGATCAACACACTCCCGAGCAGCGTCAAGTGTCGGACCACCACGCATAAGCTATCGAGCGAGCAGGAACAGCCTCTCGTCACCAGAGCAGCCCAGCCCCCCCTCTTCGCAGAGAGACTCGCCACGCGTTGGGCCCCAACCGTCCGCCGCCAACCGCACGTTACCACAACGAGAAAAAGAACCTTCCCTCGTCCAGAGCGAGAGGGAGTCACGAAAGAAAGCGGAGTGACAAAAGGAAACGCTTTTAGCCTAACCGCAGCTGCGCAGAAGACAAAAGGTCATCGTGCGTCGTTCGCTGTTGCTCTTTTGCCTCCAAGTTGCCAAAGTTCGAGAAGGTGCGTCTTTGTTATTGCCACTATCTGACTGATCGGATTGTCTTTCAATCTATATCTTAAACTAACTTACAATCCATCCTTCTCTATTTTCACCCCAGTCTTATCCTCTCCACTTAGGCACAAACACTGCAAAAAGAGACAGGTACGGACTCAAATGTGAAGTGATAAGACGCACAAACACTAATAACTTAAGTGTACATTTGACCACAGCTCAGTCTCCCAATTCCCTTCTAGGACACAAAGCTCCAGACTTTAAGCCATGGCTAACCAGGAATCAGGTCACAACGGGAATCCCCCGCCGCCTCCGCCTTTGCCATCCTTCGCGGCCGATGGCTTCTTGGCGTCGGCTAATTCACCCCCGTACAGTCGCAATGGTCGCCGCAGTGGTGATCGCTCGGACGAGATGGATGTCATGGCCCAATTGGCTTATCAATACTACGCGTCCAGCCGCAACCGCTCGTTTTCGGCTCCGATCCAGCCATCAGCTCTAGGTTCAGCTTGGAATTCCTTCTCTGATGACACGTCGGTGTCAGCTGCGGCTGCTGCAGCAGCTACACAACGTCATCACCAAATGCAGATGCAGAATCAGAATCTGAGAGCTCATCAGCCTCCGCTTCCTCAAGGTCCACCACCTCCAGTGCCTAACATTATGGTGCCGCCACCTCCGAGTGATGATGTGAGTGTGGGGGCTATTGGACAGGCTGTACAGTCGCTGCAATTGTCAAGTGAAGAGAATACGGAAGGTGCTAATGTGGATGGAGAACTTTCAGGCGCTCCTCTTCCGGCTACTTTCCTCAGGACGATCTGTGACCAATTGGAGTATTATTTCTGCGACGAGAACTTACTGGGAGACCTCTTCTTGTTGAAGAACATGAACATGGACGGATACGTCAAGTTGGATCTGTTGGCTTCTTTTGGACGAGTGAAAAAGCTCACGACGGACATGGAACAGATCAAAAAGGCTCTGGAATTGTCCACAAAGTTGCTTCTGAACGAGGACGAGAGTATGGTGTGTCGTAAAGAGCCATTATCGCCCAACCAGACGTACCATGGCAAGTTGGCGCGCACAGCCATTGCCTACAATTTACCAGAGGACGCATCAGTCGCATCGCTGCGAGAAACTTTCCAAGGTTGTGGCGAGATCTCGTACCTTCGTCTACTCAAGAAGAACACGACTACAGGCCGGAACGCTGTGCTGAAACCACCCATCGCGGCGGGTGAGACGTACGCGATCATTGAGTTTGTGGACGACGAGATGACCAAGCACGCCGTGTTGACGCTGTCGGACCAGTACAACTGGCGCACAGGCATGCAGGTGGTGCTCTTTGACGGCACGAACTGCGACAAGCTGAAGCAGAAGATGTTCCCCGTGGAACTGGGCGGTGATCGTCGTCGAGCCAAATCGGCCTCAGCCCTTACGCGTCCTGTTCACGTGGAATCAGTCGGAGAAGGCCTGGATGATCTTCGTGAAGGCAAGGTGAACACTGGCACAGTGTACTCGATCCGTGGTGCAGGAGGACTCATAACACCCACGCGACAGGATTCGGCCTGTATCTCGTTCCGCCTGATTCCGGATGAAGACGGCAATGTGGACATCAGACAGGGTGACTACGTGTCATTTACCGTGGGTAAGAACAAAAAAAGCGGCCGTAAGTACGCCAGCAAAGTCAAGCTGGAGTTCCGCCCGCCGGCCAGTCTGACGGGTGATGCCAACAACGCTGGTGGTCTGAGTGGTCTGGCGGCAATGAGTGGAGGCTCATCGAGTGGAAATGGGCAGAAGGATTACTTCTCACCGTCACCGAGTCGATGGGAATCACGTAGCCGTGCAGCGACGGTGGGTGCTCCACCCCAGCCGGCGGCTTTCCGTGCCCGTTCGTCATCGTCGGGTACGCGCCCGAAGCTGAACCTGTCGTCGCCGCGGATGGCTCAGTCTCCTGTACACAACAACAGCATTGGGGGCAACGTGTTGGCGCCTCCTCCTGGAATGGGATTGAACGGCAGCAACCAGATGTACCGCCAAGCTATTGGGCCGGATGGCACGCGGGGCTTTGGCTTCCGTCGTACCGGTGGTGAGCCACCGGAGATGGCACCGGAACTTAAGTTTCCGGTCATGGAGCGTCGGAGATCGCGTTCGTCGGGTGGTGCCTGGTAGATGAAGGACAACCCTGTGAAGATCGAAGAGAAAGGAGCCGAGCCAGGCCCTCCATGTCAACACCACCACGCTCAGCGTGATATGCTAGAAAAATAATGAGAAACAACTTGAGAATTAGGCGCTAGCGAGACAGAACCGAAGAAACTTCGACGAGAAAAAAGAGCACATGAAATGCACAGTTGATAGGAAGAAAGACAAGGGCGAAAACGCGAACGAAAATGTATTTGAGTGTGAGAACCCTTTCAACATCTCTTTCGCTATGCGTTCGCGACGTCAACGGGGCCGTTGATCTTAAAGTCTCCAATTTGATTCTCCTTGCCTACATCGGCGTAGTTGCCTTGGTAGCGTGCCAACTGGAACTGACGCCAATTGAACGGACGGTAGTTGGCCACTTCTCCTTTCTTCACCACAATAGGCTCCACAGTCACGTGGTTAGACGGATTGTAGAAGAATGGTGCGGAGAAGCGACCAGCTTTGTCACTAGCAACGACGCGGTGCAAGGGGGCTACGAACTTATCGTTCGACCACACTTGCACCATGTCACCAATGTTGATCGTGTACGTCCCCTTACGAGGAGGCACATCGACCCATGTCTGTGATTCGCGGTGTAGTACTTGAAGCGACGCCACGTCGTCATCTTGCAGCAGAATAGTGAGCGCTCCAAAGTCTGTGTGGTGGTACCAGGGGTTCCGAATATTGTACTGATACTCATTTTCTCCATTGGACTCCAGCCCGTAACGCATTGCAGGAAGAAACTCAAAGAAATCAATAATTGAGAACTATCAAAACGTCGCAGTAAATAATTGATATCACCGCGAAGAACCGTGAGAAACATGCACTGCTCACAGTCCCTTGATGTCAGTTCATGTGCTGCTGTACTGTTTTCTAAATGCATCTGTCAACGACTTCCACACCCCAGTAGGAGGCGTTGACTTTCAGGAAAAGCAGCATCTCAACCGCTATAGGCGATAGTGCCTGGCGCTCGTGGCCGATCATAGCCCTGGCAACGCTAAACAAGCGTTCAACTTTGTTTGACGTGGGAGGGATTGCACTGACGAGTGGATAGCTGACTTCCGAAGCCTTCACCTTGCGCTTTTGAGAATGCGCTCTGCAAAACTCTCCAACTGCAACATTTGTACTTCAGCGCTTGAGCCAGTCTCCTCCACTTGCTCAAACGGCTGCATAGCTGCCTTTCGGCTCAGGGACAGTCTTTCCGATTCACCTGCAGCACCTTAAGGCAGCATCCAGACTCAAATGATGGCGAGTGAATAATATTTGCCAAACGTTCCTACAAAAAATAATTGTTGGTTAGTGAAATTCAAACTTCCTTTAGAAAATGCAAACTTACCAAGATACGTCTTAAGTATCGGCTTCACAGCAATCAGACCATCAAGTAGATCTCGAGCCCCGAGAAGATCGACGTCATCCTTCTGCAACGCCAAGGACACCGATCTCACAGTCCGATAGCTCATCCAGAAGTACCTTCAGGCGCTTGTGCGTTGCTGGCGAGGCAAAAACTCAGCGATGTCTTCGTTGTCCATGGAAAGAAAACCACGTAGCTCGGGAAGTGGCGCAGCATGGCGTGGGTAGAACCCCACCGTGTTTCTTGGCGCAGCACAGGCCGTAAAGGAGTCAATAATCTAATATAGAGGAGCAATTAATTAGCTATTAGCACAAAATACAATTGGAAAGAGGGCAAAACTTACCTCAGCTTTGATCCTCTTTTTAGGGTCATTAGCTTTTCATCAATCGCTGGATTATGTCCTTAGATCGTCCTCGTAAGGTGCCAGGAGCTCCTTCATTGCCAGGTGGTTCAGCCGGTGATTCTGCACAGCCAACAAGCGGGACATCCATGAGGTTGGCCAACCGCTTGTTGACTGAGCAGTTGTCGCCGACTAGAAACCGGCATTGCGACAGCTGTTTTCCGAAAAACGGGAGGAAAATTGAGAGCTTCCATCAACGTCTCTGCTCCATGGTCATCACCAGGTCCTCGCACCACTGGTGCCATCGACAAGAGGGTACCGCGCGGTGCCCAGCCTTCGCTCACGTACACCGCAAACACAGCAAGGTAGAACTCACTGCCGTTACTCCAGCCGTCCAGCATCAGGCCAAAATCATTTGGCATTTCAGTACCGATGATAGTTTCCACCTCCCGCGTCACTGCCTCCATGTTGCTTCTTCGCAACGTGTCCACTGACACTGGCGCCAAGTTAGTGTATCTGTACACAAAATACAAGATCCATAAATTAATCTTCAAGTACTGGTACCGATTTAAAATTCTTGTCCTTACCGGCGCGAGAGCGGGTTTTCAACAAAGGCCAGTGGGGAGATTTGCTTTTACCACCCACTCCATCCACCCAAACCGGTTTGACGCCTTCTGTCGAACCCAGGGGATGAAAGACCCAGTAGAAGTAGCGGAAGGCGCTCTCCATTTCACGCCTGTACGTCGGATGTTCGACGCGAACATGACCTACTGAGTTAGTGTAGCCAGTTCCTTGAGTTTGTTTACGGGATTTCCGCACGCCTTGCACTCAAAGTATCCCGTAGGGTCGTTATTGTCGTCAACTATGCGTGTAAAAAAGAACTGAGCCACTTGCTTCGGCGCAAAGATCCCCTGTTTCCCCTGAGGAAGCATAAGAGTGGTTTCGCGCACCATTTCTGCTGGTTAAACGCTGGGTTGGCGGTTGGGAGACGTGTTCAGCGATGCTGGATAAAAGAAAAGTGATCCTTTATGATGAACTGGTACCATTGAGGCAACTACTGGACACTATTGCTTAATAACTTTTACAGGTTTAAGTAAATGGCGTTTTAGCATGATATACTTGAACTCAAATGAGTAGGTGTGGTTGTACATTAAATATAATGGATGGAAGGTTTTGAATATTAAAATAAATAATTCATTCTAGTCGTGACATCTCCGTAAATAATTTATTCTTGTCCCAGGAACCGTGAAATAAATAATTTCACCGAAAATACGGAATATATTTCCACTTCCGAGTATTTTTCGGAACCCCTGGGTGGTACACGCCCATGGTCTTCTCAGGTTCCGGTGCGACCGGGTAATGGTTGAGTCGAAGTAGGCTCGAGTGGTTTCCTTGGTAGAATTGGTCGAAGAACGCTGGTTCTTCACCCAACGCCACTGCGAACACCTTCAAAAGACGACGAGCGATGTACTCCATCTTCTTGTAGTACGTCTGCATCTCGTGACGGAAACCAGGTAGCTTTTCTTCTGGGAGCCACTGGTTGTGATCTTCACCGAGTCGTTCGATCTTGTCCGTTGGAGGTCCGTCTTCATGAGCCCCAGCGAAATCGAAGCATTCCTTCCAGTCCGTTTTGTTCTTGGTGAGTTCGTCCACGACGTATCCGCGGTTGTTGTTGGCTGTACGAAGGATCGTGCGCTTGGTGACCAATGGCAAACGGAAGAAGGAGCGTTCGGCCTCTTTGAACTCGTCGATTTCTTGCTGAGGAAGGCCGTGGTTGGAGATGTAGAAGAATCCCCACTCACTGGCAGCTTTGCGCACATTGTCGACGATTTGAGTCAGAGCTTCATTCTTGGCCTCACTTAGAACAGCGTCAACTTCAGCATCGGAGAACTCCATTAGGGCTCCGATATCGATAACAGGAACTTGGCGGACGTCCATCTTGAGGTGCTGGTGAATTGCAAAATGAGCTTTCGGTGAATCGAGAGGGCATTTGCATGCAAAACGCACGACTAGCGCACAATTCCTGACGCTGTCGTAATGAGAATCGCGATTGGCTCGTCAAGATACACTCGACTGAAGTGGCCAAGGTGTGTAAGCTTACGTTATCGAATTGTACTTGTATACATTCGTGTCTGGGATATTTTGCAGCTGTAAATTTTCACGCTCTGCCATCTTTTGAGCCTACGCGTTGGCTACATCAATCGGACCGTGGATCTTGTAGTCCCCGATCTGGTTCTCCTTGCCGTAGTCAGCTTGGTTCCCTTTGAAGCGAGCCATACGGAACTGGCGATAGCTGATCGGACGGTAATTAGGCACGTCCCCAGGTTTCACCACGATCGGTTCTACCTCGACGTTGTACGAAGGGCCGTAGAAGAACGGAGCGGAAAATCGACCAGCCTTGTTGCTCGCCAGAACGCGATGCAAAGGTGCAATGAACTGATCGTTCGACCAGACTTGTATCATGTCGCCGATATTGATCGTGTACGTCCCTTTGCGTGGCGGCACATCCACCCACGTCTGCGACTCCCGATGAAGCACTTGTAGCGATGCGACCTCGTCGTCCTGCAGTAGAATCGTCAACGCGCCAGAGTCCGTGTGGTGGTACACTCCCATTGCTTTCTCCGGCTCGGGGGCTACCGGGTAATGGTTCAACCTCAAAGTACTGGAAGTGTTCGAACGGAAGAACTGATCAAAGAATGCCGGTTCTTCGCCCAACGCAACAGTAAACACCTTGAGTAGACGTCGAGCAATGAACTCCATCTTGTCGTAGTACGACCGCATTTCACTACGGAATCCAGGCAATTTCTCCTCTGGGGGCCACTGGTTCTGATCTCCATCCAGTCTTTCAACAGTGTTGGTGACTGGATCATCTTCAGCAGCTCCGGCAAAGTCGAAACACTCCTTCCAGTCCGTTTTGTTCTTGGTAAGCTCGCCTTCAACATAGCCACGGTTGTTCGTGGCACTGCGTCGAATGGTACGTTTAAGCTCCTTTGGAAGCCGAAAGAAGGAGCGCATTGCAGCTTGGAACTGATCAACCTCTTGTACCGGTAACCCGTGGTTCGCAATGTAGAAGAACCCCCACTTAGTTGCAGCAGCACAGACACTCTCAATGATCTCGTGGAGTTCACCGTCTTTCGCTTCTAGCAGAGCGTTATCCACATCAGCATCGGAAAGCTCCATGAGCATACGGATGTCAATAACTGGCACTTGACCCACGTCCATCTTGATCTCAAATTTCGGAATGAGAATCATGAAGCTGAACAACTTTTGCAAACTTGACGTAGATCTATTCTTCCTTGTGATTGGCTGTTCATGTTGAAGTGAAAGATACCACCAGAATTCACTTCACCTACGCAATCAAAAGAATTCCAATCACCATGCCAATATCTACAGCGTCAATGTCTCGAGTTTAAGTGATTTCGTTTCTTTCGTTTGTCATTCTTAAATTCCCTACCTCAAACTCAAGACCAAAAACTGAAATGGACGTCCGCCAAGTACCCGTTATTGACATTGGAGCTCTCACGGCTTTATCTTCGGATGTTGAAGTGAATGCTGCGCTACGTGACCTGAAAGACGAGAAACTTCGCGAAATCATTGAAAATGTGCGAAATGCTGCAAGTGAATGGGGATTTTTCTACATCACCAACCACGGCCTCCCCCAGCAAGAAATCGAAAATCTCCAAGAGACTGCACGTTCGTTTTTCCGCCTTCCAGTTGAGACCAAACGCAGTATCTCCCGTTCAAGCTCCAATCCACGAGGATACGTTGAAGGAGAACTTACCAAGAACAAGACAGACTGGAAGGAATGTTTTGATTTCGCTGGGCCCCATGAAGATCATCTGTCCAACAACAAGAACGATCGACTGGGTGGAGAACTGAACCAATGGCTCGATGAAGAAACGCTACCGGGTTTCCGCGGCGAAATGCAAACCTACTACAGCAAAATGGAGTTCATATCTCGGCGGTTGTTGAAAGTCTTCGCTGTTGCACTGGGTGAGGAGCCTGCGTTCTTCGATCAGTTCTTCAAGGGAATCAACTCCAGTCTCTTGAGATTGAATCACTACCCCATCTCTCCCGAACCGGAGAAAACTATGGGTGTTTACCACCACACGGACTCTGGCGCGTTGACTATTTTGCTCCAAGACGATGAAGTGGCTTCACTGCAAGTTTTACATCGGAAATCCCAAACGTGGGTCAACGTTCCTCCTCGTAAGGGAACGTACACTATCAACATCGGAGATTTGGTGCAAGTCTGGTCCAATGACCGCTTCGAGGCTCCACTACATCGTGTGCTTGCAAGTGACAAAGCTGGTCGATTCTCCGTTCCGTTCTTTTACCTTCCATCGTTGGATGTGGAGGTAGAACCCATTGTGGTGAAGGAAGACGAACTACCGAACTACCGTCCATTCAGTTGGCGTGAATTCCTTCTTGGACGTGTTGAAGGAAACTACGCCGATGTGGGCAAGGAGAATCAAATTGGAGACTTCAAGATCAACGGTCCAATTGATGTCGCGAACGCGTAAATCGCATAACATCTCGCAGTGGTGCAAAAGAGTTACTTTAAGTGAAGAGTAATGAGATCGCCACAACAATGACACGTAACACGAAGTCTTTGGTTTCATTCTTCTTGTAAGTTGCTTCAACTTGTTACGAGTTGGCAACATCAATCGCTCCGTGGATCTTAAAGTCTCCAATCTGAATCTCCTTGCCACTGTCTGCGTAGTCGCCTTGGAAACGAGCGAGACGGAATTGACGCCAACTGAGCGGACGGTAATTGGCTACCTCGCCTTCTTTCACCACAATCGGCTCCACTTGCGCCTTGTACGACGGGTTGTAAAAGAACGGAGCTGAGAATCGATCTGCACCGCCACTAGCCAGCACGCGGTGAAGAGGAGCCACGAATTTGTCATTCGACCAGACTTGTACCATATCTCCAATATTGATAGTGTACGTTCCTTTCCGGGGCGGTACCAGTGTCCAAGTCTGTGAATCACGATGGAACGCCTGTAGTGACGCCACTTGATCGTCCTGCAGCAAAACAGTCAAAGCGCCAGCGTCTGTGTGGCGGTTCACTCCCATTGTTTTCTCTGGTTCCGGTGCGATTGGGTAGTGATTAAGTCTCAAAAAGCTCGAGTTGTCACCGTGGAAAAACTGGTCGAAGAAGATCGGTTCTTCCCCCAAAGCTACAGCGAATACTTTCAACAGACGACGGGAAATGTACTCCATTCTGCTGTAGTACTGGGCCATATTTTGACGGAATCCAGGGAGTTCCTTGTCGTCAAGCCACAAGTTCTGGTCGTCTCCAAGACGTTCGTGCTTGTCAGTAGGACCGTCCTCATTGACCCCTGCAAAGTCAAGACACTCCTTCCAATCTGTTTTGTTCTTGGTCAATTCATCATCGAAATATCCTCGGGAGTTGGTCGCACTACGACGAATTGTGGTTTTCACTTCTTTTGGGAGATTGAAAAACGACCTCATCGCAGATTGGAACGTGTTCACTTCCTGTTCGGGAAGACCGTGGTTGGCGATGTAAAAGAATCCCCACTCACTGGCAGCAGCTCGGACTTCCTCGATGATTTTGTAAAGAGCTCCGGCCTTAGCAGAACGCAAGGCGGTGTCCACTTCAGACTCGGAGGTGAAGGCCATCAAGGCTTCGATGTCGACGACTGGCACTTGACGAACGTCCATGTTGCTCTCGAGATTGCTAGTTGCAGAATGGGCCATGGCTAGTGAACGACTTCCACGGAGGGAGTCAATGTGTGCGGCCAGCGGAGACGGTGATGTTGATAAATGTTGACGGTGGATTGGCCACTTCGACCAAATCTGATGGGATTGGGTGGTATAAACACGGATTTTACATAGGAACTTAAGCCTTTAACCCCTAGATACCGCTGAGAACACTGGCGGATGCAATCATCAAATACATCGTCAAAAGCGATAGGAGTAACTTATCATTTTGAAGAGGGGGGATTTCTAATTTGATGTACCAACACAAGGCACCTCTGAAAATCAGTTTTCTGTACGGAAATTATACACTCTCGCAGCTGAAAAGATGACGATCCGCCAGTTTCTCAGCGGTATCTGTACACCTTTTCTCGGGGCAAAATGGCTTCTAAGCAATGTGGTTTTTAATCACTCGTGCAACTTAATATTTTCTCTGGTAAGTACGATTTTAAAGCAAAGTGACTAAGTACGATTTGTTTCTCAAGCAAAATGGAAGCAGTTTTAGCCTCCAACTTCACTGGTTTCAGTGGCTCATACCGGACCTCATTTCCCCCATTGCGCTCCAGCCCACACATGACTGACCCCACCACGCCTTCTCCTTCTACCGAAGCCAAGGAGTGCGAGCGCAATAGCGCCAAAAAGCGAGTCCTGGGTTCCTTTTTAGACGGTCAAGACTGGAAAAGCACCGCCCGCTTGAACAAAGTGCCCATGACTGTCGAGTCATTTCGAAGGGTAGTATCGAGGAGCAGGCACGCGGTGGCGTTCGACCGTCTTGTATGAAGATGACAGTGGAGGTGTTTTCGAAGTTGGAGGAATACTTGGACGAGAAGGCGGACATGAAGCTCGAGGACATGAAAGAGCGGCTACTCAGCGACATGGACGTCAACGCAAGCGTCACTTCACCGTGCGCCGTGCGCTCCACGGTATGCTCTACACGATCAAGGGTTTGCGCATCGAGAAATCTACGATGAATAGCAGCGAGAACAAGGCAAAGCGCATGGCGTTCGCCAAGGCGAGCACACAGGACAGCGCTTCTGAAAGAAGCGGTATGTTCTTACGCAGCGTTTGGTGTGGCGCATGGAGAGACACTGCTTGAAGAATATCTTTTTAGCGAGAGAGACGAAGACATGTCGTTAGGTCAGTAGGAGACGTTCGTTCCACTTTGGTTGGGAAAAGAATCGTACTTAGCCACATTGCCTAAAAACCTTATTATCCGATTTTCGATTTTTTGAAAAAAAAACTCTATGCTTAGAAAATGTGCCATTTTGCCCGAGAAAAGGTGTAGAATAAAATTGCGTTGTTAAATAACATTCACCTACTATAGTAACAAAACTATTGGAACCAGAAGAGCTTACGCATTCTCCTCACAATTTTTGACAGGCTCTACATAACAATGGCAAAAATTATTAACGCTTTTGTTGAAGAACGCGTAGCAGGAATTCGTTACGCTGTTTTCATACATTTGATTGGTCATGCCAGTTCGTCTTCCTCCCTGCAGTGAAGAATGGCGAGTCGCGAAGCCGTCGAAAGTAACCACGCTACCACCGACGCAACACCACAGCTGAGGCAGTTAGATGCAGAACAAGTTCGAAAAGCGTGTACCGCTGGAAGTACCAAGAACGTATACCGAAGTTACATGAAAGTGATTGCAAATTGGACTCGCGCTACTCAGCAGGATTCACAGCAAGTTTTTCGAGCAGGATGGCAGCATTTCGCTCGCAGTGTTTTCGGATGAGCACTTGGAGAATTATTAACTGGATGGGATGAACGGGGGCAAAGTAAAAGTTTCGACTCTGAGTGGCTACAGAAGTGCTGTGAAAGACTTGTACTGACAGAAGCGAATGGGGCTAACAAGTGCATACGAAGACGAAATGAAGCCATTTTCCTAAGGTCTGAAGCGTGTTGAGGGAGAAAATGATCAAGAGGGCCGTGGAAGACGCACACGATCACGTTTTCGCTATATCCTTTCACCCAAGCCGAAGAAGATCATCTATCCCAGTTGGGTTTGTCAAAAGTGCTGTTAATTGAGCCCACCAACCTGTACCAACACAGACCAGAACTTGCAGTCACTACGTTAAAGAGAATTCGGCAAGGAGTGCATGAAGCTAATTCCGCATCACGCACCGTCGCTTTCCACCACAGGAAGCGTAGCAGAAAGTAGTGTGTAGCTTGTCATTTTTCTAAGTAAAAAATGGCAGCATTTTCTATGCCTTGCCGGGTCAAAGTGGCTCCCCTGCGTTGATTTGTGAGACGGCGGTAGCGGTATGCTCTTGTTATCCATCATGAGCGACTTGCTGTGGTATCCTAGCGCCGAAGTCGACCTCATGCGCCGGGGTCGCAGACAAATATAATATTTTGTCCAATCACAGTACGCTACTTCAGCGTTACCACTTCAGGTTACGGAAGCTCGACACAAGTCATTTATCCAAAACCTATTAGAGGGCCAAAACTTAGTATGCAAGTGAAATATAGGTGACGATACCAGCAATTACCAACCATAGTAAGGAACATTTTACATTAACTTAGACGTCTGTTGGGTAGGGAAATGCACAAATAACGTTGAGAGCCGTAGACTATTTGAACTCTATCCAACTCGTACGGCCGGAGTGATATGACTTAGTAATTTCAGCACAACACATCAGATTTCATAGCAAAAACAAAAAGGGTGAACAAACACGACTTTAGTATCGTTATGCTAGAGGATCGTCACCTCGGCGAGTTCGCCAGCCTTCAAGGCATCGAGGAGATGTCACTCAAGGAGTTTGTCAACACTCGGCAGCTCCTCCAGCAGGACGCTGCCTTCGGCACTGCCGTCCACTCCATCAATCAGAGTGTATAGCTGCCCGCAGCCCTCCTGTGCGTCTGCGCTCGACGGCACGGATGACTCAGACGCAGAGCGTCTCGCCCAAAGGGCCTTGCGACGTCGTCGCCTAGCTGACGAACATCCACCCGACGGAGTACGTGCCGTCGCACAGGTTTCGGCCTTACCCGGCCCAGTGTCGGAGACACTCAGCGATCCCCTCGGTCGATGACCGATGTCGCTCAGCGGAGTACGTGTCGCTGCACAATCAATGACCGTAGTTGGTCCAGTGTCAGAGACACTCAGAACGTGCCGCCCCACAGTTCACGGCCTGAGAAGACCCGATGCCATCGGCAACCAGTGACGGTCCATGACCGGCGTCACTCGGCGGAGTACGTGCCGCCCCACAGGGATTTTGTGGGCTTTGCCCACACGTTGACTCACAGTCAACCAGCGCTACGCGCTCAACAGGACTGCAGTGGTGCCGTTCACTACTTTGACACACCAACTTCTAGTATCATAGCCGACTCGGCTCGATGCTCGCGCCAATAGCGCTTCTGCTTCCTAGCAGAGGTGGGTTCATGACTCGCCAAACCTCCACTAGAAGAGAAGTGCGTAGCACCTAAGGTCTTTAACCTCCAATCGATTCATGGCCCGTGGCGCTCCAACCACGCCATACCAAGGATGAGGTCGTACCTCGAATCCAGGTCCAGGACCAAGCAGCGTTTCACGCTATCGAAGTCCAGGAACTTCAGCCGCAGGTCCATGGGGACCTTGGCTACCGTGAAACGGACGCCCGTCGCTAGACGGACAGTGACGGTGGCACCTCTTCGCGCTCGCAGCGTCTCAGCATATTGCTGACTGTCCTCAACGGTGGAGCGTCTGACGTAGTTGCCAGACGCCCCCGAATCGATCAACACGATCCACGGTTACGTCCACCTGGACGACCAGCAAGCCCTGCTTGCTCACACATTCCGTGTTTAAGAGTACGGAGCTCTTCGGGGCTGAGCCCCAGTGCCTCTCACGCACTGCAGAACTCAGTTTTTCCCAGTAGACCGCCCCGTGTCTACTGGGAGCCGGCGTTTCCCTGGGAAGAGCCCGAAGCGGGACTCGCGGCAGGATTGTGGCCATTCTGGCCGGAGCGCTCTTTGCGCAGAGGGCAGTTGGGCCTCAGATGTGTGGGACTGCCACACGTGTAGCACCGGCGGGTGCTCAAGCGCTGCACCGCAGCTATTAGCTCGGCTACTTCGTCTTCAGCTTAGCCGAGGATCCATGGCTCGGGTTCCCCCGACCCCGTGCTGTTAGCACCGACCCTCGACAACTTAAAGTTGTGCTCGGCATTTAATGCCACACTGACAGCGTCCTCGAAGCTACGAGGGTTCTGACGGAACGCCTCCGTCCTGGCCACGTCAGCTCTCAAACCTTCCATGAAGAAGGTCACGGCGACCACCTTAGGTAGAGGGTCGGCAGCTATGCCAGCGATGAGCGTGCGCAGCTCTTGGACATAGTCCACCAAATCCTTCTTGCCCTGTCGGCAGGCAAGGAAGCGTGCCCGCACGCGATACGCCTGGTTAGGCGGAGCAAACACTTGCGTAAGCTTGGCCTTAAGCTCACCCCAAGTGGGGAAGGCCATTTCAACCGACGTCCCAGACGTCAAGGCCCATTCTCGTGCTCGCCCTTCGAGCTTAGAGATGGCGAACGCCACGCGTTGGCCTTCCAACTGGAGCATAGCAGCCCCCATGGCCATTTCGACCTCTCGGGTCCACAACAGGAGGTTCTCTCCTTCGTGCCCGTGAAAGGTCTTCACGCTGAGCGTGACGGGCTTAGCTCTCGGAGCGGGGTTAACCCCTTTTACATTCCGCTGAATGTGCTCAACGAGAGCGTTCTCATACGAGGCAAACGCCTCGAGGCGCGCGTTGACGGCCTCCGGCCCTTGAGAAGCAAGGTGCGCCATACCTTCAGGGCCCAGCAAGGACGTAAGCTTGTTAAGCGTGTCCTGCTGACTCGGAGTCAAGTGAGCGTACGCTTCTTGCTCCATTTTCACAGAGAAACAGTCTTCAACTCAGGAGTCGGATTGACTACAAATGCTACCAGATGCAGCGGGGCTGCGTAGGTGCACCGCACAGAGGAAGTTTAGTTGACTCGTAGAGTCGATTGCAAGGCGCTAGCCTTCGGTTCTATACAAGAACCAAGTAGTCCACTAAATACGGGACTCACAGAATCAGTGTCCCTATAATAAAGGACTAACACTAATTATGTAAAATGCAAACTGAATTGTATTGACTTTTATTGCCCTAATCCTAAATGTGACGGATTTAGTATCTAGCATACTTAATCCTAATCAAAATGCAATGTGTGGCTCTCAGCCAACTGCCCTCACATGACGTGTGAGATTCGATGTGTCACACACAGATATGTGACGTGGTGTCTACTACACCAAATGTAGCCAAGGTGCGCAGCGCCGTGTAACCCCGTTACACCGCGTGTGGCGCAACACATGCAGACCCTCAAAGGTCACCAGTAGCGATATGCGCCAGTACTGGCACGCACGTAGGTAATTCGCACTTGTGTAAGTTGTAAGACGCAATTTGACGCAGTGCACTTGGTTTGGATCCCCATTGGCCATAGCAAGTGCATGTGGTCGAATGAAAAGTACAAGCACAAGTACGAGGGATTTATGGGGAGCACAGGGCTAATTATTAAGACGTTTCAAAGTACCGACATTCCTATCTCTTAGGGCGCACCTGTCAAATCTCTAGATAGAGGAACTGGCCAATAGCGTGCCAATATGCTAATAACAGGATAAATCTTTCTCAAAGGGCACACCGTAGAAAAGGTCATAAATCTGGCTCTGCTGAAAGACTGCTCATTGCCAAAATGGCCTCGAAGCCTCTCCTCCCAGAGAGTATAAATGTAGTGCTGATGAAAACCCCGCCACGTTACACGTCCTCGTGTCAACCAGCGGATATTGCGTGGATGAAGTCGTTTAAACTGCGACTACGATCTTTGTGGGTGGATCATCTTCAAAATGAGCAATGAGGTCGCGCTCCAGACGAAAAGTTTAAGCTTAAAGTTCCATCACGAGACACTCTAATGGCGTGGATCACTACTGCATGGGAAAACCTGTCAGTTGCAACCATAGCGAATGGTTTCAACAGGCTGGCAATTCCGACGGACAAACGTGAAGTTGCAGCAATTGATCAGCAGTCGTACGACGTGATAATCGACAACCTCGTTGGCAGATTAGAAGCTCTCGATGTAGCTAGACGTAGGTGTAGACTTCGCTCTTCTTGACTGAAAGCAATACATGATTGACTGCACCCTATGTAATTCAAATCCTTGCATGTTTTATGGAGCTATCAGTAATGGTATGCCCAATGAGATAGGATGCTGTTGGATAACGATTTCAAAAATAGGGCAATCATTAGCAAAATCAACAGCGAAAATGGATTTACTTTAAAATGCCCTATAGCATTTTTTATTTTTGGAAAAACAAGTTGGACATGTTTGAAGTCACAAAGTATTTTATTATGCATCAGTATATAGAATACTGATGATGCATAATAAAATACTTTGTGTACCTTCGTGCAGGCACATGTCGACGTGCACAAAGAATTGATGTGTGACCCTGGCCTACGTTCATACGGTACTCATTTCGCGGGTCGTGTCTCAGAATGTTTTTGCTCTTAAACGAGCGACTTAGCTTATTGGTCCAAACCTCCCTCAGCAGCTCTCACAGAAGAATTTCGATTATAACGCCTATCCCGCCGCACTCTGCACGAACTCAAAGATTAATTTCAATAGGAAATGCATCCACATGACCCCTTCCAGGTGATCCCCAAACCAAAGATTTTTCAAAATTGCTTAGTTGAAACAGTGAATAGGCTATAATTAGTGGTACGAACACAGAGTGATGGTAACTGTAATTTACACCAGTATTTTTTAAATTTCCCGTAACTAATTTTTTTTCAAAAAATGATCATGGCATCCTTCCAGCCACGCGTTTCATTTCGAGATCCCCCCTACCCACGCACTCACAGAACCCGTGCTGCCAGTCGTGCACACCGTACCCTTCGCACGTGTTCACTCGTACGACTCTGGTTATGAGCGATACTAATTGCTTTTGTACAGTATGGACAGTGACGCGTCAGGGAGTGGGATGCCTCTATCTGGGGACGTTTTGCCGGACTTAGACAGGGTATGATTCGACGAATGGGAATCTCTCGACGCGTACATGGCCGAGTATCTACGATCTACAAACCAAAAGTATCGAGTGCGATCTTCTACGCCTGTGAGTACACGCAACAACAAGATCCGCGAGAGAGCAAAGTGGACAGAGAGTGATCTGGTTCCAGAAGATGCGGGGCCTCAGTACAAATAGTCGGAGTGTACCCACGCAAAGGACGATCAGAAGAGGGCGAAGGGAAACGTACTGGTCATGTCGTTCACATTACCAATCGCTCTGCTGGAAATGCTGCGACGCTGATACATGGCGAACGTGCTAAGCGGTTCCGCGTCAAGGTTACTCGTTCGACAATCACAAGGTGGATCCTCTCATTTTTGAGCGGTATACTTATGAGAGGACGATGAAGGAAAACTTAGAGTGGTAAATGAGATGAGCCCCGCTGGTTCGAAAACACATTTGATACACGAGTATCTCAAGAAAGCTACAAGTTTGTCGTATTATGCGATCTGACAGTCACTTAGATAGATTTGAACGTGGTACGTATATTTTTGCTCTGTATGTATTTGCATACAGACATGAAACTAGTTCTAAAGGATGTGCACAATCTGGTCCAGCGACTTAAAAGAGAGCGCTAAGCTGCAGCTACCGTTGAAGACCGTCTGGAAATTGTGCTTAGGAAATTTTGTGCAAGCCAAGTAAATGCTGCTACCGCCTTTGTTGATGATATCAACGCTGCACAGACCGTCACGATGCGAAGGTACTTTGAGACCTATACAGAAATAGTTTTACTTGATCCACGCACAAAACGAATTCTTCACACTACAAGCTGTTTAGCTTCATGGTACATTTACATTTCTGTCATGTAAGAGTCTGGCTGCGAAATCTCGAACGCCTTGCCGGACTAAACGAACTCAGGGCCAATTATCTTCTAGCGAATCAGACGACGGAGGCCAGCAATTAGGGCACTTCATTGACGAGATTGGGGAACGCTCAAAGGCCTCCCATAAATAAGTCAAAACGTCAAGAGCAAAGGAAGACCTGCAATCAAGAGAACCCAGAAACGAGAAGTAAAACCGAAACGCATAAAGGTTGCAAACGAGGATGTAGATCTTCTCGGCGAAACATCCTTGATTTCAGTATTGGACTTGAAGGCGGTTCGTGCAACTATTTTAACCGCATTCACCATAACCGATGCTGTACGGGTTCTCGACAGTCTGGAAGTCATTGATGCCCCACAGCGCCAAGTCCGTGTTGGTGCCGAAGAATAAAATCTCTGGGAAAAACATTACACAAGTGTTTCCGAAAGAGTTTGCAATTAAATGCCTGAATCGTATCACCGATTTTCGATCAACTCTGACAACGGATCAGGTGCAAGGCAGTTGACTAGGGATCAAGATAAATGCTATCGGGACGTTTACACTGACAGAAATTCAGGCGATGGTTGACTGGCATGCAGCTCAAGCCATTCTGGAGGGTGCTCGAGATACATTCTCCTAGAGGATACAAAAATATTAGTAAAAGACAAGCAAAACTACATCGTAATTTCCTAATCAAACGTACCGAAATGCATCCTTGAAGGGCTTCATTACCGCCACGTCCATTAGCTGGCACAAACCTGTGATACCTGGTGGTACAAATTGCACTTGCGTGCAGCACTGCTCTAGCGCTGTCCTCACGGAGGACATTTTGTGAACTTTCAGGCTATCCAAAATCAGTAGCCGACAACTTTGAACACTAGGCTTTCAAACCTATTTAGAGCAACACATTTTTATTAAACAACAACACATACAAAAAACTAAAACTTAACCGTACAATCCACTCCTTATCACGTCCTCATTGCAGAATGCCTTCTTTTGAACAGTGTGTTCCACGTCAGGTGCCCCAAATGTCGGATTCCAAACCTCATGTAAAACAGCCTCCCCCTGGAACACCAGCAAACACTATCAGTGGAGGCAATTTATTTCCTGTCGCTGATGCTGTAAGCAAAACGGATGCTCTAAAGCCGTTGATTTCACTACCTGTCAATTCAATAGTAATAACAATAAAAAAATGCCCAAACACCCTAAAAAAAACTGTAACGCCCACAGTTGCATTTCCAGTAAAATCAATGATTGTCTTGCCAGCCATATCAATGAATATAGCCGTTTGGTCCATGTTGAATACAGAGGCAAGCTTAGCATTCGCAGAAAGAATGCCGTCTTCTTCTATTACATACTGCAAGAATACATTTGTAACTAGATTTATCACACAAAAATAACCCATCTCCGTTAACCCGTTCGCGAACACAGTGACTTTGTATAAACTCAAGACAATTGAAAATGGAAGGTAGCAAAACGCCTTCTTCGACGTGTAGCCATTTCGAAGGGTCGGTGACCGTTAAGATGGCTACAACTCAGATCGGAGCAAAACGCTACCTTCGAAGTCTTTTAAATAAGCTCTGCTATTGGTCAAAAATAAAACTTCAATCTGCGAGTTCTAAAACACTTCGACTCGATGGTAGCATTTTGCTACCTTCGAGTGGGTACAAACATCATCCACTTTTGCAAAGACTATCGTTGGCAGCAATATGCATCCATGTGCGCGAAAGGGTTAAACAAACTAGCATTTTAAAAAGCAGAGAAATTTACCTCCATATCTGGACGCTTCGATCTGCCCTTGTGAGTGATCCGTCAAATCGACAGACGATTACGCTTGAGAAACGAAATATTTCCACCCCGACTACGCGTTTTAAATCGATGTGAGTCGTATTGAGCTAGCATTAGCAGTACCGCCTCACCCCTGTCCTAAGCGAAGTGCAATGTTTGGTGATTGCAACATAAATTTAAAATCTCCAAATTAACAGTCTCGAACGTACAAATTAATAAAAACCACTATTATGGTTACCTTTACATCTTGTACACATAACAATTCAAGTGTATTTCTAAATTTTAAATTCTTCATCAGAGCTGCTCTTGTATTCATCATCACTACCAATGACTGAACCTGTAGCACCAATATGACCCAAGTGCTCCAGCAACTCCGTAATATCATCTATATCAAATGTGGAATCTTGTGATTCGATGCTTCGTATGTCACAGAGAAGGTCTGTGCCAGCAAAACCACCAACAATAGTCTTCGAACTTAGATTGCTCCAGCTTTCGCAGATCCATGAAGTGATGTCAACACGCTTCGGAGCTACATCTCGAATTTGACGTAGGTTCCTGATCTTGCAAGGATTGGATCTTCTCATAAGCTACCTCTTGAATTTCTTCTCTCGCGATCGTCGCGATGTCGTCCTGTAAGCGCTGTCTTTCGTTCGAGCGATTACGTTCCAGTGCATGATGCTTAGCTATTTGAGCCCTTAAGTCGTCAAGCCAGTGACTCCGTAAACGACATTTATAGGGTTGATTCCAAGCGATGTCAGCGGGTTGGCAGACATACGTATAGCGAGGTGGGACCTTCATCATGAAGAGATTGATTGAAGCGGCATAATATTAACCCATCGGTCCAGTGACCGCTGAAGTCATCCCAAAGAAGCAATATCTTCTCCGCAAGATTGTCACGACTTCCAAAGTGATACTTTAGAAATGCAATTGAAATGTTGGAGTTCCACCAGGCCGTCGGGTTACCGTAGATACGGCAACCGTGTAGTGCTTGAAGTCCGTAAATCTCTTTTCAAATGCGTACACCAAACCCGTGTCTGACTGAGTCATTCTCCTGTTGTACATGCTCCCGACGTGACACACCGATTTTGAATATAACAAAGGGATCGTACTTATTTCCGAGCCAATCACCAAGCAACATTACAGTCGCGCGCTCTATATCTTTACCGGAGCATTTTACCCAAATTGTTCTTGCGCCTGTGGTGTTTATTGTTTTGCTACGAAGGTACTCAAAGAACACAGCTAGATAATACAACAATAGTTAGTTATTCCAACAGATAAGACTTCGCATTAGTATGGGGTCCTTACCTGTTTGGTCTGCGTTGAAAACGTTAGTGATACCGTGCTTAATGATGATTTTCTTTACCTCGGCGCTGAACTTTGCTTTAGCTGCGGCTGCATCATCTGGGGTCGTCTGTCCTTGGCGAGTGCGTGCACGAATCGAAGCTTGTGGCGTTTCATGAACCTCCGCCTCCATGAATGAGACGCTTTGAAGACGTCGCGAGAGAGGCCTTCATCACCCGCTACTTCTAATGCTTTAATCTGCAGCATTTGGGACGACACAGGACATCCCTCTTTGCGCAAGGAGTTAACCCACAGACAGGACTATTTGACTCTCAGCTTGACTTGATAAAATTGTAGCTTGTCCACTGTACCGAAAGTTCTTTAGATGGCCTTTGCCCTCTTCACATACAGCAGCGATATGCTTATCTTGTTTTTTTTTTTCATTTAGAAATCTGCTTCTGCTTGCGTAACTTTTCAGCATCAGTACAGGAAGGTTAGAAATGGTTAATAGCTTCAAAAACAGTGTGGCCACCGTCAATATATTCTAAAAGGCGCTTCTTGTAAGTATAGTCTACAGCGATACGAGTGTAGCGCCTGGGTTTTTTTCCTGCTCCGCTTGTGCGTGGTCTCGTCATTGCAGATATGGCATAGAAGAACTTGGAGTTGGTACCTATAATTATCACTTTCGAAACGGCATTTTAGCTACCTCCATATGCTATAAATAGACTATGGCGATTGGCTGTAATCGAACTTCGCTTAGGAGTAAACTTCGCTTAGGACAGGGGTGAGGCGGTAGGCACTCGACAGTCTAGAAGTCTGAATAGTACTATTAGTGATGACAGTCGAAAACAAATAACAAAAACTTTTTTTTTCTTTTTTTTAAGTCAGGATTCTTGATGTACATCGATTTACTTCGGGCAGTGTAGAACTTGTTTGGCGCTTCTTTTGCAAATGCTGTAATCATGGCTTGTTGACGTTTTCACCGGTACAATGTCGAGCGATGGCCACCGACATCTGCTGCAGCAGCTATCACAGATGTCGCTGCGTGGTTTAGTGCCTTTAACTTTACTTTATTCTTGTTTTTTGGACGTCACATTAGGATTTAAGCGGGAGTGAGGATGGGTGTCATTGGGGTGCAAGCGCTGAGTGAATGGTGCTGAGCGATTCAGACTTTTTACTTCTCGTAAAAAATACAGTCTGTCTATAAATTTTTTTTAAGAGGCAGTCTTTTTACCTCTGTCTCACTGAATCCGAATTTTACGGTATGTAAAACCTGTTTGTACCACTAGCACACGTCTAGTGAATATTCTACCATACCAACATTTATCGGACCCTCGGACCTAGGGGACCGTACCGAATAAATGGAACATTGAAGTGTACACACAAGGGAACCATGGCTTCTCATTCAAGCTTTGAACCCCACGGACCCCAATCGTTCCAGCTAGCACTCACTCTCGCGCCAACTACGGCGCACTTATATCTAAAGGGGAGGGGATAGTATGTCCATTGTGGTGCTCGTACTGAAGGTCAACCTAGCACTGGAGATGCTCAGGCTTGTGGTGCTCAGACTTCGCGCTGGAGCTCGCCTGACTGGTGGTCAAGATGGAACTCGTGGTTATGTTCGTGCTGAAGCTCTTTCTGTGGATGTTCGTGGTGTGCAGGTGTTCATACTAAAGATGACTGAGGTAAAACTGGCTCTGTTCCAGTCGCGGAAGTGGCAGGTATTGTGGCAGCACCTGCGGTAGCAATAAAGGATAAGCCCAAGAAGGTAAACAAGAAGTCTACACAAACACAGAACGGGATGCATAATCGAGTGTATTGAGAATGGTACTAAGCTGAATCGTTTTGTAGAGTCTTATCGTTGCGGAACAGCTTTATAAAAGACATTCTTACAAGATTAGGATTGAAGCGTTCTCCCTTTCGAATAGCACAAATGTCACCAAGACATTTGAGTAAGTCGAAGTCGTCATTTGAACGTACTAATGCTTTGTTGACTTCACGCATGAAGTACAACATGAAGACGCCACAGTCATGCGAATTGGTTTGAAGTGGCTTGTCGAGAAGCCCTTTACCACGTACGTTACCCTCTTTTTGCTGTACTTCGCTAACGCTTCTTTTCTGAAATATCCACATATTACCCGTTGAATTCTACCAATGTCATGGTATTTGTAAGAATCTACAAGGAGCATGAATGGTTTGAAGTCCGGAAACGCAAGTACGAGATTCTGTAACACAACGAAGCTCCAGTGTAGATCCAAGCACACAGGTATCAGTACCACATGGTGCTTCTCGTAGGGAAAGTCTGCTTTAATATTACGTACTTTGTCGTGCATAACAGTCATGTTTCTTCTGTTGGAAGTATACTCATTTTCGATTACTCCAAAAACTGAGTGTCGAAATTGAATGTCGTGGCGTTTGTAATTATATGCTCACGGATGAAATATGTTACCACTGTTCTATTAACCCAGCGAAAAGAATCCAGGGTTTTCAAATCCCGTTCCGACACTGCAAGCCTGTAAGACTTCTCGTTCGCCCGGAAGCGCAGGAATGTTGCTTCACATACTTTAGGACTCAACATCAAAGCTTTGAGATTGTACAGTTGGCTCTCCATCATCTTCAATTACCACAGGACAGCCCTTACTTCCGTCCAAAGTATTATCCGGAAACTTAAATGTGTCATACTTAGGCTGTTTGTGTAACTCGACACGTCATGATCTTCGCCTCTAGTGCATCCATTCGCTCATCTTGGCGCTTTGAATGATAGACTAAGTGATTAATAATAGCACCTTGGTGATCGATTATCTTCTGCTCGTTGCCTGGATTACTGTTAGAGCTGACAGCAGAAGTTGCTGTCGCGGTTGCGTTCATGCTTGAGGAAATACCAGCTGGAAGTGCGAGGTGCGAAGACCAAGCCAGAATATCCGCGAATTTGTTACCACTAAGTGTCACGGCATTTTCGATGCGAGTGATGGCTGGTGGACTGCCCAGGTTTAGAGCCTTCAAATGCGGGAAGTGGCAAAACACAGCAGAGGTGAGAACTTGGATAACATGGCGATCGACGTTGAGGCCATTCGTGACAAGATTGAAACATGACGCGAACAAGCCGCTGCACATCTCCGATTCGTTCAAGCGTCTGGGAGTTAAAGCTGCTCCCTTTGGTTTGTACCCCTCCAACACATTTGCAACTTTGTGGTATTCTTTGCTGTGTTGAATATGTAATTGAATCCCTTGTTCGTTGTGCTCATATTCCAGGAACCACGGTCAAATATCCAGCGCTCCGTCAACTCCTCACATCCGTTGGCGTGCTGAGCTCCTCCGCGGCGAAACGAGCGCGAGCTCAGTGCCTTCCCGACCCCTGCAGCGGGTGCGACGCGATCCAATATGCGGTTGACGTGTGAGTATATTGTGGGTGAGGTATCCGTACCTTTGGCAGTCGGAGTGGCAAGCGTGTTTTGGCAGCTGGGGTGTTGAAAAGCGTATATCAGCAGACAGCGTCGTCAGCAGATGCGTCGTCGGTAATGGGAGGTTGCCAATTAAATCTCGGGTCGGTGCGGATTATCAAGGCGTGCACCGTAGCAACTCACGGGTACGTGTGGAAGTCAGCATCGGAAAAAAGCGAGAGACCTTGTTCCTCCGATGTTTTCATCCGGATCAAGCGCAGGAACAGCACACCGTCAGCATCAACACTCACGTTCTGATTCTGTAGCATAGCGAGATCAGAGGCACGGCCAAAAAAATACCAAAGCAGGCACAACACAGCAGCGTCTTGGTGCTAGACCAATTTCCCCAGCATCGAGCCTCGCTAGATTCGCGATTGCTCAAAATGGAGACTCTTGACAGCTTCTGTTTGAAGCGAGAAGGTGGTGGGTATGTTTACAAAGCCATTCCTTGCCTAAAAGCTGATTTGAAACGAATACTTGTATGTTTGGGTAGCAATGCATGTTGTGAAACTGACTACCATCCACAGCTTAGCTTGTCTAATTTAGTACTGCATGACAGTGTTTCTAGCTAGTTGTTTGCCTTCGCACCAGGTCTACGAAAATAGAATACTCAGTTTACGGAGATCAATGTCAACACAGTAATTACTAGTGCAATATCAAACAAAACAATAATTCGCAATACCGCAATTTGCACTGTTTTGTTACTGCGCATCTAAGGTACAAGCGTCCCAGCGTTCCATAAGTCCCGATTGGCTTTCAAAAACATTAATCTCTCAAAGGTGGCCGGGCGAAGAACGGTGAGACGCCAAGACGTACTTGCATTCCGAAAAAAAGACGCTCACATCTGTTGCTGGTAGGTGGAATTGTCGAGAGCAATGGTACGTAGTTTACAGCTGAATGGCGCCCCAAGCGAGGTCGCTTGGCTTCACGGAGAACAGCAGCAGCAAAACCGGCGGTTAGAGGTTCTCGCTCAGGCTCGACTGGCTCTGCTCAGGTCTTGATAGAACTCCACCTCTAATTACTTTCACAACAGCTTTTTTGAAGCATGGGGCATGGACGATTTTCGCGTCGGCCTCGAGGTATTTGGACATCGCCGGGTACGTTTCGATACATGCATCAAAGAGGGCGCGTACCTCTTCCAGTGTGCGCTTGTGATGTTGGAGATTCTCGCAGATGCTGTTCTGCTCTTTCAACTTCTCGTGCAACGTCACTATACGTCGATGGTCACTCCCACGAGGGAGTGAGTCCTTCACAGCCCCCACATTCTTTGCTGCGTCTCGAATACAGATGTACTTGTCGATCATCTTCCACACCGAGGTCAGCGAGTTAGGTTTGGTGTCTCGGTTACTAGTTGTTTGGCAGACGAAGCGCCGTCATCAGACGACGAATCTGAGATATCTGCTCATCATAGTCAGATAGGAACAGTGACATCGCCAAATTGAAACGATGACTGGCACATCCCATGAGTGGGACGCCCAGTTTTGTAGCAAGAGAGTCATTTGTAGCGCAGTTGTCACCGACAAAAACTTGATCATTTCGGTAGTCTTGCCATAGACGTCCAGTAAAGCGCTCATGAACTCGATATGATCGTCTGCCGTTTGGCCATCCACCAGCGGTGATTGGTCAATCAGACGCTCGGAAAGGTCGCTGCCAGTGTGGAACAGCGAAAAACCCCACAAAATAATGGGTACCGGATGCCCAACCGTCGTACATGATACCAAACGACATACCCATCGCTTCGGCGAGAGCAGTGCCGAAGCGAGTGGCTATTCTCTGCATGTAAGCCTTTAGTGTTACTACAGACGTAGGCTGTATTTTCGCTAGCTTCCTTGTAAACAGGTTTTCGACCTCACACAACGGGAGGTTCCTCTCCACTACCCAGCGTAGCCAGTCGTAGATGTCGCTCGTGACGGCGTCGACGAACCCGAACGCCTCTAGGGATGTGAGGTTGCGACGCTGGAACTCTGCGTACTCGTCTGGATGAGTAGGATGCGCAGAGTGAAGGTGCGACATTAAGTTAGTGTAGCCTGTACGGCTAGCCTGCTTGCGTGGGAGTTCGCAGATGTTGCAGCGATGGGTGCCTGGCTCGAGCGCCGTAAAGAAGAAGGCGGCGAGTTGGCGGAACGTCATGGTGGGCTTGAGAATCGGAAAATAGAGTGGTAGCTAGTCGATCATTGCTGTGTCAGGGCGTAAAGAGATGGTTGGTTGTCAGCAATGGCTTCTTCTCGCTTAGATATTTGTATTATTGTGTCAGTATTATATTATATTGACTTGGGGTAATAGCAATAATACGCAATATAATAATAATAGTTCCGCAATTACGATATTGATATTATTTTTTCGGAGCCCTGCTTCGCACCACTACTAAATGCAAGATACATCCCAAACTTATCCATTACGGCCACAAACCACTTTCCACTCTCATCACACTCAATGCATTCCTTTATATACTCTTCTGTAACCTGTTCCGCCTTCATAAACTTTTTAAAGGCGCCGATTGCGGTAGCCTTAGCCCGCAACGTGTTGCCCGGCTGCAGATCTTCCAAACCCATTGCAAAGGTCCGATAAAATTGAAACATGGTAGTGATACGTCCCTGACTTAAAGTTTGACTGCGCATATAGATATTTTGGTCCGATACTTCCGAACGTGTGGCTTAGAGGACTCATTTAACCCTAGTCATATGATTCGCAGAAAAGTTTGTTTGTTTAGCCGTCTATTGGACAAAATATTTGATAGCACATTCTGATTCGTTAATATTTTAATACAATTTTCAAGTATAGTCCGATAGATGATGATATTCATCCATATCGAGTAGCTGTTATAGATGTGTAGCACTGGGGAGAAGGAACACACGCAGGACTCCAAATTCTTTCGGGCGTTGAACTGATGTCGCACCGAGGTGCGACGAACACCCGTCACAGAGCAGCACAACAGGTGTGTCGGCTCCAATGGCTATAGCAAAATGTTCAATTCATCGCTAAAGAATACTGCCGTTAAGGGTTCCTATGGCCGCGGTGTGTATACCCGAGCCATCAATATTGCAACTGTCGAGAGCTGTGCGACGCACGTTTTGATCAGAAAAAAATAGAGTGGTGGCACCGATCTTCCATCCGCACAGATTCCAGCAACTACTGACAAATGGAACGAAGACTCGGCTGCCTTTGTCCACACATTGGTTGACTCTCGGACAGCAAGAACTTTGTTCGACTGGTGCTTACTATTAAAGCTAGCCTCATCCATGTTCCAAATACGGCTTACACCAAGCTTGTGTTCGATGACGAGCCTGGTCAACACGAAAACATTGAACTAAAAGCTGCTCAGTCGAGCACGTGAGAGAGGCTCCGACGACCGCATCGAAAGTTCAGGGTGACGATCCACAAATCGGTTGTAGCAGCCAGATGTCAAATCTGTGACAGAGTGTAAATTGCCATGGATGGTTGGTATGGCGAATCTCGTTAGCCGCCTCGATTACTTCCCATGGCTGGACAGAAACCATACGGCGCTGTATAGCAGCTATCCAGGTGACGATATCCTCCTCGCTGTCAGCTAGCAGCACAGGAGCGGGACTGGGTCCCTGGCGCTCCAAGATTTGCCCTTCCCTACACGCAGCAACATAACGCTTTAGCGTCGTCCGAGACACTGCCGACGAGGTAACCACGGTAGTCAGTGACTCGCCAGCGAGTACGCGCTGTATCGCCTTTTCCAGCTCTTCTTCTGAAAAGCGAACATTCATCTTACTGCCGCAGCAGATACCTTCCGGAGGAAGTGAATTTTTGGGCCACGAACTGGTAAATTTTAGAGTCGTCCAATTAAAATCCATTTCCTATATTTTAGCACTTCTCATTGGCTGAAGGACGACAATGATCCATGAACTGGTCACGTTACAGACAACGACGGATATATCTGACGTCACTGAATACCATCCGCCATACAATTCGGAGGTATAATAAGGACGACAGACAAATTCGACATAACTTGTGATTGCGTACCGGACCAAAGGCTCCGGGTTTGTAGTTCGAATCTAAGGGGGGAGGGGATGAATGATTTGCACGATAGAATATTATGGATGATTGGTAGGGCAGTTGAAGGTGGTTTCCACTAAGGAAGTAATTATATGTAAGCTGAATGATCGGTTATGTGGAACTGCTTTCTGCCTGAATAGTGAGAGGATGAAAAAGTGTTGCGTGTTGTGGGGCTGAATGCAGTCAAATGGGATAATGATTGAGTCATGGTGGCTAAATTGCCTTGATCAGGTTTAGCTTGGTGTCAAGCTGACAGCAGTCGCGATAGACACGCATCTTCGTCGGTGCAAAGGAGATGATCGTTCCTGGTCGTGGGAGCATCGGATTGTCGGCGTTAGTGTCGTAGATCGACACAGTAAGAAGGAACTTGTTGGTCTCGAACGGATCGTCCTGCTGCGCGTCTTGAAAGACCTGCAACACAGGGGAAAACAAATGGTGAGATTGAAGAATTGCAACAAAATTACAGCTATTTGTTCGTATCATCTGAGATTGAAGAATTGCAACAAAATTACAGCTATTTGTTCGTTCAGCGGCTCGGTTGCTCGCTGTTCACCAAGATAGATGCGGAGCTAGCGCGTAGTGCTATTGACTCGATCATTCCGCATCCACAGGACGCGGCCCTGCACTCGGACAGAAGCCCGAGTTTCTGCATCGTCCATATTATTGGTGGTGATAAATTCTCGTAATTCTTGGTAAGAGTTATGTGTTAGAAATCATAGACAAAAAAAAGAATCAAAACAGAACCTTTGATAGTGTCGAAGACTCGACGCTTGTGTAGCTCCATCGCCTTTTTTAACTTCTTGATTGCCGAGACGTACTCACTGAGCGACGACTTGCTGGCTGCGCGCTCGTGCTTGGTTACTGAGCGCGATGGCGACGGCGGGGATGGTTTACGTAGGACTGTCACGGTTGTAGGCGCTGAAACGGACATTTCGGCAGTGCTTACTGCCGGTTCACCTACTTGGTGCTGCTTGGTTTGCTTCTTCGGCGGCATTGGAAGATCAAAAATGGTCGGATGTAGAGAGACTGGATGTTGGTTGCGCAGATTTTAGAATGGACTGAGCGGCTATTGTGATCTAGGCTGTGCGAGTGTGCGGTACTTCCGATCCCATCTTTCGTTGTACATCACGGTCTTCAAGTGTGGCATTTCTACTGCGGCCCCGTCGCGAGCGATAACAAACTCCATCTACCAAGTATGAGGTAGTACGGGACGCGGTGCTCTGCATGTTGTAGGATCCGAGCTTCAATGAGCGACAAAAGCCATAACGGTGGTGTTACGCTGACAGGCAAAATATATCCATGGGTGAGCTGGTCGATGTTGTGCATGCGTCGGCCATTGCAGCTGGCGCTGTTGAAGAAGCGTTCCACGGGGTTTGGATCGTCGAAGCGAACGTAGCAGTCGGTGGTAAGTGGCTAGAAGTGCAACAGGTGAGTGTGAATGGTCTTTACTATGCTGTTGTTTGCACTTAATTTGCTGATCTTCAAGAGCGTGTTGGTGACGATGGCTTCAACCTCAAAGTATGATGTTCAGGTCTGTGACTGTGAGGTCGACGACCAGACCGGCCTTGGCTGTGGCGACGGTTGTAGCAACCGTGCGGTAAGCATTGATCTACAGCAGCTACGAGTTACTTAATAGTGCTAATGTCATCTTGTCACCAGATGCACTATGAATGTGCAGTCGAAAGTTGCCCTTGTGGATTAATGTGTACAAATCGCCAACTACAAACCGAAACATCGGTCGCGACAGCAGTGGTCGACTGCGGTCGGAAGGGTGTCGGCTTAATCGCAATGGAAGTCATTAAAGCTGGTCAGTACGTTGGAGAGTACGTTGGAGAGGTGGTTTGCAACAATGAAGCCATGGATCGCTATCAGGTAGGGTGCTTGCGAGTCTGCGTTGTCGAACCTAGTAATGCTAACGCTAGGTTATTACTGTAGTCTTATCGAGGGTCTAAGCATCGCTACATGCTGCGGTTGAGCGCGGACAAAGTCCTTGACGCCACCCGTTTTGGTGGCCGAACACGCTTTATAAACCACTCATGTGATCCTAACTGTTCATTTGAAAAGTGGAACGTTCGTGGTCTCGAGCGATGCGGTGTCTTCACGATCCGAAAGGTGCGAGCGGGTGAGGAGCTGACAATCGAATATCAGTTCCAGTACGTTGCTAATGAGTTGCGGTGTGAAGATGGTTTTCTTTCCGTGTACCAGTCACTTTAGGTGTGGTAACATGATTGTGTTCGTGGCTAGCAGCAAGTCGAGGAGTGCTTCTGTGGCTCTCGCAATTGCAGAGGTGCCATTAGGTGGCGAAAACGCAAGCGACAGCGATCTGGTCAGGGGACGAACAAGCGGGTTATCCAGCTTACTATTGACCAGTTTCTTGTAAAGCAGGAGGTGGAAAACTGACTTCACTACTGCTGTCGCCACCTTTGAGCGGGAGCTCGACAGGTGAATCTTCTTGTTACTTTGTGGATGCACAGAAGCAACGAAGCTGCTTAGTAAATAACTTTCACCGTTCTTGTATGATACATTGACGATATTATATCTTCCATGCCTGAGGCTATAGTTTTACAGATACCAGCATAGCATCCCAAGCGTTGGGAACATGTCAATACGCGTTACGATAGTCCGGCGGTGGACTAACGTTTGGGTTTTTACATGGTTTCGCACTTGCTTAATTTGAAGTGCTTTGCTACTCAAGTTGAAGTTGTTTGGAATTCAAACGTTGGATGAACATTTATGTGTATTAAGAGGTGTTTGGGGTCGTTGTCGTTGTGCTTACTACACTGTACGAGATTCACACTAGTTCGTCTCGCTTCCGTATCTTTCATACAAAGCCACTACGACTGTCACTGCTGACAAAAGACGCGAGCGGAATAGGTTGTCTGCACAGCGACGTCGAGCCCGCGAGACACAAGACGTTGATGTTGTGTTGGTGATACCGCGGTTGAGTACGCCAGACAGGGTTGCGTCTCGATAGCTGAGAATGTGTCATGACGATTTATGTCGAACGGTGGACAATTTTGTTTACTGGATGTCATTATTGCTCAAGTTGAAGTGCTTTGAATGGTCATCGGTGTGCCGACATCGTTAGTGTATAACGGGTTGACGTTGTCGTTGGTTAGTACGTAGTACGTAATGTCACACTAGATTGTCTGAGATAGTGTCCGAAAGATTTAATAGTACTATTGACTGTCGTCTAAGTCACGCAGCGTCGGTATGACTCTTACTGTGGACGAAAGGCGTGAACGGAATCGTTTATCGGCCCAACGTCGACGTCCCCCCGAGACAGTAGCGGCAGGAAATGATAGGCGTCGTCGCGATCGAGAGGGTCATCGCCGTCGTCGGATAGCGTCGGCGGCTACTACTGTTCCAGCTTGCCTTTTGTCTACACCAGCACATGGAGAACCAACCCGTTCTACCGGTGGGTAATGCTCTGAACACCATCACGCATGGGACGATGATGCAATTCCAAGATTACACCCCGTGTCCGACGAGGCGAAGAACGCCACGCTGCAGCGCCTGCAGCTGGCGCTTGGAGCTGACGGACTCGACGAGACCGCGTGTGCGGTTTGTGACCGTAATGTGTTGTGGAAGTCAATCCGTCTTGTGGATGTTACTGATCGCGATCGCATCGAGAAAATGCGTCCTGTTCTCGCAAGCAATGATGATGACTTGCCGCAGCACCTCATAGCCGAGTACGATTGCTCCCAGTTGCACTCGTGCTTGAATAGCATGCTACTGTCGAGAGCAGGGATTCACGAAGCTGGGTTTGTTCAAGTTTGCGAAGAATGCAACGACAGTTTGTTGAAACAGATTGTACCGAAATTTGCGATTAAAAACGGATTTGCAATTGGAACGCTGCCGATACAGTTCGCGGACGTTACACTGCCGGAGCGATTGATCACACAGCCTGTATCTGTTGTCTGTGTGACGCGTGTCATGCGTGGGGGCGCCCATCGCGCGATCCGATCGCACTGCCTAGCGTTCGACGCCTCACCAGGTCCAGCGGCGACGCTTCTACCAATCCCTGTTGGAAGCGTGTCAACATATCGTGTTGTGTTTGCTGGACCCTTCACTACGGAACAACATGCGCGTGTACGTGAAATGCACCGCGTTCGACGCGAAGTTGTCGACGACTTGCTTATTTTTTACAAGGGGCACAACCCATTGTACGCATCCATTTCCGTTGTCAATAGTTCTGGTCTTTCGGTTGACGCGGTCGCCGAAAATTTAATCATTGAGGTCGCCAATGCTGCTGCGGAAGTCGCCGACATCGACGCAGAGCAGGACCGCGTTGGCAACGTGACAGATGTGGATGTATCCACACAAGAGGCCGACGTAGTCGAACGTCGAGTGGTTTTTGTGCCGGACGATCGCGAAGTTACAACGCAGGAGCTGCACGCTGTGTCTGGGCACCCGACGCCGGCCGTGCCTGAACCGCATTTCCTAATACGTCACTCGACCAAGTTCGCTGAAAAAGATCGCGTGCTGTTTGCACGAATGTGGCCTCATCTCTTTCCGTATGGAAGAGGACATCCTGGAGAGGAGCGCCGCGTTCCGGTGTCCTTCGGGGCGTGCATCCGGCATTACTGCATGCTCAGCTCGCGGCGATTTGCAGAGGATGAGCTGTTCACTCTAGCGAGCTTCGACTACTTGTCGGTGCAGAAGATGTATACCCAAGTAGGACTCAAGTGCCGCCGAAATCCAGTGCTTTTTGAACCGTACAGCGACATCTCGGAGGAATCACTGCTCCAAGCACTAAGCGAAACAGAACTTCAGCGAAAAGGTTGTGCCGCATCCGCCAGAGGTCACGACTCGAGTGCGACCGCCTTTCTACGAACGGTTGAGCTTAGTGGCAGTTTGATGTGGGGCAGCAACGGTGAGCGGGCGCAATGTCGACGCCAGGCATTCGCGTACCAGGCACATTTTGGGCAACCAGCGGTCTTTGTGACCCTCACACCCAACGTAGCGGATTCGTTTGTCATGGCGCAGTACTGTGGTGTAACCTCCGTCGATACCTGTTTGATGTCCCGTTGTCTGCGCCACCAGGACGGTCGACTCTCCATAGCGCAGCCATGCGGAACGACGTGGCATCTGCTAGACTGTTCATACGAAACATTGACGCTTTCATTGAGCACGTGCTTGGTGTGCCTCTGAAGCGCATGAAAGCCAAGCCGTTTGACGGACTGTTTGGGCCGGTACGAGCCTACTTTGGCATGGTCGAAACTCAAGGCGGTGGAACGCTCCACGCTCATTTCTTGGTATGGCTGGAGAATGCGCCACCAAACAGTGAAGCATTGACCGAGCAGTAACAGCACATGGTGAGCAGTACTATCGTGATATCGAGGCGTTCACGGACAGCGTTGTGTCAACGTCGATGCCGTTGAACATTGCTAATTCGACGTGTGTCTTCTGCGGGCACTCCTACGCCGATCTGCAGCAGCTCTCAATACCGCCAGAGGCATACGAGGACCCGAACAAGCAGGGCGATCAGCTCCACGGTGAACCGTTGCTGATTCAGTGCGCTGGATGCGGAACCAAATTGAGCTCACAACACGTTATCCGGCGCATCTTGCTCGACAGCCGACCGAAATCGTGGCCGGCACAGATGCGACCATACTCCTCGGATGAGCTGAAAGCGGCCGTACGGTTAGAAACGCGCTGTCGGGGAGGAACGGCAGCAGCGAAGACGGCCATTTATCAACGCGTTCTCCATCTATTCGAAGGGACAGACTCAAGTAGTAGCGACGTTTATGGAGAGTATCTGCGGGGCTTGAATCAGTCTCCGCGCCGGCTCGAGCGGCGAGAAGATGACGCATTTCTCAATGATGGTGTCACTAGAGCATTGGTGATGATGCCTCCGTCAGTTGATGATAACCGGTTTGCGCCACGAGTTATTGCGTTCATTGTGTCGGTGCTCGTCTTCATGTTCAATCTTCACTGGTGGTCGCATGCTGGAAGCTGCTTTAAGAAGAGCCGTGTGTCGACGCCCGGGCAGTGCCGCTACAAGTTTCCACGGGATCGAGCTGTACGCACGTCGTGCTCGAGTGACGGTGTCACGGTCGCAAGACAACCACCATTCGAGTTCGTCAACGGCTACAATCGTGAGATGATGCTGGCGATCCAAAACAAGCACTTCGCACCACTTGATCTCCTAGTCATTGACGAGGTGTCAATGATGTCCAAAGCTGAATGGTTGAAGCTCGACAAGGCGCTTCGGCAGTACAAGCAGGTTCCGGGCGTGCCATTCGGTGGCGTGCACATCGTGCTCGTGGGAGACTTTTTGCAGATGCCTCCGGTTAAGGCTGACCCAATCTACGTGGATCCCGCCGAAAAACGAAAGTCAACCACGGTCGATGTGGAAGGCTTCGAGCTATGGCGGCAGATCAACACCGTCATCATGCTTGACGAATCCGTGCGTTTCAGAAACGACCCAGAGTGGGGAGCGGGCTGTGGTCTTGCTCGTCTCGGCCAGTGGACGCCCGAATTCATCAACCTCGTCAACAGCAGGGTTCTCAAGTCATCTCACCATCCGCAGCAGCAGCAGCACGAGCCGGCATCACAATTGAAGCTCCGAGACGAAATCACACCAGAAGCGGTCTTCGTCACGCCGGAGAATACGACACGCTTGGCCATCAACAACGCTTTCGTAGCCGAGACCGCGTCCATGCTGCCCAACAACGCATTTCCTATTAGGATAGTTGCTAACTTCAAGGGTGCGCTGAACGGCCTCAGTCAGAGCGATCTGCGCTACGTGATGGGCCTCCCGGACAATCGATTTGGACGCATGGCGCCTTATCTTGATCTCATTGAGGGCATGCCCGTCCAGGTGACGCAAAATGTTGCAATCACAAAAGGAATCGCAAATGGCACACTCGGAACACTCGAATCGGTGCACTTCCCAGAGGATACCAGCTTCCGTCTTGTGCAAGACGGTGTAACCAACACGGTTGTACAGCTGCCGAGTCGAGCTCCAGACTACGCCATGCTCCGCGTCTCGCGTCTGAATGCCTCTGCAATTCGGCCTGGTGTCGATCCCTACCTCTTTCCTGTGTTTTACGCCACTGAGGCGTACCAGAAGATGACTATCACGTTGCCGAGAGCCTCGGACGGTACACCACGTTCAATCACAGTGAAGCCTCAGCAGTTTCCGTTTGTGTGCGCAGTGGGCTCGACCGTGTATAAAGTACAAGGCGGGACTCTCCACTCGATGGTAGTCGTGGACTGGCGCTCCAAGCATCACATCGTCAACAAGCCCCAGCAGACGTATCTGCTAGTGTCTCGCGTCACATCACGTTTTGCATTCATTGCATTACACCCGCTTACCAGTGAGCTTGCGGCGTGGTCGAAACCACCTACAAGCGCAATCCATGAAGAAGTACGGCTAAACCGACTGAGCGACACCAATCTGGCGATGTTTTATTCATCAATGTCTTCCACCACTGCCACAACGCAATCTCTTTTTGCTCGAGCTCGCTCAACATCGTGTCCACCTTCGCTGAATATGGATAAGTAGTTAGTAGTCATTATTCGTCGTAACACGGACCTGTATGCACACCCACGATGATACGCCAAGTTCAGCCAGTGCAACTTCGAAGCACATGAAAGCCATCCATGAAATCCCACAAGAACGTGAAGACGAAGTAGCTCGCGAACGTCTCACAGCACTGAGTCCATGAAGTATCACAACAGGTCGTACGCCTGTGTCATGCGTTTGCAGTAGACCACTCTCGATCCGCTCACTAGGAAGCAATGCAGTATTGAACGATACGATACCGTTGAACACGACATGATGAACTCCATGTCCACACCACACTTGATGCTTTAGTAGCTCGTATGCCTGCAGTCTAGTAATAGCAGACCGAACACCAGCGCCACCAAGAACGTCGCCGCTATGCAGATGGCGAGAGTGTGTCCAGCGCTTCCAGCCCGATTAAAAGTTTAACGACGGTGTGCCCCCGTACATGTCCAAGAACTCTCCAGCAAGCAAACTGGTCCTGCGTCGTCGCGCTTGCAGCGAAAATCTTCATCAGCCGAATGTCCATCGTGCAGGTGACATGGTATACACCAGCACCAATCACTTCCGCCACTTAGATACCACCATCCAATTGCGGTTCGTCCACAGACACATCCTCACCGCAGAATCAGAAGTGTCGAACAGGTAAAATACCTCTGCTGACGACTGGTGGATCATGCTGCCAATGGTACACTCGCTAACCTTACGGACGCTATTTGCGTTTCATCGTTGCTGAGCGAGCGTCCAGCCATCTCGTGAGTCGTCAAAAACACAAACATCAAACTCCACGATGATCGCCAGACACTTCATCATCTCCTTTTGAGCTGTAGTGGATGACGTGGCCCACGATGTGCATGTCCAGCATGTCCAGCACCTCGCCAGCCAGCCGAACGTCTTGCCGGCCAAAACCGCCATCACCATGATCGCCTCACTTCTACACCTCGGACTGTACGTCCAGCTGCTCGTAGTAGCCCCTATCTCGCCCTTGATGGAGAAGCCTGTGTTGTGGCGTTTACGTCCATGGCTGTCGACTTGGCGGTGCCTATCCAGCAGCGATAAATCGTCAGCGCAACCGCAGCGTTTCATGCTGGTACCGGTATTGGAATGTTGCGAAGATGTGGACCACACAGACGTACCCTACGATGTTGCCGACATGGTGCTCAGAAGTTGCACTAAGTTGCAGTAGCGGTGTTGCACGAAGGTTGAGTGATGACAGACACGGCCCCTGTGGACCCCCCTATGATTGCGTACCGGACCAAAGGCTCCGAGTTTGTAGTTCGAATCTGTATGAAATTTGTGAACGATTATGGCTAAGTTGTTTTTCGTCAGGTAGGACGCTTGAAAGTGGTTTGGCCACGGCACAGACGTATCAAGGATGGTACGTAGCGTAATGATTGTGTGTACATAGTGAAATAAGTGTTTGAATGAGTGGGTTACTGGCATGTGCGATCATTCAAATGCAATAGTTGCTTCATGGTGGCGTAATTACGTTGATGAGGTAAAGCTTGGTGTCGAGCTGACAGCAGTCGCGGTAGACGCGCAACTTGGTGGGTGCGAACGAGATGATCGTTCCTGGTTGCGGGAGCATTGGATTGTCAGCGTTGATGTCGTAGAGCGACACCGTAAGCAGGTACTGGTTGGCTTCGAACGGGTCATCCTGTTGTGCCTCTTGAAAGATCTAGAGAGCGTGCAAAACGTTATGGTGAGTGCATGTACATGAGCTGAAGGGAAGGGCTGTAGTGAGCCGCTAGCAACGCAAAATTACCGCTACTTGTTCGTCCAGCGTCTCGGACGCTCGCTGTTCGCCAAGGTAGATGCGGATGTAACGCGTTGTATTATTCACTTGATCGTTGCGCATCCATAAGACTCGTCCTTGAACTCGCACAGAGGCTCGGGTGTTGAGGTCATCCATGTCATTGTTCGTGATGAAGTCGCGTAAATCTAGGTGAGATCATATATGTTAGAACATAAAAACAAATTAGAAACAAGGAGGTACCTTCGATGGTGTCAACGAAACGGCGTTTGTGTTGCTCCATCGATTTTTTGAGTTTCTTAACTGGCGAGACGTACTCGGTAGGCAGTGACTTCGTAGCAGTGCGCTCATGTTTGGGCGCTGGACGCGGTGGAGACAATAAGGGAGAAGATGACTTGCCCAGGAGCGAGACGTTTGCCGGTGTAGACATGTACGTTGAGGAGGATGGCGGTGTCGGCTCATCAACTTGCTGTAGCTTTGCGTGTTTCTTGGGAGGCATGGATAGCAGGATAATGCTGGCGTTATGAGAAGCGGAGTGTTGGACTGCCGAGCAAATTGGAAAATGTGCTGTTAAGTTTGTTGGTCATGAATACCGCCGTTAGTTGGGCGAGGAGAAGTTCGCTCTCGTTCTTCGTTCTGAGAAGTAGTGTTCAAGCGCCATTTCCCTGAGACCTCGTCGCGCTAGTGATATGGTTAAAACTATGTATGAATCGCCCTGTTGCTTCAAGAAAGACGAGACGTGGGGTAATGCGGGACAGGGTGCGGTGCGTGCTGCATGAGCTGATCTTTCCATGATGAATTGGTGCTGGCCAATATCCATGGTCGATCCGACTGGTGGTGTGCATGCGTCGTCTATGATGGCTAGTTCGGTTGAGGAAGCGTTTGAGGCGGTTCGGATAGTGGAAGCGAATGTGGCAGTCGGCGGCAAGTGGCTTGAAGCGCAACAGGTAAGCGAAAATGTACGTCGTTGCCGTACCGTTCCCACTCCAGTTGCTGATTGTTTTAGTTGGTTTGCGTGTGTTAATGTACTGAATAAACCTCCAAGGGCGAAATCCAGATCTGTGGTTGTACAATTGATGACCAGACCAGGCAGGGTTGTGGGGAAGACTGCATTAATCGTGCCGTACGTGGTCGTAGACAGTAGATACATGGCATGTGAGGGTGCTAAGGACATGGTTGTGGTAGATGCGCTACGAATGCGCAGTCGAGAGCTGTCCGTGCGGAATATTGTGCACAAACCGGCAGCTGCAAATGGGGTCTTTCGTCGCGACCGCAGGGGTAGACTGTGGTCGAAAGGGGGTTGGGCTGCTGGCGATGGAGATCATACACGCTGGCCAGTACGTAGGCGAGTACGTAGGAGAGGTGCTAAACAACCATGACGCCATGATACGCTATGAGGTAGGGTGGTTGCCAGAATGTGCACCACTATCACCACATAACCTCCCTTGGCTAAAGTCAATCCAGTTTGTGTCCGCCGTCGCAGCTGTGAGCAGTGTATAACGGAGTAGTTAATATCAAATTCAAATGAGAATGTTTACTGCCATCATGAGTCGTAATACGGACCTGAATGCGCCTTGTACCAGGTGATTCGGTTCCCCGATCTCAAGCGAGAATATCCGACGTCATTTCGTCTCTCAGTGAGTTCACGGATGAAAGCCCCCTTTCCGAGATCCAGTTAAAGCAACACGGCGCTGATATCAAAGTTAACGGAGAATAAAGCCACACTAGTACTCAATGAGCTGCTAATGTCGTCATCACCATCGAATCAGGCTCCGCTATCGAGAACATTGTATTCGTCCTAGTCCAGTATTTAGTTGTAATGAATGACCCTCATCTCCAAAGGACGCGAAAGCGTAGACGGCACGTCATGACCAGCGCTCTCTTCTCATTTGATCAGCCTTTGGATGCGTCTTGAAAGTCAAGCTTCACCCAATCCACGTTTGCGTCGTACTTCTCCTTCTCATTTATACCATTCAGCATCTCTCCAAGAACGACTCAAACCACTCGCCGTGGCGTCATTGCTACCGCAGTATCAAGTAAAGCGTTGACATGTCGTCGTTTCTCAACGACCAAGGGCGTGGTAATCGACAATGAACCACAACTTTGAGAGATTGATGACAGATGCAGTGACCTTGCTCTCGTTCCGTTGTGCTTTGTAAGGCCTACTGCTGCTGCCACGTCGAGTAAATTCACCCATGTCCAGAGTTCTACAGGCAAACCTGCTCGAAATTAACACGCGCCATGAACGACAGCAATCGTAAGCAGAAATTCGGTTGGTAAGCCTCGACGGCTCGCCCATGACGATCACACTGACCTGTCCAGCGAGGTCCACACCTCAGGTACTCCATTCGTTTCATCAGCTCCACCATCCTGCCCAGCATGTCCAGCACATTGTCCACCTAGTCGAACTTCTTTTCTACTAGAACCGCCGTAGGAACGCGCTATATGTAAGCATGTTGCGGAACGTGGACGCCTCTCAGCTCACGTCCATCTGCTGGTAGTAGCTCGTGAAGCGACGGATGACTAGATCGTTCACTTCGTAGCTTTTGTCTTCATGACTTGTGGCCGGCGACTACGCCCATGGACATCACCTTGCCGGCACCCTTCCGGCAGCGATGAAAACGCTCTGCGAGTGGCAAAGGTGTGGACCACACTTAAGTTACTGCCCACAACGTTGAAGGTGCTCAGAAGTTGCACTATGTTGCAATAACGATGTCGCACGAAGGTTGAGTGATGACAGACGCGGCCCCTGTGCACCCCCCTATGATAGTTCTCATATAATTCGAACTACAAATAGTTCTCATATATTCGAACTACAAATTAGACAAATATATTTTTGTTTTACGCATAGATGGCACGGGATATACCATAAAAAGGTGTGTTTTCAAACTGATATTTCTGGATGCTTAGTAATAGCTTTCTGGAAGCTACGAATTATAGTCTCTTTTTTAAGCGCATCCTAAGCAGCAATTGTAGCGTTAATTGCGCGGATACGTTTTTCCTTAGCGGAACCGCCGGCACGACACCTACCACTGCTTCTGATCTTGGCCTTTAGTGGGCCCAATATTCCCACATCTAGCGGCTGGCAAATACCAGTGCTATTTTGGGGTAATTGAACCACTGTAGCATTTGCCTCTTCGACAACTACCTGCTGTCCTTCTTCTGAGACGTGACACTCAAAGTTGTCAAAAAGAAGGACAGAAGGTTTGTCTATTTCAAATTTTAACAGTTTTCAGCATAGAACTTCCATTTAGCAGCATCCATCCACGCATTCTCTTGAAAGGCGTAGAAATGCCCGTCCGGATATTCCTCCATCTCCTTAGCCTGTAGTCGACCACCGGGAACGCCTCGGACGATGAAGAGAATAAAATTAAAAAATTAAGAAAAAAAAAGAATAAAATGAAGCCCCTTACCATCATCCGCGTACGGTTAGTACAGCCGTCATGCGGCCAGCATGCTTGTTTGCACCCAATATATGAGCCGAATCCTTTCGCCCTTTGCCAGCCCATAAACGCAGAGGTGGCATGTCAAATAAAATAGCGGTTTCATCAACGTTTAACACGCCTCCTCCCTCGTAGCAGCTATATTGCTTCCAAAACGCAATAGAAAACGCAGCACGAGTTTCTTCCAGGTCGTCCGTAGAACGTTTAGCAGCTTGGGGTTTTTGAGAAGAGAATCCGTAGCTAGTATAAAAACACAATAAAACCAATAAAGTTAACTTATTAACGACCAACATATACATTTCGTAAAATATGGTTACCGATTGGCAATGCGTTGCACCATGCGTTCCAATGCACCACTGCACTCAGATAACCTTGAAACATAAGAAGACATCCACTCCGGATGGATCGTCCACATGAACTCCCTGCAGTAGATAACACCTAGAATTACGAATGAAATCAATATTTTTTTAACATATCGATAATATAAATACAAATGCGTTGTTTTACCGCTTCATCTCGTCGCACATCTTTCATGTAGGTACACCAGGAAATATTTCCTTGCGTCCCTTCAGCGTCTTGGATGTCGAGTGTCCTTTGAAGTTCCAAATGTCCTCGGCTTGGTTCCTCCAGTCGTAGATGGTGGGCCGGGCAATATTAAGTCGTTTGCCGGCACGCGTAACACCTAGTCGCTCAGCCAAAGCTAGCGCTTCTCTCTTCTGCTTAATAGTGAAGCTTCTTTCGACGCGGCCCATGCAAATTTCGCAGTGAATTAGCAAAAGGGTAGTAAAGTTTTAGCTCAAAGCCAATCGTTTTGCTGTCCTGTATTAGGGGTTCTCAATTGTGCAGCAAGTAAAAAATTTTGTGCAGCAAGTAGAGAATTTTTCCGGACATCTGATTGGCCGAGCACATTTTTCCCGTTCTGCATCAAAATTGATGCAGGACGGTTTGCAGCAAGTTAGCTTTTTTTTGCTGGCACCGGCCGAAGATCGCCACCTCATTCGAAAAGCCGCGTTCTCCGCCGCGCTCTTGTGAGAATGACTGTTCCTCAGCAGCGGCCCGCGATATCGGCAAGCCCGGCGCAAGAAGTGGTCACCGCGGACGAAAGTCAGTTGAACCTGACAGTGACTAGTGAAGCTATGGGGGCACCAGCTCAAGTGGCCTTTGCTTCGTCTGGTGATGAACCCTCAGAACAAGCGTGTTGTTGGAGAGGCTGCAAGAAGGTCTCAAAAGACGAAGGTGGAGAGGAGATTAAAGGATGAAGTAAACCAGGTTGCGACCGTGCCGTTCACGCGGCACGCGCTGCTGTGATGATGTCTCTATTTGGAGCAAGCGACATATATAAAAAGACCGCTTGCGGAAAGCGCTACTACAATGCACTTTAAAACAGACCTCTCCACCTACATTAAGTGGAGGCACACTCCGCCTTTAAATGGTTTTCCGCCCATTGTCTTAAAGGCGGGGTCATCCTTCACAAATTCTACAAGGCGGAAAAACTCGGGGCGTTGGAGGCGAAAGTGCTTGAGAAACTCGCTGTCGCTGGTATGTTCGTGGTTGTATTGAATCTTCGGCCATTACGCCTTCTGCTGCCGATACTGAGAAGCCCGAGTACCGTATCTAGTTGCTTGTACACGCTGGTATTCAATCTCCCAGTAATCGTTCAGCTCGTCCTCTCCCGAGTCCTCGTCGCTAAGTATCCCCCTGTTGGTGGCAGCGGCTTCCCGCTTGGTGATAATTTCTCGTAGCTCTCGCAGCTTACGCTGCTTAGCTGATATCTTTGGCATGCTGGGTCTGCTTCTACAACGTTCTTGAAGTAGGAGTCGCCGCCAAAAAAATCTACTTGCTGCTGCACTGGCAAAAAACTGCAACGGGGCCCTCAATAACGAAGCGTTTGATTGGCTAAAAACGTTTTGCGCGAAACGTCGTCCGAAAAAAAATACTTGCTGCACAATTGAGAATGTAACGGGGTTACACGTACAAGTGGAAACACCACTTGTAACTCTAACAGTTGTGATAACTGTTAGAGGTTGGAAATGGGCCTTAGACCTTGGTGTGCTGTACACACCATCGGCTACATGGGCAAACCACATCATTGGGTGGTTCGCGTGCATTAGTACATGTTATTGGTAGAAAGTAATGGATTTCTACCAAACACTGAGCAG
The DNA here is from genome assembly GCA_018806915.1 of Phytophthora colocasiae. NCBI lineage: Eukaryota > Oomycota > Peronosporomycetes > Peronosporales > Peronosporaceae > Phytophthora > Phytophthora colocasiae. Next base: position 1,911,534 of record JAGKQI010000061.1, on the reverse strand, counting down.
ATACTCTGCCAACCACACGTTGGTATATCCTTTAGAAATAGATTAAACAGTTTTAGGAGGTCCCATAATTGGCTTCGTGCCAAATTCAATAACAGTTCTCATTTTTCGGTATTTGCCGTTTTAATTCGTTTATATTTAGTTTAATTATACTTATTTAAATAAGTATATTTAAATTAAGTCTAATCTAATAGCACGCTTCTTCATACACGTGTACGCCACCTAGTCGGTCTAAGTTGACCCATTACACCTTTTCCTATGTAGTGTAATTGGAGATTTCAATTTATACACACCACACGCTGAGCTTAGTCTACAATATAGAAGCAAGTAGAACAAAAGTATAAGTAGTCGTACAACCACGTACATGTACAAACCTGTCAATATGACTACAAAATAGTGCCAGATCACTTAACCCCTTCTCTCCTGCCATGCACCTCATTCTAGTATGGCGTACATAGCCGCATGCGGGAAGCAGTATAAAGTCTCAACAGGTTTCCCTAGCAATGTCGTAACTTCTCTAACTTCGAGGAACTCGTGCAGCACCTAAAGTCGTAACTTCATCCAAAACAAAAGCGAAAGGCTACTAGGAGTAGTACACTGAATCTGACAACCACACATAAACTAGCAGAAAATGCACATCAATTCAAGAATTATTGCGCAATGACCTGCCTACATCAAGGCAGTAAGTATTGTAGAGCGCATCACATCATCACAGCGTCGCTGCGACACAAATTACACGTCGCCAGTCTTCCGGCGCGCAGCTCGAGTTTGCGGCGCGTTTTCTTCCTGACACCTGCTTTCTTCCCACGCCGGCGGAGCACCGCCTTCTTCCCCAAGATAACTGGAATGCTTTTGCCACAGTCAAAGTCTTCGTGCCATATAGCGAAGCACGTTTTGTCTTGACCTTGGTACTTAAGACGTATCTTGTTGCAGAGACAGTACTTCGTAGTGTCGACGGAGCAGCGCTCACAGAAGAAAGGCGTCGCAAAGGACGTCTTCTTTGGGTTAGTCCGCAAGAGAGCGCAGCCCTACGCTTCTGAATGCCACTGACCGTCACCCAATCTTATGATTGCTCGAGAGCGTGCGAGACCGAACGGGTGTTCGTCTGTGTTTCTGGATCGGTGGTAACAACAACGTGACATGATGTAACTTCAGATTTTCTGGCGTCATGGTGCTGGTACCCAGTGATGTACCTGGTTACATTTGGTTTTGGAGAGGGAGTACGAGGGACGTGGCTGCACCCGTGTGATATCTGTGGAAGATTGTGGATAACCTTCGCCTGACTGTAAAGGGGCCCAAAGGACCAGAAGTGTACTTCAGAGTGTGCACAACTCTGGAGGTCAACTACACTCTGTCTGGTCACCGGACTTTCCCCGACGATGAGTGCCTAAGTTCTGGCGGAAAGTCTCTCAGAAGAACGTATCTCTGAGAGACCTCATCCCGTTACCGTCCAGCGCGACGATGGATGGTTCAAGGATTCACATATTTACCCGCAGAGACCAAGTATCGCGCGCCGGACGCCGCGCACCCGCGCAACCCTCAAGATCTTCATGTACGTTGTAGCATTGGTGCTCCGTACTCTGGTTCCGTACTCAAGACTCTGGTATCTCTAACTCTGAGTGACTAAGACTCTGAAAAGCAAGTGATATCAGACTCTGAAAACCAGGATACCAGACTCTGAAACCACCGAAGATCCAAGACCATACTGAAACCAAGTGAACCCAAGTTCAAGTCACGCATTCAAGTGATTACTGACCTGCACATCCCCCGTAATGACGTCTCTACCTGTCAACCCATCGAGATCGGCTGCACAGATTGCATACTGAAGCCAAGTCAAGATACCTGATGCATACGAGAACCAAGTGTACCTGAGATATGAAGACTGACTGCTCAAAGGACGCAAAAGACGACAAGAAGAAGAGAGTTACCAGATATAAATGATAGTTATGAGGAAGATAAACGATAAACAGAGTTCAATTTGCCGTGTAACCCAGAAGTCGTTGTATTTCTATCTGCATGGCCACGCCAAGGTAGTTGCCGTGTGATCTCTCGCCTATCCAATCCCCTTAGGCGGAGATCAGGTAACGAAGAGACCTGAGAGGACCCGCCTATTCCATATCCTAGTTGGGTCGTTTGTTTTGTCTCTAGCGGTAGCCCATTTCATATTGATCGTTTGGACAGGCTCTGGAAACTAGACAGTCGTTTTCAGAGTGCAAGGTAGACTGTTGTATATAGCCGATTGTATTGGTTTATATTTTCCCTCTATATAAGAGGGTGGTGCGCGAACGTAAAGGGATACCAGACAGACCAGGTGTCTGGTAGCGAGTCCCTAGTTGACCTGGAGTGTTAGCCCACCGTTCAAGGGCCTAGAAAGAATAAGAACGGCTGTATATATTTGTATATTTTCGAACTCTGTATATTGGTTGTTTATCTCTGAAAGTCAGGTATCTCGGTTCTGGATTTGTGATATTCAGACACCGATTTCAGACTTTCTCTGGTATATTAACCTCTTTTTGACCGCCGACTTCCTGGAGACCATCTTGGTTCCCAGAGATTCCGACCCCCGAACGCTCCTGGAAGGATTTCCTGAATACCGACACCAGACTTCAAGGGAACCCCAACCTCTCTTCACAACACACTCTCAGACTCCGGCGAGGGTCATATTTCCGAAGACAACGAACCCACGAGGATACCGCAAGGTACCACACGCCAACCTACCGTTGTACGGCTCTGAAAACCCCTTTTCAGTAGTCGTATAACTAGGGTTCACTATACGCCCCTGCTCCGCGACCAAAGTTTCACCGACTTCGCGACAACTGGTGCGCGTGCCCGGATCTTTGGAATCGTGATATCACCGGATTTGAGAGTACAAGAAGAGAAAGTTTCCTGTCAAGCGTCTATTTTCAAGATGGCTACACCAGGATCTACGAGAGGAGGACGCCGTGGTCGAGGTCGGAGTGCTCCGATGCGTCAGTCCAAGCGTCTACAAGGTTTGCCGCCTGAGGAACAACCGGACCTGGATACTATCCAGAAGGCGGATCGCGAGAAGAGGAAGGCTGCGCGAGAGAAGAAGGCAGCCGAGAGTGTGAACGTCCCAGAACCGGCGGTCGAAGACCAGCCTGTTGCGGAAACAGAAGCCCAGGTGACATTTGTTGTCTCTGGTGAACAAGGTTCTGAAGGACCGTCAGAAGTCAAAGTTTCTGGTGACGAGGTGACCACTGCCCGTGAGGGTGGTGATGAGGCGTCTGAGGGAGGCGCCGATTTCATTGAGTCCCCGGAGGTGATCGTGCGTTCAGAGTCGGCAACTTCCGGACAGTCCGTGGATGAAGTGAAACCAAAACCCGGACTCTCCGAAGAACATGTTCCGCAGTCCCCAAAGTCTGAAGACACACCAATGTCTGATGACATGGCAATCAAGTCCGAAGAGTCTCTGAAGACACCGTCTGATGAGTCTGGGAGGGCTGATTCGCTTGCCGGGGAACGGGCTCTGAGGTATGTGCGTCGTGAGTTCCGCCGTTGGAGAGATATGGACACAGGCAAGGTCGTCCCGCCAAGCATCGAGTATATGTGGCCGACGATGAAGCCTAGTGCTGATGCTTTCCAGAAAGCTGCTGCAGCGACCGGCGACTACATCAAGTGGCGATGTTCCTCTGTCTTCCCTGAGGATATGTGGATCTCAGAGTTTCACGTGAGGCGTCATGGTTTTGGCCGGATCCAAGACCTTTCCTATGTCGAGATCCCGATGAGCACGTTGACAGCACCAGAGTGTGTGGCTGTTCTTCAGACAATGTTGTACGAGGCGGGTTTTGAATTCCGGAACCTCCTCCCGACATGGTCTCAGACGCAGGCGTCAGCTGTCTTCGAGACTCAAGTACGCAGTGTGGCGTCTGAACTTCAGAGTCGTCTCGCCATGGAACTAGTTGAGTGGGCCACCGTGACCACCAGGTTACAGGTTAACCGACTCCCAGAAAGCGTAAAACCAGAAGACACGACAAGTCGAGATGAAGCAGACAGTGTATTACTAGACAAGGATGCTGACCTACAAGGACGACAGCTGATCATGCGACTCCGGGTGACCGGACTCCGAGTGATGCATAGTTCTGACGGTTCCAGCAGTGATGAGACGCCGCCGTCCAAGCGCTTGCAGCAGGGACCGCCGCGCCCACAAGTCCCGTCAACGCCGTCAGCTTTCTCGACGCCGTCGTTGTCTTCACTGCCACAGTACGAGAGTCAGTCTGAAGACGCACAGCCAGAGTCTGGAACACCAATGTCTGAAGACCAGAGCAGTCCCCGAACTCGAATGACGGACGTGTCAGTACCCAGTGTCATTGGGACTTCTGACGACCAGTCGACAGGATTCCAGACATCACGTGGAAGCTCTACAGATTCGTCCGTGATGTCCCTGAGTCGAGGGGCGGCGTCACACATGCCACTGTCTGCAGGAGGTCTGGTGATGCCTGCACAAGGCGACGGTGGTTTCACGGATGGAGAGGCTTGAAGTGCCTCAAACTCTAGGGAGCATGCCAATGGATGTGGATGAATTCGATATGGTGAAGAAGCCCGGAATTCCTGAGATGATGTCTGAAAACCAGTTGTCATTCAGAGATTCTCCACAGGATTTCAGACAACAGATATCGGAAGTTCCACAGCCGGCCATTTCAAGTCAAGGGGCAAGTCATCGTTGCCGACAACCGAGCGAGGGTCTCCAGCCAACGTCTTCCAGTCGCTTGGGTTCCATTGAGTTGAGCCGCACAAAGTCCGAAACCCGAAGTTCACAAATATCAAGCCCAGCCAAGATGGAGTTGTATATCATGAGGCAGCAACAAGAGTGGCAGAGCCGGGTGAATCAGGTGCAGATGGAGTTCTTGGCCCGCCAGCGCTTGGAGTCCATGGAACGTGACCACCGTTGGGAACAACGCGACTTGGAAGCAAGACGTGAGATTCAGAGGCTCACCGACCGCTTGTTGGAGTCTGAAAACGCGAGATTGGAGGCTGAGAGACGTGCGGACGACGCTGAAGAACGAAGAAGTCTGGTATCTGAGAGTAAACTCAGAAATCGCAGCGCGGCAGTTGGAAACTCTGAAAACGGAGCTCTGGAACTCTGAAAACCAACGTCTGGAATCAGAGTTTGCTGAACGCTGGCGACAGAGAGACCGAAGCCGAACGTGCGCGTGCGACTGACGAGATGAAACGGGACTGGATTTCTCAAATGGAAGCTCTACAGCAGCGAATGAAAGACGTGGAAGCCGAGCGCGACAGGGAGAAAAAAAGTTCTCAGAACATGCAACGGTTCAAAGCCGGTCAGTTGAGAAACCTTCGAGCGACATTATCCCAAGTTCAAGAGGCACGAAGGGTCGGTCACCCTGATTCAGCAACTGCAACCCCGGCGTTTAACACTGGAACCCTGAAGTTGCAACTATGCACCCACTATCCGGATCAGAAATCAGAAGTGGCGCAACTGGGGTTAGGGGATCAGAAGGAGTCGTCAGCAGGGGTAGGGTTGCACCCATTAAAACGACGGCGGCCTTCCGTCCACTTCCTTCTCCAAGTAGAGCGGCAACCATTAAGCACGAAAGGGCTGAGAGGCATGGCGCCACTACTACGGCCGCTACGGTGAACCAGACATTCCAAGCGTCACCCCTGACCGAGAACAAGGCAGCAACAAGGCGTACATCGACACCAAGATGTGCTATGACACCCCAAACGGGTCCTAGATGCTCGGAACATGGCAAGGATGCCTTCCCAAAGATGGAAAAGTTGGTAGAACCTCCAGACCTCGAAGAAAGCTCAGACAACTCAGGCTCGGACTCGGATAGCTCGTCGTCTGGTATCTGGATGGCTGGAACGGTGAACATGACGACTATGTCTCGATGACACGATGGAGCGACTTTGCTAACACTCAGACCTGTTATAAACCCCAAGTTTATCGAAGAATTTGATCCCAGAGGCACGCGTCGGCAACGAGTTCACTGGTGGGAGCGTTATCTGAATATGGCATATCAGGAAGGTTGGTCTTCCAGACAATGCATTCAAGAACTCAAGCTAAAACTTTAAGTATCAGCACGTGACTGGAAAAGATTATCGTCAGAGTTCCGAAAACGCTACTGCAAACCTCGATCCCCACATTCTGAGAGATATTTCACGATGGAGATGAGATTTTCAGAGACTCCGTTGGAGTTCTTCTATCGTCTGAACTCCGCCGCTGGGAAAGCAGGCGTGGATTTAAGGAAGTCGTTCGAATGTCTGGAAGAACATGTCTTACGGTTTATCACAAAGCTTAAGGACGCACGTCTGAAAACCTCGTTGCAAGCTCAGAGATTTCGATGTATTTCAGACTTGGAATACGCCCTGCAGCAGGATGAAGACATGTGGAGGACATGTGACCGAGAGATTACCCGAGACTTCAGAGCCAATTCTATTCTGCGGCGACAGTTCCTGCCCAAGTTCACAAGAGATGTAGATTCTGAAGATTCTGACTCTGAAAACTCTGAAAACCATAAGGGATCTCTGAAATCCAATCAAGATACCAGAGACCAGACAGGTGATTCCAGTCTTCCGAGTGCGACTTCAGAGTTTACCCGGGATGGAAACACTGCGCAAACTTCCTCGGGTGCCTCAACAGCTCCACCAAGTGGTGACCAGAATCGGTCCTTGACGAACGAAGTCTACAAAGTGCTATACGACATGGGATGGCGCCCGCCGACACATTCCTCAATTGGATTATCGATTCAAGAGTTCCACAGCACGCGACCGCGTGTACGTTCCCAGCAAACGCAGGCTAGGGGCGGCCATCTCAGAATGTAGACTGTGCAGCGTTTTCCCGGTATCAAGGTTGATGCGCTTCCCAGACATTTGATTTTCAGAAATGCAATGATGTGCTTCATCCAGAGATCACTGAGAACCCATTCTGATGTCCAACCTGTTCTCGTCGATATGTGAATTTACGTGGATCCGGAATTGATTGTGTGGAGTTATGAATGGATTTCGAAGACTAAGTCAAGCTATGGATGTGAGGTTGTTGGAAGAAGATTTTTTATGAGGTCTTGCAAGACGTGGCGTTGAATCAAGTGTGGCGAGAAGTGTGGCGAGAATAATTGTTTGAGAGTCTCAACGTATCTCTGGAGCTCCAAACTGCTTGAGTAGCGGTTGATTTTTTCGACGATTTTGCCTGGCCATGGTACTCAGTTCAGAGAAGAATCCTCACTGACGAACCGTGACCAGGAGGGGCGGTTGACATGATGTAACTTCAGATTTTCTGGCGTCATGGTGCTGTTACCCAGTGATGTACCTGGTTACATTTGGTTTTGGAGAGGGAGTACGAGGGACGTGGCTGCACCCGTGTGGATAACCTTCGCCTGACTGTAAAGGGGTCCAAAGGACCAGAAGTGTACTTCAGAGTGTGCACAACTCTGGAGGTCAACTACACTCTGTTTGGTCACCGGACTTTCCCCGACGATGAGTGCCTAAGTTCTGGCGGAATGTCTCTCAGAAGAACGTATCTCTGAGAGACCTCATCCCGTTACCGTCCAGCGCGACGATGGATGGTTCAAGGATTCACATATTTACCCGCAGAGACCAAGTATCGCGCGCCGGACGCCGCGCACCCGCGCAACCCTCAAGATCTTCATGTACGTTGTAGCATTGGTGCTCCGTACTCTGGTTCCGTACTCAAGACTCTGGTATCTCTAACTCTGAGTGACTAAGACTCTGAAAAGCAAGTGATATCAGACTCTGAAAACCAGGATACCAGACTCTGAAACCACCGAAGATCCAAGACCATACTGAAACCAAGTGAACCCAAGTTCAAGTCACGCATTCAAGTGATTACTGACCTGCACATCCCCCGTAATGACGTCTCTACCTGTCAACCCATCGAGATCGGCTGCACAGATTGCATACTGAAGCCAAGTCAAGATACCTGATGCATACGAGAACCAAGTGTACCTGAGATATGAAGACTGACTGCTCAAAGGACGCAAAAGACGACAAGAAGAAGAGAGTTACCAGATATAAATGATAGTTATGAGGAAGATAAACGATAAACAGAGTTCAATTTGCCGTGTAACCCAGAAGTCGTTGTATTTCTATCTGCATGGCCACGCCAAGGTAGTTGCCGTGTGATCTCTCGCCTATCCAATCCCCTTAGGCGGAGATCAGGTAACGAAGAGACCTGAGAGGACCCGCCTATTCCATATCCTAGTTGGGTCGTTTGTTTTGTCTCTAGCGGTAGCCCATTTCATATTGATCGTTTGGACAGGCTCTGGAAACTAGACAGTCGTTTTCAGAGTGCAAGGTAGACTGTTGTATATAGCCGATTGTATTGGTTTATATTTTCCCTCTATATAAGAGGGTGGTGCGCGAACGTAAAGGGATACCAGACAGACCAGGTGTCTGGTAGCGAGTCCCTAGTTGACCTGGAGTGTTAGCCCACCGTTCAAGGGCCTAGAAAGAATAAGAACGGCTGTATATATTTGTATATTTTCGAACTCTGTATATTGGTTGTTTATCTCTGAAAGTCAGGTATCTCGGTTCTGGATTTGTGATATTCAGACACCGATTTCAGACTTTCTCTGGTATATTAACCTCTTTTTGACCGCCGACTTCCTGGAGACCATCTTGGTTCCCAGAGATTCCGACCCCCGAACGCTCCTGGAAGGATTTCCTGAATACCGACACCAGACTTCAAGGGAACCCCAACCTCTCTTCACAACACACTCTCAGACTCCGGCGAGGGTCATATTTCCGAAGACAACGAACCCACGAGGATACCGCAAGGTACCACACGCCAACCTACCGTTGTACGGCTCTGAAAACCCCTTTTCAGTAGTCGTATAACTAGGGTTCACTATACGCCCCTGCTCCGCGACCAAAGTTTCACCGACTTCGCGACAAACGCCTTCAAACTCCTCCACCTTCAACTACAAAAGCTGATTTCGCAACACGCAATATCAGTCCCCATGAGGCATCGGTGTGGTGCCGGCGGGTCGTGCCGTCTCTTTGTGGAAGATGTATGCATTGACCAGCGCTAAACCCGAAAACCCCAAGAAGAGGCCCTTGTAATACTTCGTAAATCGTGTAGACAATTGCAGCGAAAACGACTGGAGGCGGAGTTGATCGTGGACGTCAACTCCGCCCATCCAGCGCTGTAGTCGTTGACAGCTGCCGGACATGGCACTGTTTCCGGGCCTACTAGCTTCACATTCCTCTGGATCGAAGAGGCAGTCATTGCAGACCCTGTACACAGATACTGGACCGGCTTGCGGTCCCACCAGTGGAACGCCACCATGATCGAGACCTAAACCGAGCGAGAGAATAGGAAAGTGCCGCGGGGGATAGCTGCAGGCCGCGTCTTCTGAGACTCTTTGACGCGTTTGTCGTACACGAGTCTATCTGCCATTATAGTTCCCAGCACATAGACGCCCATGCTTAGCAGCTCAATCGCAAGCAAAACCGACAAATAGAAACGGTCGACAACCACCAGGTACCAAAGGTGTCGCTGGTTGGCCTCAATTACTGCCTTTAGGTTACATACGACCGCAGCAGCACCGGTCTTGGGATCAAATGAGCTGTCTCCACTGACACCGGAGCTGCTCTTTCCTACATACATCTCAAACCTAGCAAAATACGACATAAAGATTTAGATATTAGTTCACTAGGAGTAACTTACGACATATCAGCAAAAGGCTAACCTGTGGCAGTAGGCAGTTATATCTTTCTTGACTGGTACGCGTGGACGTAATACTCGAGTAGGCGCTTCAGCAATGTCTTCGTCTTGCGCGCCTTCGCTATCGGCTCCCGAGATTTCAGAGAGGCGCTGAAGATTCGCATCTGGATCTCTTTGTGAGTCTGTGGCTTCAAGGTCACTCGCTGAGACGTCAAATACTCTGTCCACAGCCACCTGAGAGAGCATCACATCGGAGTCGCTCTCTGGACCGAAAAGATCATCCAACGCCCGCTGGGAAAGCTGTGCTCTTGTGTCAATTTGAGATAGGCGGACGTCTTCCACTGCGGTGTCGCCTTCCTGCTCAGCGTCACCACTTTCACCGTCTTCAGCGTTCTCACCAGCCTTTCTACCAGCATCAACTTCGTCCTCCTTGGCTGTACCTTCCTCGAGATCCTCCAACAACCCTAATTCGATAGCGTAAACAATCACTGCGTCCTCACCAACAAATGTGCGAACACCATCAGGACTTACGTAGGTCCAGTCTGTCTGGAACTCTTTGTCGTCTCGATGTCCATCCTGCAACTCGGAGTTGACGCCACAGGTGGCAAAAATCGATGTCTCGCGCCATCTCGGCGACGGCGACGGTCTTCCCGCGTTTACTGGCCTGGATGCGTGCCATCGGGCAAATTGAAGACTGACTGTCAGAGCTGCCTGTGCATTTCAAATCCGCGTATCTCATTTCCCGTTGACAACGTACCTCTTTCCCGTTGTGGCATCTCTTTTCAAATTCAATTTTACCTCTCTCATCTTATTTGCAAGAAAATAACTTGATTAAGCTATAGTGTGAGTCATTCTCCACCCTCAACGTCGTAAGTTACGCCATAGCGAAATTGCTATGGCGTATTATACGACGTCGGTAGAGAAAGAGTTAATACGACAAACCTGTAGCTGTCTTGAGATACTCGTGTATTTTGAATCAGCGAGGCTCATCTCATTCACCACTCCAAGCACTTCTTTATCGTCCACTCTCCTCCCAGAAGTATACCGCTCGAAAATGCGGGGATCCACCTTGTGGTTGTGTGTGTACCCTTGACGCGGAACCGCTTAACACGTTCGCCATTCATCAGCGTCGCAGCAATTACAGCAGAGCAGCTGGTACTGCGAACGGCATGGCCCCTTTGCCCCTCTTCCTATCTTCCTTTGCGCGGGTACACTCTTGTAGTAAGGCTGGGTCTTATATATCTCGTCCCGCGGGAAGGGACGGGTGTAGGCCAATCAGCGTTCGAGTTTGCGGGATGCTGCATTGAAGGGTGATACCCCTTCGTCCCGCGTGAGGAATTGTGTACAGTGGTGGCGGGATACACCAATTTGGGAGGGGGGATTATCGAGTGGCGCAGCAAGCCTCTACGTAAAAAAATGTGCTGTGTAGTTTTTATCATGGACAACAGGAAGCAGCCTCTTTGCGAGAGCGACGTGCCTGCTCTGCAGGCTCGCAAGAAGACCAGCAGGAAGACCAGGATGATGCCGTATCAAAGATAGTTAATCGTATTCAGCACCCTCCACACAAAGAAAGCGATGATACTCAAAGAGGCTTTTTATGTGCATTCATGGCAAAAGACCTCCGTACTGCGTGCCGATTCTTCCACATCAAAGTTCGTTCCAAGGGCAAAAATCTCGACAATAAGATCGGATACACAAACATGCTCGTCCTCCGGGGACGCTCGCGGCGAGAGAGCGACGTGACCGCACAGGATGACCGCAGCAGCGCACTCCCTGATGCACGCGGCCAGTTCGACTAAGTAACTAGTTCTACACGCAAGACCAGGCACTGCGTTTTCGTTTGATGAACGTACTACTTGGAGAATTGTTCCACGATCGTCTTGGTGAGATGGGTGCATGCCTAAGTCGCAAAAAATTGGATGCTGGGCATGTTCGTGGTCGCAACAGCTTCTGGTGCGAGGTGGAGCAGGAGTACAAGATGAATCGCGTCGAATACGGTCGTACTGTTTCCATGGACGAGCGTTTTAATGGTATTGACCCCAGCCATATAGTTCTCACAGAGCGACAAGCTCATACAGATGTGGAAAGATGTTACTGCTAACTACGCAGCTACCAGCGCCCTGGCCGAGAACACTTCTGGAACCCATGAAACGATTTTTTTACACATTGTTTCGGTAAGTTGGACGCTATATTTGAGGGCGTGGCTGACAGTAAGGCCTCATGCCTTCTCTGCAGCCATCGGTAGTTTGCCGAAGCGAAGCCGAGTTGAGACTCTTGATGATAATTCTAGCGGAGATGAAACAAACAGTTCGGTGTCTCAGAGCTCAAAAAGGCGTACGAGTGACGTTCACCGAGTTTTATCTCTTTTAGAGAAAAGGTTTGCTGGTAGCGACCAGGTAAGAAACAGACAAGGACGTTTGCTGAGTCAGAGAAGGCAATAACCGCTCTAGCGGCAGCTAAACAGGCGGGTGTGCGTGACACAATCATCGCGCGTCTTGAAGCTAAAGTAGAGTCATACGTAGAGAAGATTTAAGAGTTCGAACAACAGTCAGGTAGAGCAAGTCCGCCTGGATTCACATGCATTACTTGGAACGGATTAAATTGCGCTGTTTAATCGTTCGGACCATTGCTTCTCTAAAAAAATGCATTTGACGATAGTCCTGGTGCTATTGTTGATGGAGCATACCCTAGAAGATATTCCAATCCATACCCTCGCCGCCTCACTAGTCCTAGAGTCACACATTCTTGAACAATATCATACCCATTTTCAATCTTGTGGCGGTCGTTTTGCACGTAGTTGTGCAGGCGTGTCGCTGCGTCCATAACTCGGGGCATGTTGTCTAGCGCAACCAGTAATGGTTTAGAGAAAATGCGTCATTTCTCTGTCTATATGCCAAATGACATCTCAATTTGAATCCGCACTTGAGATAAAAATTGTGCACATCTCGATGTATATCTGTGATCTCGTTCTTCGTAAATGGTGTCAGCATGTGCCTATCACACACGTACCGTAAAAATCGGATTCGGTAAGACAAATTGATTCAGTGCGACAGCACCAAGCGGTTGTGCAGAAAATGGAGACAAACCCATCGCGATGAAGGTTTTACCCCGTCCGAGGAATATTAAAAAATAAAATCAATATTAATAAAGAAAACTACATGCAAATGATCATTGTTTAATCGAATTAAGCATCTTGCACTAACGGTGCATCCGCCACTATGCAAGCCATACGGAAACGTCCGTCTTGATCGCGGGCCCCGTTGGAATCACCCCCGCCCGCGCACGATTGTTTCGGGCTTGACAGCGTTCCAGGCTTCGACAACGAAGCGAGAGATGAGCGCCCGCTTCTCCGATGTCGAAGCCGGGAATGGATTGTCCAGGTGGTGCTCGAGATACAGTCTCCTATTGAATAGAATTGCGCACCACGTTAAAACAAGCTACTTGCATTATTTCATACCAAAGTAAACGTACCGAAATGCATCTTTGAATGGCTTCATTACTGCCACGTCCATTGGCTGCCACAATGACTTTAAGGCTGTCCAAAAGCAGCTGTTGGCAACCTTGAACACTAGGTTTTCAAACCTATTTTATCAACAAAGTTCAGTTAAACAAAATAATTTTTTTAAATAAAAATGCTAAACTTTACCCGTTCAATCCACTCTTTCATCACCACCTCATTTCAAAACGCCTTCTTTTGGACTGTATGCTCGGCTCCAGGGGAACCAAGCATTGGATTCCAAACCTCCTGGGATATAGTCCCCCCTGGGATACCAGCAAACACGATCAGCGGAGGCAATTTGATTTCCGTCGCTGATGCAGTAAGAAAAACGGATGCTCCAAAACCGTTGATTTCACTACCTGTAAGTCAAAAATGCATAGCAATTAAAATTTCTCCTCCAAAAGCAACATTATTAGAAATGTACCTTGCTGGACGTCCACAGTTGGGCTTCCGATGAAATCGATTGTTGTCTTTCCGGCCATATCAATGTAAATGGCTGTTTGGTCCATATTGAACACGGCGGCAAGCTTGGCATCACCACGCTGCAGAAAGGGTACCGTCTTCCTCTATGACATGTTGAATTGACTGAGCAAATACGTTTGCAACGAGCTATTTATCACAGAAAAAAAGTAGGTTTAGATCGTTAAAACATTAAATTTTAAAATATTACCTCCATGTCTTTGCGCTTCTTCCTACCCTTGTGCGTGATCTGTCGGATTGACAGGCGATTGCGTTTTCAAAAGCGTTTTAGGGAGGAGATGTTTCCACCCCGAGTGCGCATTTTGAAATGCTCTGGGTCGTATCGAGCCAACATTAGCAGCAGACACTCCATAGATACACAAAGATATCGAATTTTACGCATTTCTACAATCCAAGTGAGAATCTAAATAGGAAAGTTAGTGTCGGGCGCATACACTGCGCAAAAAAATAAAACTTACTTTTTCTCCAGCTCAGGGTTTCTGATGTTGCGACGTGAAACACAGCCCGGGACAAAAAACATTTTCAGTTTCATTTGACGTATTACGAAGACGAAGTTCTACACAGGGTGATTGGATGGGCCCACTTAAAGCTCATGGATCGAATGAAGCAGCGTCAATCCTCTCTTTGCATTGACGCGACCTATCGTTGTGTCCCAATTCGCTTCTACCAACTGGTGATTGTTATGATGTATGACCCAATTTCGGACCTGTACCTTCCAATCTGGTACGCATTGACATCTGGAAAAACTACACGGGTGTATGAACTTCTCCTCAACTACCTCCAACTACAAGAGACCCAGTTTGAGGCCAGCTATCGCATGCCGGCTGCCGCATTCACTCGACTTGAAGGCATACTGGCTCCAAAGCTGTTGCATTCTCCCCATGCATGGGTGCGCCGTGGCTGGGACTGTGGATAACGCGCTGCAGTTGACGATTCGGTACCTTGCTGGCGGGGACATGCAACGACATTCGACGGATAGCTGGCATAAGTAAGTCTTCTGCCTATCGCATTTTCTGGCTAGTAATCGCGGCCATTAACAGCACCACAGAGCTCGCTCTGGTCTTCCCAAGATCTCCAAGTGCACGAGAGGCGAGTGCAGCCGCCTTCGCGACCGTACGTCAACAACACGGATGTGAGGAAGAGCCATAATATCATCGTCGACAACCTCCGGGTGCCTGTCGTCGTAACGCTAAATTTCAGGAATCTTCTCCGGTTCTGTGGGCTGTGTCGATAGTTGGCTGTGTACACTTCGAGCGCCTCGCATGGCTGAGACGGATGGTGTTGGGTCTCAGCGGTATTACAGCGGACACTACCAGTGTTATGGAGTTAACGTGCAGGCCTGCTGTGACTATCGCTACCGCTTTACATACATTAACGTCGCGCAACCAGGAAGCTGTAATGATAGCCGAGCCTTTCAGCAATGCAAACTAAGTGGAGAACTACGCAGCGCAGAGAGTGGCTATTTTTTGATCGCGGATAATGCATACCGTAAAAATCGGATTCAATGAGACAGAGGTAAAAAGGCTACAGCTTATATAAATATCATAAAAGACTATGCTTTTTACGAGAAGTAAAAAGTTTGAATCGCGCAGCACCATTCACTCTGCGTTGGCGGCTCGATGCCATCCATCCCTACTCCCGCATTCTCAACGATGCGCCGTCCAAAAAACAAGAATAAAGTTAAGCTCAAAGCACTTGACCGGGGGGCGGCGACTGTGACTGCTGCAGCAGTAGCTGTCGGCGTCCACCGCTCGACGTGGTACCGCTGGAAACGTCAAGAATCAGTCATTACAACGGCCGCACGGGATGCTCTCAATAAGTACTACATCTCTCGCCAAAAACCCATGTACATTTCGGAGGCTGAGGTGAGTCTCGCCATGCGCGAAGGCTGCATTGATCGCCGCACTGTGATCCGTCGATGTGATATTGTTTTTCGCGGGTTCAAGATGTTCGCCACATTATCAAGCGTGACTGTGGCGACCAAGGAATCTCTTATTCAAAGGACAACTGGAAGAAGTGTTCTGGAAATATTTTAAGCTAACATGGATCAAGAAATTTGTGCCGGAGTGGTGGAATATCAATGGATTGAACGAAGACATCGTGAATAGAACGAATAACCCTCTGGAACGGTACAACCGAACTCTCAACGAAGCGTTTCCAGTGCCACCTCCTGACGTGATCCAGTTCATCAGTGTCATCGAGCGTCAGAGTCGCGAAAATGTACGCCTCATCGAAGATATTTCCAACTGTAGGGCCAGAGCCCCAGAACACGGTGACCCCCAACAAGCACCAAGATTCGGGTCGGACTCGGACTTTGTGGGCGATTCTGGATTGGACGCTTCGGAATCAGATAGCGACGAGGTTTCCTACAGCGATCACGGAATGGGGATGTCACCGGAGTACTAAAAAAGTAGCCTAAAGTTCTCTCTTCTTTCAATTTGCATTTTTACATTCAGTGAAATCAAACAACACAGAATAATATGCATGAATTTGATGCATACTTTGTTTTGAGTTGTATTGGATTTCAAAGCTTAGAAAGTATAAAATATGCCTTGATTCCACTATATAGCTTTGATATTGCCAAAACGTGTAAAGGTAGAGGCTCTAACCAACCGAGAACGTTTGTGCCCAGGGATTAATCCCGTTTACCATCTGCACTTTGCGACTGAACTGTCAGGGTGGGTTATTACTCGTAATAGTCAAGTCAAGTCTGATTACAAGAGACTCACTCCGAAGAGCGTGACGGTCCTTGGTTATGTCTCAGATCTGACAGAGGATTTGCGCACGACACTTACCTCAAGCATAAAACGCTCTTAACTCTCTTGTGCGATGCAGTGTAAAATCGAAAGTGGTTGTATTTACCCAAAAGTGTGTTTTGCTGTTCCTACACTTGTGCTATGCCTTCTAGAACACTAGAATGACCTCAAGTCATTCTGGAATGTTCACTGATCATCACTCTTAGGCAAGTTGCCTTTATGTACAGCTCACAATCTGTGACAGTGTGCAAGACTTCAACACTCCCCCTCAACTTGCACTCCTTGCTTCGTTGCCACGACACCACTCAATTTTACTAGTGTAGCAAAGTGGGGAGTAGGAAGAGGCTTCGTCAGATAGTCAGCTAACTGGAGCGAAGATTTCACGTGCTCACCGGCGATATCTTGTTTTTCAACATGGTCTCCGATAAAGTGCACGCGAAGGTCGATGTGTTTAGCACGTGGAGTATATCCACTGTTGATTGCCATGCTTATCGCGGCATTGTTGTCCACCATAACCTTGGTCGCACCAGAAACCTTCACACACATCTCCTTTAGCAACTGTCGCGCCCATAACACCTCTTGCACCGTGACTGCGAGTGCCATATACTCAGCCTCAGCTGAAGATAGAGCGACTGTCGTTTGTTTCTTCTCTTTGAATACAACGGGACCACCACATATTTGCACCAAAACCCGAGACGTTGAACGTCGAGTCGCCAAGTCGCTTCCCCAATTGGCGTCGCTAAATGCCTGCATTTTGAACTTGTGTTCCCGCTTGTACTTGATCCCATTATGAGCAGTTCCTTTAAGGTAGCGCAATACGCGGGCTGCAGCCTTCCAATGCATTTCACGTGGATCTTCGAGGTATTGAGACAGCATACTGACCGCAACGCAAATATCAGGTCGGGTAGCATTTGCCACATAGAGTAATGACCCAATTAATTCACGATAGGGCTTCTTGGCATCCAGGCGTGGGTGATCATCGCTTGCACGTAGATCTTGACCAATAATGCACGGATTTCGAACTGCAAACGCTTCATCTTGTCCAAATCTTTGGAGCATTCTTGAGATATTTTGCGCCTGCCGGACAAACAGCTCCCCTTTCCTAATATCATACTGCACCTCCATTCCGAGGATGAAGCGTGCATCTCCTAGAGATTTCAGTCGAAAGTGTGCACTCAAATTCGTCGCAATGCTCGACGCCTCCACTGGGTCCGCACAGCCAATTAGCAGGTCATCGGCATACAGCACAACGAAGACTGCGCCATTGGACCCGACGCGAACAAACAAACAAGGATCCGATCGGCATTGTGGGAATCCCATCGAAATGAACACCCGGCGAATCGTTTTGTGCCAAACCGCAGCAGCCTGTTTTAGACCGTAAAGACTTCGGCAAAGTCGGCACACCATACCATCTTGGACTCAGATTCCTTCTGGTATCGTCATGTACACTTCCTCCTCTAGATCGCCATTCAGAAACGCAGTTTCAACGTCATATTGCTCCACCACATATCCAAGTTGGCAACAAAGAGCCAAGAAAACCCGCACGGTGTTGAGGCTTGCAACAGGCGAGTAGGTCGTCGTATAATCAACTCCAAATGTTTGAAAGCATCCAAGAGCAACCAATCGCGCCTTGTACCTGATGATGTTGCCATGTTCATCTCGTTGGAGTGCGAAGACCCACTTATGACCGATAACCCGTGCTCCTTGTGGTCGATACACTAAATCCCACGTGTGGTTCCGAACATGCGCTCGAATTTCAGCTCGACAAGCTTCTCTCCATTTGTCGGCTTCAGAAGATTTCATCGCCTCCTTGAAAGAGTTAGGAACAGCTTCAGCAGCAGCATGAGCAATCTCGTATCCATCATCGATTCGTGGACGTTTGGAGTCAGGCTCACCAATACTTCCATCTGAACTGTAGCCATTTGTAGACGTGTTATTGTAGCGGCTCTCGCCGTTCTCCAGTAGCAGCGGTCCGTTCTCATCTTGAGTTGTCGGATCTTGATTAGGCGGTAACGCGGGGTAACTTGGCGATGTCTGTAAACCAGCGCGCGGCGAACCTGATTCCAGCAGATGTGGCTGTTGCTGAGAGGAAATTCGAATTTAACGAGCTCTAGTTGGTCCAAATACCAGATTGTCACTTCGTGGAAGATCTCTATTACGCGTAAACTGACGAAATGACGACGGGATTACTTCTGATGATTGATATGATGGCGAGAGTATGCGTTGTTGAGTAGATCGAGCACCCGACTGTGATGGTACTGGTGCAGGGCTTCCATCTCCCCCTCTACGAGACAACACATTATCACCACCTTGTACTTGAGGTGACCGTTATGGAGCGGAGTCAATCTCCATGTCGACAGGGCCACTAGCATCTTCGACCATTTCAACACCCTCATTACTTCCAGAAAATGAATTTGGATGCTCTGGGTCCACATCATCGTCAATCACCAAGGGAGACGTGAACCACTGTTTGATACCCATTCACAGGATGTTCATCTAGCGAGACTGTTCTTGTCGTCACCACTCGATTTTCTTCACAGTCCCAAACTCGATATGCTTTCGATCCTACTGCATATCCAAGGAATACACACGGGTGAGCCTGTGCATCCCATTTGCTGCGTCGTGACTTGTCCACATGGACAAAACCCTTCGCCCCAAAGACTCGCAAATGCTTAAGGTCTGGTTTGAGTCCTGTAAACACCTCGTATGGGGTTGCCTGTGGCCGGTCGTATTTGGAACACGATTGAGGATGTAGACGGTCGTGTTCATTGCATCACCCCACCATTCACGTCCCAAGCTTCGATGATACAACATTGACCGAGCCATTTCCACTCATACGCTCAGCTACTCCATTTTGCTGAGGTGTGTGAGGTGTAGATGTCTGGTGGACAATGCCGCCGCAAAGAATTCTCCAAAACGCTTGCTCAAATACGCCCCGCCATTATCGCTACTAAGGCTGCAAACCCGAAAACCCGTCTGTGTCTCAACCAATTGCTTGTACTCCTTGAACTTGGGGAAAAACGTCGGACTTCGCCTTTATGAGGTACACATGCACAAAACGCGAGTAGTCATCAACGAATGTAACTACATATTTCGCTCCCCCTTTTGACAAAGGCTTCATCGGACCCATAACGTCAGAATGCACGATGTCCAATAGACCATGAGTCTTCACTACGCTTCCGGACTGCTTCGAAAAGGGACTCACAGTCATTTTCCCACAAACACAGCCTGTGCATGGCGCTTGTTCTTCTTCTGCTTTACTTCTTGGAACACCCGTCGCAGCACGTGACACCAGAACCATCTTCTTCTTCGACACATGACCAAGACGCTCGTGCCATAGGGATTCCGAGGATTCTCCCGCTGATGCTGCGACTACTTGGTCAATATTCGTTCCTGTCGACGCCACGACATCCCACACAAATAGCTTATCCCGCTTCTCCACATGCGCAACTAAATCCCCGTCGAAACTGATAGTGCACCCATCACCAGAAAATCCGACAGAT
This sequence comes from Phytophthora colocasiae, assembly GCA_018806915.1. Classification (NCBI taxonomy): domain Eukaryota; phylum Oomycota; class Peronosporomycetes; order Peronosporales; family Peronosporaceae; genus Phytophthora; species Phytophthora colocasiae. The sequence goes on along the minus strand of JAGKQI010000061.1, from coordinate 1,891,635 downwards.
GCCCCTCTCGCCACCAATGAGGGAATGGACAGCAAGCGTCTGTCCAGTTCGGGTACTAATAGAACTTCCGAGACCTTGATCACTCGGTATCCGTCACCCTGGAAGCGAACGGTACCGACTCCTACAGCACGTAGACGTTGGCCACTAGCAACAACAATGTCAATAGGCGATTCAAGCGGACGAAACTCAATGAAATCACCTCGACTGAATGTCATATGTGCGCTAGCCCCACTGTCTAGCAACCACGATGTCGTAGTCTCTTTCGTCGCAGCGAACACAACCTCATCCGAATCACCTTCGTTGTTCTTCTTTGGACACTCATGGCGCATATGTCCGTACTGCTTGCATTCGAAACATTGTCCATTAAACCGAGTAGCTCCGCTACTCATAAACGAACCACCGTATTGACCCCGTTGACCACCACGACCACTATTCTGACCACGTCCATGTTGGCTTCCACGGCCACGTCCTCTGCCGTTGTTGAAGCGTCGTTTACTCCCATTTCCTCCACGTGCGGATGCGTTAAAAGCCTCTTCTTGCGTTTCTCGTTTCTTGAGGGTCTCGGATTCTCGACGGAGCATTTCTTTAGCATCCATTAGTGTCAGCGACGAGTGAGCCTCAATTATCTTCACCATGGCATCATATTCGCTTGACAGGCTTCCAAGTAGTATCACCAACTTTTCATCGTCACTCAGTTGATCACCAACGGCAGACGACCTCAAGCAGAGATCGTCAAATTTCAGCATATGGTCCATTAAGTCTCCTCCCGACGGCATCTGAAACTCATGTAGTTTCTTGCGAAGCGTAACGCGATTATGCAATTCTGTTTGACGAAGAATTCTCGCAGCATTTCCCACGCTTCCTTAGCAGACTTAGAATCACGGATCATGGACTGGTACACTGGACTTAGTAAGTTAGAGATGACAGCCAACGCCTTGAAATCGGCGGCTTTCCACGCCTCGGTCTCCCGTTTAGCTGCATCCTCTGGCTTCATCTCAACGTGATCCAGCAGGTCTTTCCTTGCAAGTGCCATTCGGCAATTGAATTCCCAGAGGAAATAATTATCCTCTCGCAGGACGTCGTTTGGACCCAGCGTATTTGGGCTCATAACCTAAAACGCTCTTAACTCTCTTGTGCGATGCAGTGTAAAATCGAAAGTGGTTGTATTTACCCAAAAGTGTGTTTTGCTGTTCCTACACTTGTGCTATGCCTTCTAGAACACTAATATGATCTCAAGTCATTCTGGAATGTTCACTGATCATCACTCTTAGGCAAGTTGCCTTTATGTACAGCTCACAATCTGTGACAGTGTGCATTACTTCAACAAAGCATTCACTACACTGTAGTGAACGCTTTGTAGTGACTACAGGAGTGGGGTTCGAACCCACGCCACCTGATACGCAACAGCGCAACAGCCTATCTAAGCGCACCCCTATAGGAGGCATGCTAAAATTACAGAGCAAGCAAAACACGTTTTAAACTTTCACCTCAAATAATAATAAAATATCAGGTGGAAGAAAAATAATTTGTTACAGTTTTATCATTTGATAAGATTATGGCCTCTTAACTTCTGCGCATGCGCAGAAGTTGACCCAAAAAGAGAGTTGCGCACGAGTTGACCTGGCATGCATACTGTATCCTGTCGAAGACTGTTCACTTTCGGTGCGTCAATCTAGTCCTTCTGTGCCCGACGAGTAAACACACTGTAAATGTCAGGCAAAATTCAACGAAAATGTTTACCATGTGCAATACTGTTTACGGTGCTCGGTAGGTTGCGTACATGGTACCGGCACACGGACATCGTCCGTCAGTCTTCATTTTTCAGGGGAGTGTAAACTGTCCACTAAAGTCAACCAACCATGCAAGCCAGTAGTCTGTTGCTGGTGCTTTTATCTCTTGTGTCAATAGCTGTTGATGTCGCCGTCGGCGGTTTCGCTGCCGGCACCACCGGAGGAGGTGATGCCACACCAGATCACCCCAAGACTATCGAAGAGTTGAAAACGTTTCTCAAAGACGAGAAACCGCGCGTCGTCGTACTCGACATGGAATTCGATTTCCTGGGTACGGAAGGAACAACCACCGAGACGGGATGTCGACCCAAGTCTAACACGGAATGTCTTGCCAAGGGCAACGGATTTAAGGGGCAGGATGTCATCCTATTTCCCGGCGACACGACACTCACGAAAACCGGAGGCTGTGACCAACCAGTCAAGGTGGAAGTGACATATGACAAAGCCTCCAAGGACGCTCTGGTTGTTGGGAGCAACAAGACGCTACGTGGTGTTGGTAAAAAGGGTGTTCTCAAAGGCAAAGGGCTTTGGCTCGACGGAGACAACGTCATCATCCAAAACGTCCACATCACGGAGTTGAATCCGCAGTTTGTCTGGGGTGGAGATGCCATTTACCTTCAAGGCACTAAGGACCGAGCCATAAAGAACGTTTGGATTGACCACGTGAAAATCTCCCGCGTCGGTCGTCAAATGTTCACGAGTGGATTCGCGGGCGTTGAGAGTCTGACTATCAGTAACTCGGACTTCGATGGACGAACGGATTGGTCGAGTTCGTGTGATGGTCGCCACTACTGGGGATTCATTCTGGACGGCACGACGACACGTGTGAGTTTTCTGAATAACTACATTCATTCGACATCGGGTCGGTCCCCAAAGATCATCGGTGCTTCAAGTCAAAATGCGAACGTGGTAGCTCATGTTGCCAACAACTACTGGGCCGACAATTCTGGTCACTCGTTCGAACCGGGAGAAAATGCTTTCGTGCTAGCGGAAGGCAACTATTTCGAGGATACGCCGGAACCGATGCTAGCAGACAAGGAGAAGGCGAGTATCTCGACAACGGACGATTGTAGTTCGTTGTTAGGGCGATCGTGCCCTGCCAACACCGTAGAGAAGAGTGGTAAATTCGATTCGGTGAATGGAGAACGATCACTAGAGACACTGAAGCAGTACAAGGAGATCACAGGCTACAAACCGGTTAAAGCTGCTCAACTTTTGGAGTCAGCCGACAATTTCGGTGTCGGTACTTTGGATGGATCTACATCGGGAGATGTTAATCAAACCAGTGCCTCACAGTCAAGTTCGAGTGCCAATCAAAGCAATCCTAGTACGCCACCAACTGCTCCAGGTAGCATGGAAGGGAGCTCAAACACAACGCAGGTGGACCCTACTACTTCTATCCAGAATGATGTCCAGGGAGAAGCATCCAGTAGTGTGGGTACCAAGATGCCAAGCTCTACCGGGTCTGAACATTCTAAGTGTGCCTCAAAGCGCAAGATCCAAGGGTGACTGAAAAGGTACTTCGTCTTTCATGAGTTGAAAAACAAAACAAGTTGATGTAACTGAGAAAAAGTGCGTAGAATTCAAAACCGTTGTATAGATATCAAGTTACTACGCGAATTTTAGACACAGCAGCGGCTTCATCTAGAGCCACTCCACGACACTGCACGGATCGTTCAGCTTAGCTCAGCAGGTTCTCAACGGAAGCCGAGATCCACGACGAAACCTGGTCAGCAGTCACAGCATCGACGTCGAAGTCGAAATCGTCGCCGCCAAGCTCTATGATCTTGATGGTTCCAGAGCCCGAGTTATCGATGATAGTCACGTACGTCACAGCCGAATCCGTGGGACGTGCGGCGTAGTTGTCGCCGCCTGGTGATACACTACCATCGAAGAAGTAGTAGTGAGTTGACACCTTGTCCTTGTCAGTGTTGGTCTCAATGACCTCAGCAATGTCAAGTTCACCACAGCCACCCTCAGAACCCTCACCACGGCAATTGCAGCCGTACTGGTTAGCACGTACAACCTGAGCGTTTAACATCCAAATGGCCGGGCGGTTGACGGAATCACCAGTGGGCATCTGCACCTTGGTCACGAACATCTTCATGCCTCCATCCCAACCGTGGAAACCCATGTCGTCGTAGTAACCAATACAACCGTCCTCATCGGCACAGTTAGTCTCCGTCATGATGTTAACTTCGCATCCAGTGGATACACACGGACCACCTCCGGTCACAGAGGAATCCGAAGCATCAGCCAAAGATCCGCTGAAAGTGGTTGAGCTCGTGGCAGTTCCAGAACCGTCAGCAGTCGAATAACCCTGAGGGCTCGAGTCGGCACCAGTGTAGTCGATGTTGAGGTTGTTCATGAAGACCATGTTCTCCTGGGTGCCGTTTTGGCTGTACGAAGACACCTTGGTCCAGTCACTACCGGACGTAGCGTTGAACACGGCGATGTTGTACAGAGTCAAAGGACCGCGGAAAACCATAGATACTTCCTCACTGAACGGACCAACTGGATCGCTGACGGACACGTCCTCAGTAGTGCACGAAGACATCTCCGTGATCTTGCCGTAGGTGCCAGTGGCCGAACCAGCGTCCGTGCCGTTGTACACGAAACTGGAGCTGATGGTGGCGCTCGAGAACGACGCAGCACTACCAGTCGAAGTCGTCTTTGTCGAAGCCGTCTTTGTCGAAGTCGTTGAGGTTGAAGTCGAAATCTGGGTCTGAGTGGAAGTGGACGTGCTACTCGAGGGGGCAGTAGTGCTTTCCGACGAGGTGGTCACCGTTCCTGACTCATAGTCACTCTGAACCTCCGGAGTGGCAGTAGTTGCAGCAGGAGCCGAAGTTGTTGTTGTGGTGGTCGATTGACTGGTAGACTGTGTAGCCGAAGACGACGTGGTTGTGGTGCTAGAGCTGGATCCACCAGGACAGAATGTCACCGTGAACGGGAGCGTATCCGGACAGCTGTGGGTCTTAGTGTCGTCCGATGGGTACAGATAAGCGTCGGAGCACTCCTCACTCGCACAGGTTAAAGTAGCACAGGAACTCGAGACCGACTTGGTCGAACTCGTGTCGGGTGCGATACTCATAGCCACGTTGTACCCAGACTTACCGGTGAGCTCCTTGCAGGCATCGTAGGACGTACAGCTTCCACTTCCAGGTGGGATGACACTGATGTCGTACCAAGTGTAGCCACCCGTGACGGAGAACTCAGCGAGAGTAGCTTCGTCGCCCGTGCCGTCACGGAACATGCCATTGTAGCCGCTAGCTAAGTCGCGGGTAGTGGAACTGCCGGCCGCGATGGTCTCCGTCTTGCTGTTGTCGTAGAGACTCACCGAGTACGAACACGAATTGACGAAGGTCACAGATACAGAAGCGGCCACAGGGGCAGTCATCACCAGTGCAGCGCTCAATGCGAGGAAAACCTTAACCATTATAGACTACTTGTCGACGAGGCAAATTGAGGAATGAGATTGATCGTCGAGCAGACCATGCAGGCACGACCGGATAAAGTCGATCAGCACCTTGGGGCGACAGACGGATGCCATGCACATCGGCTCATAATGGCGCGCTGGCTTATCTCAGACGATAGTCCATGAGATGACAGTACCAGCTGGTGGAAAGTTGAGCTTAAATGAATGCTCCAGTTAAACCTGTCATAATTGAATTGTTTCGAGAGAATAGGTTTCCGCTGTTATTTCAAAAATAAAGTATTATTTAGAAACTAATGTATTTGGATAAAGAAAATAATGTAAAGCACATAGTCGATTTTGAGGGATGATAGATTATCAGGGTGGACCATTTGTCGTCCTGTCGGTATCTCACCACGTGACACGATGTACCACTATGCTCCGGCCTCGGATCATTTGAATTTTGTATGACTGACTTCCGACATTTTACTTTCACTATGAACGTGGGGCTGAGCAGGTGCCGAGCATATCAACTGCACTGCCCTGACGCAAGACTCCCAGTCGAGCTCCAGTTGCTGGCACTTTACACTAGAGTCACACGCGGACAGTCACTTGTACTTCGCTGCAACACCAAACGCCTGTCGATCACGTGAAAAGATTCTGCAATAAAGTGCCAGCAAAGCCCGTTCTAGTTGTAACGCAGTGGCGTGAGTACAATAGACGTCGCAATTGTCCCGTGAAGTGGCTTCGCTGACTGATAAGTTTTTGGCTAGCGTGGGTGGCAGCGATCTGCTTGGAGTGATGTGCTTGCTTGTCCTTTGGTGCGCTGTGTGTGGCCACCGAGGGGCCTCGCTGTACGAAAGGGATCCCACAGGAGTCACGCGCGACTGATTTGCCAGCATCATTGGCCATGCGACTGGCACGCCATGCTTCAGCGCTGTTGTTCGTGCGTGGCTCCAGCGCCATCCAGTCGACGCCAAGTTAATTCGTTATAGGGTCAACCGCAACATCTCTCTAGCGTATTCTCCTCCACCACCACTACATTTATCTCCTGCTCAATCTTTCGCGTTATGGAGCATGACGAGAGCCTCTAGCTTCGTCATGTTGCAGGCCACTTCAACATGGAATCTCCCGGCTTTACTCGCGCATTGCTAGAATTGCTACTTAGTATTGCTCTAGCACCGCATCAAAACACCGAAGTGCCGTCGCGAATGGGCTTCAGCGATGCATCGTTAACGGCGTTGCCGTTGTGTGTACACTGGTATCACGTCGTTTACTAAAATTTCAGTTGATCGACCTTAAACTTAGTTCTGATTAAGCTGGTGTTACATGAATTGGAAGGTGACACACCTTCAATGCTCTTCCTCAACAAGCATACAGAACTAATCCACACTGACATTTTTTACATGTTAGAGGTATGATACGAAGTAGTGATGCAGGAAGAAGCAAGTATTTTGAGAAGTGTAACACTGCTTTCGCATTAACTTCAACCTATGCAAGTAGTCAAACCATTCGGTGGCATCACGATATTTCAACATTCAAAGCCAGCGCCTCCGAACCCCCACTCAGCTTAGCAGGTTCTCCACAGAGGCGGAAAGCCACGTCGACACTGTGTTAGCAGAGACCGAACCCACTGAGAAGTCGAAGTCATCGCCACCAATCTCAATGATCTTCACAACACCCTCACCCGAGTTGTCGTAGATAGTCACATACGTGACCGTATCCGTGGGACGGGCAGCGTAGTTGTCACCACCGGGGGACACACTGCCGTCGTAGAAGTAGTAGTGCGTGGATACCTTGTCCTGGGCAGTGTTCGTCTCAATAACCTCGGCGACATCAAGCTCACCACAGCCGCCCACAGCGCCCCAACCACGGCAGTTGCAGCCGTATTGGCTGGCACGCACAACCTGGGCGTTCAGCATCCAGATAGCAGGCAGATTGGCAGTTGAACCTGTAGGCATGTCGACCTTGGTCACGAACATCTTCATGCCGCCATCCCAACCGTGAAAGCCCATATCGTCGTAGTACCCGGCGCAGCTGCCGTCGTCGCCGCAGTTGGTAGACGTCATGATGTTAACTTCACAGCCCGTGGACACGCACGGACCACCGCCAGTCACGGACGTGTCGGATGCATCTGCCAACCAACCGCCGAAGATGGTGGACTCAGTAGCCGTAGCTGTACCGTCGGCCGTCGAGTAGCCTTGCGGGCTTGAGTTAGCACCGGTGTAGTCGATGTTCATGTTGTTCATGAACACCATGTTATCTTGCGTGCCGGCACTGGCGTCATACGACGACACCTTGGTCCAGTCGCTGTCCGACGAGCCAGTAAACACGGCGATGTTGTAGATGTTCATAGGTCCACGGAAGACCATAGTAACTTCCTCGCTCATGGGACCAACTGGGTCCGACACGGACACGTCCTCAGTAGTACACGAGGTCATCTCCGTCACCCTTCCGTAGGTGCCAGCAGCAGAACCGGCATTCGTTCCGGTGTACGCGAAGCTGGAACTGATTGTAGCGCTCGAGAAGTCGCCCGTAGACCCGCTAGACTGAGTAATGCTGGTTGTACCGCTAGACTGGGTAGTCGATTGGGTAGGTGTGCTACTCGAGGCGCTGGATTGTGTCGTCGTGCTCGTACTAGTCGTGGTGCTAGTTGAGGCCGAAGATGAGGATCCGGTAGCAACAGCACCGGTCGTGTAGTCAGCATCCGAAGCAACCGTAGCAGTCGTAGCCGCCGGAGTTTCCGTGGTAGCTGCCGGTACTTCTGTCTCCTCAGTTGGGGCCGCCGTAGTGGTAACAGGGGCCTCCGTCGCGGCTACAGGAGCCTCAGTCGTAGCAACCGGAGCATCAGTGACGACAGTCGTCGTGGTTGTCGCGCTCGAAGATCCGTTTGGGCAGAAGGCCACTGCGATGGAGACAGTATCAGGGCAGTTGCGCAACTTGGAGCTGTCAGTCGGATACAGGTACGCGCCTTCGCAGTCGGCACTTCCACAGGTTACAGCTGCACACTCGGAGTTGACGATCGTAGTGCCTGCATTTGGTGTGATGCTCAAAGCCACGTTGTATCCAGTCTTGCCCGTAGTCGCGGCACAATCAGTATAGCTCGTGCAGTTTCCAGCTCCAGGAGGGACAGTGCTAATGGCGTACCAGGCCTTGCCCCCGCTAATAGCAAACTGGGCCAACGTGGCCTCTGTGCCATTTCCATTGCGGAACATACCACTAAAGCCGTCGGCCAGGTTGCGCGACGTGGAGCCGCCTACTTCAATGGTCTCCGTGGCACTGTTGTCGAAGAGACTGATGTCATAGGAGCAGTCGTTCACGAAGGACACACTGGTAGCCATAGTCACCGCCACTTGTGCCGCTACGACCAGGGAACCGCCAAGGGCCAGGAACACGCGCACCATCTTGACTGGTTAGTTAGTTTGATAAGGAGGTTGTTGGGCCGAGCTGGTCGGTCGATGTATTCACGGCTGAGCGTGAATGAGCAAGTTGAGAAGTGAGTGCCATGGCAGTCGCAGTTTCGGACCGCTCGATCGCAATTGATAGGCTTGCATTGGTGCATGCTAAAGACTTGGCCCACATCTTTTCAGATCACTACTACCTGTGCTGCTTCAAAAATAGCGGCCAAAAAAGGAGTTCACTATGGGTAACCGAGCATGTCGATGGTATATCTCAGGACCAGCTAGACGACAAGCTCCGCCGATGCAGCTCGTGGTCGCAGACTGCGACTGCGAGCAAAGACTCCATTAATATCAACACTCGACGCATTGCGACGGAGATCTTCGGATTAACGCATTGTCGGCATGGTAGGCAGCACGTTTTGATTTCTAAAACGCAACGAGCCAACAATCAAAAGGTTAAGCGCAGACACGAAGATCGACGTACTATGATAGCTCACCTGGACCCTGACTTCCAAACGTACACCTTCAAAATGCTCAGTAACGGCAAATCCACTCGTTACACCACTTTGAAGAGAGATTAAGCGAAGTTCAAAGAGCTGAAGACAGCTTTGACGAAGCGGGGGCGTCCACCTGAGCCTGATTTCAATTATTGGTGACGCTTATCATGACGAAATGGGGGAATTTGAACGAAGTCGACGACAGCATGGAGAAGAACATGTTCTTTTCTTTCCACGACTTAGTGAGGACAGAATCGATTCTGGTCGATAGGAGAAAAAATACTTGTTTGAAACCTATCAGTTTTCAATGTGTTATTTGGAAGCAGACTTGAGCGTACAGCATCTACTGGCCCGCATAAATGGGAGTATTTCGGAAATCCTGGATCCAAAACTACCAGCGCTCTACATTTACTCTAGAGAGGGCCAGGTTGGCACGTTGCGCTGCAATTTCTCGCACCCAGGCAGCCGCACACTTCTCGGTGAGAGGGATTAAACGCCATCAGTCCTCCTGCAAGAGCAAGAAGAGCTGGACGGCAGCCCCGATCCTACAAATTCTGTATCCTAACTGAACTCGTGTTCGCGAATATTCTGAGCTTTACGGACAACCAAGCGCTAGACCAACGATTCTCGTCGATGAAAAGCATATTTTCTTCCTCCTTCGATTTATTAAAAACTTAGTGGCTACTTTAGTGCCAATAGTCGCTGTTCTCATTCCGAAATCTGCGAAGAAGATGGAAGTCCACCAAGTCCCCACTGTCGATATCAGCCCACTTATGGCGCTCACTACTGACGCTGAAGTCGACGCTGCGCTGAGAAACAGCGAGGACGCTACTCTCCGTGAAACTGTGGAGAACATTCGCGCTGCTGCCAGTGAGTGGGGCTTCTTCTACGTTACCAACCACGGAATGCCTGAAAGCGAGATGGAAAAGTTCCGGTCAAACATGCGCTCCTTCTTCCATCTCCCTAAGGAGACCAAGCGCAGTGTGGCACGTTCTGAAACGAATGTCCGTGGATACGTCGAGAAGGAGCTGACCAAGAACAAAACGGACTGGAAAGAATGTTTCGACTTCACTGGAGAACACGAGGATGATCCACCGGGTGGAAAAAATTTACAAAACCAGTGGTTGGACGAGCAAACGCTCCCTGGTTTCCGCCACATGATGCAGACGTACTTCGAGAGAATGGCATACATGTCGCGTCGGTTGATGAAGTTGTTCGCTGTTGCGTTAGGCGAAGAACCAACGTTCTTCGACAAGTATTTCCATGGAAACCACCCCAGCGTTATGAGGCTGAACCACTTCCCCATAGCTCCAGAACCGGAGAAGATCATGGGTGTGCATCATCACACGGATGCTGCCGTCCTTACCATCTTACTCCAAGATGACGATGTGGCTTCGCTCCAGGTACTGCACCGAGAGTCGAATTCGTGGGTCAACGTCCCACCACGTAAGGGAACGTACACTATCAACACTGGTGACTTGACCCAAGTGTGGTCAAACGACAAATTCGTGGCGCCATTGCATCGAGTAGTGGCCAATGGCAAGTCCAGTCGCTTCACAGCTCCGTTCTTCTACTTCCCGGCTTTCGACGTGCAAGTGGAGCCAATTGTGGTGAAAGAAGGTGAGGTGCCGAACTATCGACCATTCAGCTTTTACGACTTTATTGTGGCTCGTGCTCGAGGCAATTACGCCGACATAGGCCACGAGAACCAGATTGGCGACTTCAAGATCAACGGACCCGTGGATGTAGCCAACTCGTAAAGATTGCGCCTCTCCGCTTCGGTGATCGACTACATATTTTCAACCAATCATTGATTTTATATTTTAACACCCAGTCAAACCTATTTTAATGTGGCCCACTCCATTTTTTTGGTTGGTGGCGACGAGCGTATACGTTTAGCCGCCTGCTCTTCCATCCCCTCACTTGTAATTCCGTGGAGCTACAAAACGAATCAAGATCAAGATGGTTGCCTCTAAGAAGTCGGTATGGACCTGAGCACTCTTCTATTCAAGCGCAATAAGGTGCTCGCTTTTCCATCCGGTGGACGAGGTTCTACGTCGCTCTTCGCGCCCAATAAATTACCAACTCCTATCGAGTGGGTTAATGGGCATGCTTTGACAATAACCCATAGTCGCTTCATGCACTTATGCTTTGACGTGGTTATTGTCTCTCCTGCGAAGTCGAACGGATGGGAAAGAGAGCGCTTTTTTTTGCGCTCTCGTTCGATGGAGGAAAGTTTTAATTGTATTAATTCGTGGTTGTGTCATTTTTCTAAATGAGCAGAAGAAGTCCTCGGACAACATCAACTCGCGCCTGCAGCTGGTCATGCGCTCCGGTAAGGTCGCTCTGGGCTACAAGCAGACCCTGAAGAACCTGCGCAGCGGCAAGGCTAAGCTCGTGATCCTGGCCTCCAACACGCCTCCTCTTCGCAAGTCGGAGGTCGAGTACTACTCGATGCTCGCCAAGACTGGCGTGCACCACTTCACGGGCACCAACAACGACCTCGGTACGGCTTGCGGTAAGTACTTCCGCGTGTCGTGCATGTGCATCCTGGACGCCGGTGACTCGGACATCCTGCGCTCGATGCCGTCGGAGAACTAAGTGGCTTCTTCCTAGTGTATCAATTCAGTTTGAAATGATATTCTTTTGAGCTCCACCATTTACTTGTTCTTGTTTTTTTTTTACGTCTGAAAGTTATTGTTCTTAACTCACATAACGCTGTAGGTGGGGGCCGTGGAAGGCTTCTGTAGCAACGTCAAAGTCCAGTGGTACGTACGCCTCGAGCGTCACGAGCTTCTCACTGTTTTCCTTGGCGTCCACTACTCGGAAATACGTGCAGTCCCGTCCTATGTTAGCGTCGTAGGGTGGCGTAATGATGTCGAAGAATGCACAACCGATATCGTCTCCACCGACGAATTCGTGGAGGTTGCCACAGTCTGGAAGCAGCTCCGTCGTGTGAGGAGCTGTGACGACCTCGTCCACTAGGAGACGCGCTGTAAACTTCTTACCGCTGGATGTGGTGCTATCTTTGACGAGATCATACGACTTGACATGCAGTGAGCCATACAGCAAGCGCGAGATCACGCTCATACCTGGGTGGTCATGCAATGGAATCGACACACCTGGTGGCAAGATGAAGATACTGAACAACACAGCAGTTAGTTATATGACCAAGTCAACCAATCACTATGAAACTTACCCAATGGAGAACGTCTCGTCCTCGTAGACGTGCTGGTAGTGCACGCGTTTGGGGCGTTCAGGTCCACTTCCTTCTGTTCCAGGCACCTTCAGTTGAACTATACATATACCACAAATTAAAAGTGTTAATATCCTTCTTATACGAGCTAGTAAACAAACACATAAAGCTTTACAATTGGCAGGGAAGAGCTGGTCGCAAATGGCTTTAATGGGAGCGATCTCTTCACGTGTGAGTGCGTGTGGAGCGCCTTCATACTTGGTGATGGCTTTGACCAAAAGGTCCTGAATTTGCTCGAGTGCCTTCTGCCCTTCCGCCTCGTCCTTGTCCCCGCCAAAAGAGAAGTTCAACACAGCGTCCATTGTCACTCGGTTGGGGGTGGAGTCGCGTGAGATGCCGTTCTGCTGGCAACGGGCAAGTTCACACTTGTGCTGCATGGAGGTCATGTCATGTCTTTGAAGCCAACATGAAAATTTAAGTTGCGAAGTAGCAACTTAACGGGTGAGGTGGACTATTTGCAAAACACGACGCGGTTTTGTAGATAACTGATTTGTCGTAAAATGAAATCTGGCTTCTCTTTGAGTTGCAGATATGTTGCTTGTTCCGAGTTTAGACAGCCTTTTCATGTTGAAGCGAACATGGCTACACTTCACGAGGCTAAGTGCACGTAAGCTGAACGTTTCACACTAATAGCAGTTTTGGGACGAAGCAGGCTTGAGCTTGACTTCTCTTCTTTCCCATAACGAGAGCAGTGCAAGCATGCGAATTCTTTCTGTAGGACTTCATTTAATGCGTGGAGATCTTTCAGTTTTTATGGCTTGAAATTGCGTTGTGATGTCCTTGGAAAGATTTTCAACCGAAATCTTCGAGAATTGTGCTTTATTTCGACACGAGTGATGCTCGTTGACATTGAAAAGGGGACCGGTTCTCAGGTATTCTCCGAGTTTCGTTAAAAACCTCGACCATGCCGAAGCGGGTCTCAGCTCACGATCTCGCTGGCCATGGACTCAAGAAGGTGAAGCTGCCAGCTATTGTAGTCTGCGAATATTGCGAGAAGCAGTTTTCCTCAAGAGGGATTAAACGCCACCAAACTTCCTGCAAGAACAAGAAGAGTTGGACGGAAAACCACACACCACGATCCTACAAATTCTGCATCCTGACTGAGCTCGTGTTCGAGAATATCCTGAGTTTTATGAGCAACCAGACACTGACCAAGATGCAGATGATCACGGGAGACCACTACCAGAATTGTGAGCCTGATCTGGCCAGGTGGTGCTGCAAATGCGAGAACGACAACCTCACCACCTCCGATCACAGATGTCAAGAATGCGAGTTTGCTGCAACGCACTACTCCCAATGTGTAGGAAGGAGTACTGCATACATGCTTTACGGCGTCAAGGACTTCTCAGGGATTGAGAAAAATTCGTGGTCAAGAAAAAATACTTATTATCTTTTTAACCTGGAGAAATACATGCTGCAAGTTTACGGCTCGAAGATGGCCTGGCTGCGAGAAGTGGCGGGGCAACGCGCCAAGAGGGAAGAGGCAACACGCAGGAAAGAAGAACGGCAGTCTGTCATAGATCGCCTGGACCCTGACTTCCAAACGTACTTCTACAGAATGGTCTCTGCCGGTATATCTGCTCGCTATACTGCCCTGGAGAGAGGTCAAACCAAGTTTGAAGAGCTGAAGAAGGCTCTGGCAAAGCGTGGACTTCCACCCGAGCCTGATTTCCAGTATTGTAGCGCGTTTATCATGGCGAAATCGGGCAATTTGGACCGAGTGGTGGACAACATGGAGGAGAAACACTTTCTTTTCACACAGACGGAGTATGCACGACTTAGCGGGGATAGAAGAGATGATGATCGACGCAGGAAAGACCCCGATGCGATTGAAACGTACCAGCAACAAGAGGTTCATTGGAACAAAATCAAAGCGGACTTATGCGTGCAGTATTTACTCGACAACAAAGGGGTGACGATCCCGCAGAAATGGGAGAAGTGTCGCCAACGGTTTGATGAAGTTGTGTCAGAAAATCTGGACCCAAAATTGCGAGCGCTCTACATTTACTCCGTAGAAGCGAACCACCAGCTGAAAACTTAAACACGGCCAGTTTGAAAGTGCCTCGGAACTCGAATACCCAGCGAAAGTGGAAGTGTTTCAAAGTTTCAAAGTGCTTTCACTTTAGTAAATTTGTCCCAAAGTGCAGTTCAGAATAAATCGACGCAATTTATCTGACGGATGTTTTATATACTGTGGTCAATGTCAACAAGCACCACTCACATTTGTACTTCGTTTCTTTGGATTATACTTTGCTTAGTCAAACCGCGAGAACATGTCGAAAAGGGCATCAACTCACGATTCCACCGACCATGGCCCTAAGAAGACGTGTTGTGCAAATTTTGTGAGAAGCCGTTCTCGGCGCGAGGGATTAAACGCCACCAAACCTCCTGCAAGAACAAGAAGAGCTGGACGGAAGCCCATACGCCTCGAACCTACAAATTCTGCATCCTGACTGAGCTCGTGTTCGAGAATATCCTGAGCTTTATGAACAACCAGACACTAACCAAGATGCAGATGATCACGGGAGACCACTACCAGAATTGTGAGCCCGATTTGGCTAAGTGGTGCTGCAAGTGTGAGAACAACAATCTCGCCATCGCCAATCACTTGTGCCGAGAGTGTGAGTATGCTACCAATGGCTACAATCGTTGTGTTTCGAGAATTTGGGTGAAGTGGTGGACAACATGGAGGAGAAACATTTTCTCTTCACTCAGACGGAGTATGAACGACTGAGCCGGGATAGATTCCGTTATGCATCGCATTGGGGGAACGAGACCAGGTTGACGAAAATCAAAGCGGACTTATGTGTGAAATATCTACTGAACAACAAGGGATTAACGATTCCGCAGAAATGGGAGAACTGTCGTCTTCGATTTGATGAAGTTGTTTCGGAAAATCTGGATCCAAAACTGCAAGCACTCTACATTTACTCGGGGAAAAGCACCACCTGACTCAGAATTTTGGACTATAAGTAGCCCTTTAAGTTTTAATTTTGATTTTTAGTTCGCGTATTGTTTTGGCAATCCGGACGAGAAGTTTTGGATCCATGCATCATCCTAACGTCCACAGGCGACTTGAAAAAAGACTGGTTGGTAATTATGCTCAAATTACATTGACCTCGGTTTCTTCGAAGTCCGAAAATCTAGCCTGGAACTCGCAGCATATTTGTGCCGTTCACATTCATCGTAATAATCTCCAGTGATGATTTGCATCTTCGTGTATTAACTCAAGTTTTCAGGATCATTCTCACTAGTGAACGTTACGCGCAAATTCAAGAGAAATTACCGGTAGTTTTCTCAACTTCTAAAACCAAGGAAAGGTCCTGTTCTCTGAGATTATCGAGTCAATTTCAACAAGCATCACTCACGTTAGTTCTTCGTTTGGGATTCTTACACTTCGGATATGACGAAACGGGCATCAACTCACGATTCCACCGACCATGGCCCCAAGAAGGCCAAAGTGAACGTGTTGTGCAAATTTTGTGAGAAGCAGTTCTCGGCGCGAGGGATTAAACGCCACCAAACCTCCTGCAAGAACAAGAAGAGCTGGACGGAAGCCCATACGCCTCGAACCTACAAATTCTGCATCCTGACTGAGCTCGTGTTCGAGAATATCCTGAGCTTTATGAACAACCAGACACTAACCAAGATGCAGATGATCACGGGAGACCACTACCAGAATTGTGAGCCCGATTTGGCTAAGTGGTGCTGCAAGTGTGAGAACAACAATCTCGCCATCGCCAATCACTTGTGCCGAGAGTGTGAGTATGCTACCAATGGCTACAATCGTTGTGTTTCGAGGGCAGTTGCACAGAGATGTTATGGCGTTAAGACCTACTGTTTCTTTAGTGAAGAATCACAGAATAGCAACCTTTACTATCTCTACGAATTGGAGAAGCACATGTTGGAAAAATGCGGCTCGAAGATGGACTGGGTGCGAGAATTAGCAGCTCAACGAGCCAGAAGTGAAGCAACTCAACGCAGGAAGAAAGAACGAGAGTCTATGATAGCGCAGCTCGACCCTGACTTCCGAAAGTATGTCTCCGGAATGGTTTGGAACCGTGAATCTGCCCGCTACATGTACAGTGTCATGGAGAAAGGCGAAGCGAAGTTCAAAGAGCTGAGGGAGGCCCTGACGGAGCGTGGACTTCCACCTAAATTTGATTACCAGTATTGCAAAGATTTTATCATGATGAGGCATGGGAGTTTGGACCAGGTGGTGGACAGCATGGAGGAGAAACACTTTCTTTTCACTCACACTACGTATCCACGACTGAGTAATGACAAAACTTACGCTGATCAAGACGAAAGAGCTATCCCTTACTTGGAGAGAGGGTGGAAGAAATTCAAAGCAGACTTGTGCGTGCAGTATCTACTCGACAGCAAAGGATTAACGATCCCACAGATATGGGAGAGGTGTCGCCAACGCTTTGAAGAAGTTGTTTCGGAAAACCTTGACCCAAAGCTGCGAGCACTCTACATTTATTCGGGAACCACCTTGAAGACTCAGTTAGGCGCAAACAAGTTTTGGAAATAAGTGCCATTATTTACATGGTACGTTAAATGTTAGAATGCAATCCGTTCCAGATGGGGGGGGGGCAACAAACTGGCTGACAGCGTCCAAAGGCGATAGAAGCCCGATGAGAAGACTGTGATGGGCTTAATGTACTGTAGCGATGGAACAGCTTTCCAGTACCAGCGTCTTGAAACGTTAAAGTGCGGATACTAGTGCTCCCTATCCGTTATGTAGTCATCCCTCGAGTATGCGAACGACAGCGATCCTATTTACCCTTTGCTGTGCGGCAATGCACAGGGCTGGTCCGCATCTGCGAATACAGTACCATAATTCTCCCTTCTCGAATGGCCCTCCTCCAGTATGACGACAAAACAGACAAGATCTGTATCCTGAACGACCGCAGTACCGATATTTCGTCATTCTCGTCACTTGATGGTGATTCTTGAACACTGGGATCAGCAGGAGAAAGGTGTTCTTAGACTAGCAACGCATCTGAAACTATGTCAATGTACATCACTCACGTTCACTCTTCATGTTTTTAGCTCGCGCACTTTCGTCAAAACCGCAAAAACATGCCGAAGAGAGTGTCAACTCACGCCTTCACCGACCATGGCCCCAAGAAGGCCAAAGTGAACGTGTTGTGCAAATTTTGTGAGAAGCCGTTCTCGGCGCGAGGGATTAAACGCCACCAAACCTCCTGCAAGAACAAGAAGAGCTGGACGGAAGCCCATACGCCTCGAACCTACAAATTCTGTATCCTGACTGAGCTCGTGTTCGAGAATATCCTGAGCTTTATGAACAACCAGACACTGACAAAGATGCAGATGATCACGGGGGATCATTACCAGAATTGTGAGCCCAATCTGGCCGAATTGTGCTGCAAGTGTGAGAACAACAACCTCCCCATCGCCAATCACTTGTGCCGAGAGTGTGAATATGCTACCAATGGCTACAATCGTTGTGTGACAAGGGCGGATGCTCAGAAGTTTTATGGCGTTAAAGATTTCAGTGGTTTTAGGGGAAAATCAAAATGTGGCACATATCACTACTATCTCTATGCACTGGAGAAGCACATGTTGGAAAAATGCGGCTCGAAGATGGACTGGGTGCGTGAATTCGCCGCACAACGCGCTAGAAGTGAAGCAGCTCAACGAAAGAGAGAAGAGCGAGAGTCTGCGATAGCCCAGCTCGACCCTGACTTTCAAGAGTACATAAAGTCCTTCACAGCATCCCGTAGCGGCAAATGTGTTCGTTATGCTGCTCTGGAGGAAAGCCAAACAAAGTTCAGAGAGCTGAAGGAGGCTCTGACCGAGCGTGGGCTTCCATCTACGCCCGACGTCTACTATTGTAGCGCGTTTATCATGACAAAATCGGGGAATTTGGACCAAGCGTTAGACAACATGGAGGAGAAACATTTTCTCTTCACTCAGACGGAGTATGAACGACTGAGCTGGGATAGATTCCGTTATGCATCGCTTTGGGGGAACGAGACCAGGTTGACGAAAATCAAAGCGGACTTATGTGTGAAATATCTACTGAACAACAAGGGATTAACGATTCCGCAGAAATGGGAGAACTGTCGTCTTCGATTTGATGAAGTTGTTTCGGAAAACCTGGATCCAAAACTGCGAGCACTCTACATTTACTCAGGAGAAGAGGCTGATCATTCGGGAACTTTCTAGGCTCAAACATTTCTCTTTTTGTTTTAAGTTTAATTGAATAATGAACCTCTTGTTGCTGGTACGTTTCAATCGCATCGGGGTCTTTCCTGCGTCGATCATCATCTCTTCTATCCCCGCTAAGTCGTGCATACTCCGTCTGTGTGAAAAGAAAGTGTTTCTCCTCCATGTTGTCCACCACTCGGTCCAAATTGCCCGATTTCGCCATGATAAACGCGCTACAATACTGGAAATCAGGCTCGGGTGGAAGTCCACGCTTGGCCAGAGCCTTCTTCAGCTCTTCAAACTTGGTTTGACCTCTCTCCAGGGCGGTATAGCGAGCAGATATACCGGCAGAGACCATTCTGTAGAAGTACGTTTGGAAGTCAGGGTCCAGGCGATCTATGACAGACTGCCGTTCTTCTTTCCTGCGTTTTGCCTCTTCTCTCTTGACGCGTTGCTCCGCCACTTCTCGCACCCAGGCCAGTTTCGAGCCGCATAATTCCAACATGTTCTTCTCCAATTCAAAACGATCATAGAGGCGGCTTCCCGGAGACGTCTCGGGAATCCGCGAGAAATCCTTGACACCATAATATAGCTGTGCACATAACCTTCTTACACGATGGTCGTAGTAGTTTCGCTCAAACTCGCACTCTTGACACAAGTGGCGGAAGATAACGAGGTTGTCGTTCTCGCATTTGCAGCACCACCTGGCCAGATCAGGCTCACAATTCTGGTAGTGGTCTCCCGTGATCATCTGCATCTTGGTCAGTGTCTGGTTGCTCATAAAACTCAGGATATTCTCGAACACGAGCTCAGTCAGGATGCAGAATTCGTAGGATCGTGGTGTGTGGTTTCGTCCGTCCAACTCTTCTTGTTCTTGCAGGAAGTTTGGTGGCGTTTAATCCCTCTTGAGGAAAACTGCTTCTCGCAATATTCGCAGACTACAATAGCTGGCAGCTTCACCTTCTTGAGTCCATACCAGCGAGATCGTGAGTTGATGGCTGCTTCGCCATTCTCAGTACCCGTCTGCGCAACTCTCTTTTTGGGTCAAAAATATCACGACTGACAGGTTTTATAACATTTAACCAATCATATCGCCTATGTTAAACTAAAACTAGCGACAAAAGCTTCCTAAACGTTGTACGGGGTGGGCTCATTGACGCGTAGACCTTTAGCAACGTACTTGTGCATCTCATCGTAGAGAACGTCCCAGGTGAAGGTAGGGGGTAGAAGGGTGTAGTCTTCTCGACTGTAGTATTTTTTTACAACGCCTTCCTTGGTCTTCTGCATGCGAACTCTCACGGGCACCTCAGAAGCGAACTCCTTGAACCACCGCACGAGCCACACTGCGTCGATGGTTGACGCGTTCTTGTTCAGCTTGTTACCGTGCTCCTTTGTGGCTACGTTCCCTTCACGGACGCGGCGCTTGTAGCGTGGCACAGTAAGTGGCTGTACGCCAAGACAGTGTGCGAAAGCGGTACGGCAAACATGGCCTGCGAACGGCCGATAGAAGTGGAACTTCTCGCGCTCACCAGTACCACGGACGTCTTGATGCAGTATCCGTCTGCATTAGGAACGTTAGGATGCAGGTAGTCTTCTCAGCCTTGGTCATTTGACCAAGTGAACACGTCGGCCACTCAAACTCCTTGGCTTTCCCCTCAATACAGCGCCGCTTGCACTTGTCAGCCCTAATCAGGCCTGCAACTTGCTGTTGAAGATCGACGTCGTACAAATTGATGCTAATGTCCTCTTCCTCAGCTTCACTTCCAGCTCTCTCCCCAGTCACCCAGAGCGAGAGCAGAAAAATAAGCGAATTAAACAGTCGAATAATCCTTACGGGTATACACGCTCGCGAAAATTACAGTATGTCGGCCACAAGAAGCCCGTCCGCACGTCCACCAGGGTGTACAACGTCGGAAAGATGCAGTCCATGTTCGTGAGCAGCTTCCTGCAGCTTCCTGGTGTCCGTGAGGCGCTAGCGGCGTCACGTCAGTTGGTGCTTCAGCAGCCTAAAGCTCCGCCTAAGCATGAAGTGATTGTTATCAACGACGGTGACGAAACGCTGTGGACCGTTGGCGTTGACAAGGTGATCATTTTGCGCAACCCCGAGAAGATCCGGTTCCCCGATGTTGGAGCTACGGATATGTGCGAGTGTGCGATTGACTGCTTTCGAGACGTCTGTGCGAATGCCCGCACAAGTTACTACTGTACGAAAGATAACTGCCGCCGCAGTGGCAAGCTTGAACGAGTGCAAGGACTTGGAGCTGATTGTAACCAAGGCAAATGGAATCGGAGTCAAAGCGACATCAGCGATTTTCGCAGGAGCTTTTCTTGGCAATTACGCAGGAGTGCTAACAACACACGATTTCGAGGCTGATGAGGCATACGTGTGAGTACGCGCTAAAACTACAGCAAAAGAGCAACCGGCACAAGAAAGTCTACATTGATGCTACAACGTGTGGCGGCATGACTCGCAAAATGAACCACTCATGCAATGCAGCTTGTCGTGTCGTGGAGTTGCGCAACCGCCGCAATGTGGTTGTAGTGGTGGTGGCCAATCGTCACATTAAAAAAGGAGAAGAGGTTACTGTAGACTACATGTACCCTCGGTTCGAGTGTCACTGCGGAGAGGTGAACTGCCGGAATAGGAAGTAAATCCGTGTATTTAGGGTGAAGATCAAACTACAGTAATGCAGGATATGACACCCGGTAACGATCAATACACGTCATGCCCATGAGCAACGTCAAGATAACTTTCGCTTGTGTTATGATCAATTTCTGTGTATTGAAGTTAATCAGCATGCATTTATCTGCCTAGCGATACACTTTTCAAAAGCAAAAGTTCATTCAGTGGGGTGAGCAGCTCCTTAACATAAATTCCGTGTATTCTCGAGTATGTGTGACGCACGAAGCATTCGATATAACCACTTGCGACCGTACTGCTTCATTCACTAGCGTGAGCAACTCGAAAAACAAAATCCCGTGTATTCTCGAGTAAGTGTGACGTACGAGTCATTCAATGGAACCACTTACACTTGAATATGTGGTAGTACGTCCATGAGCAGCGAGCATCTGATTCACTCCAGATCAAGAGCGAAGCCGTTAGTGCGGGGACGACCTGCAGGTACACATGACGCGATGGACTGTGAGGATCGCTGCCTCTTCTTAGAAGTCCCGCGGTAGGTTTACCCACTTGCATACTTGACGCAGATCTGTAATGCGTGCAATAGATGGATGCAATAGCCAAACTTAAAGAAGTAGTCACAGTCACAGCAACGTTGAATCAAATCACCTTCCACCCCATTCCGGCTGACCCTTTCGCGCACACACCTCAATTGTCTCAACGGTTTTGTTGCGAGGCGCATCCACCATCTTTGGGGTAGGAAAAGAAAAAACATAGCGCAGGTGGGACGGCTTGAGCTTCGTTAGGCGTCCTGACCACCAGTAAAATGTTTTGATCAGATAATGAATTCGCTCGTACCGTCAACAACTTAGGAACTTCAATAGCAGTCTTAAACTTGAAATCACAAGATTCGTTGTGGCGACACGAAACCAATTGTTGCAAAACTGTAGTCTTGCTTGAGTTTTTGTTGAACTGCTCGACTGGATTATTAGTAGATGCAAACCCACAAGGTGTTTGAAAGCATTGCCACCTGACGAATTTGCCCTTCAACCATTGTTCAACGAAGTAGTCAGCAAACGTTTTCGTTGCAGGTGATTCTTTCCATTCAGCTACACGTGATCGATCAAGTGTTGCGCATTCTTGCGGACTTCGACTAAAGTGCATGTCGTATACATCGCGAACAACCTTGCTAGCAAAATAAGGCTCCATACTTTTCGTCCGCTTTAGAACGTTTGATATCACGTGGAAGTAGCACATAAGAATCTTTAACGTATTGTCGGACCCGAATGTGTTCTGAATAGCATTGTATTGAGGCTCCTCGGCATCTCCCATGACATTTCAAAGATTTCGGCATGATGCGAAATTACACAAGACGCAGCGCATTTGACATCTCTGTGTACTGAGTTTCCAAACGCTGAGAAGTCACGAACAGAGCTACCAAATGAAATGATCGGCATCGATCTCCCATGAGTGTCACACACCATTATGTACCCACATAAATGTATCCACGTGTGTCACGCACCAACGAGAAACATTCGTGTAACATCCCCGTTACACAATCGGTTATATACAACAGTCTACCAAGCGTTCTGAGAGCGACTGCCTAGCTCCCAGAGTCTGTTCAAACGTACAATATGAAATGGGCTACCGCTAGAGACAAGACAAACGACCCAACTAGGAAATGGAATAGGTGGGTCCATTCAGGTCGCTACGTTACGCTGATCTCCACCTAATATAGGGGTTGATAGGTGGGAGATTACAAAGCACTAAGTCTGGCTGCGGCCTAGTACTTACGAGAAGCAACAGGCAGCACTTGTCGTAACAAGATAAATTGAACTCTGGTTATCAATCTCGTATCTCTTATATCTTCTGCCTTCTGTCTTCTCTTCTGGCATATCTCAAGTACACTTGGTCTCGGTATAACTCAGGAATCTTCACATGGGCTCACTATGGTAGTCGATGCAGCAGATTTCGTCGAGTCGACACTTTATGATGTCATTACAGGGATGGGCTGGTTGTGTGCCACTTGATTGTGTGAGGTCGTGTTGGGTACACTTGTTTTCAGTATGGGTCGACTTCAGAGTGTCAGGGTCTGGTATCCTGTTTATCAGGAGAAACAGGTAAAGATACACGGAGTTAAAGAAGCTCACACAAGAATACCTTAATGCGCACAAAATGTATGGATGGCGCATGTCTCTACGGATGAGCGCATATCGGACGGGAAGAGCATACAAGTGATTGGCCCTGCTGGACATCGCAACCTGACTGGCACACGGAGCAGCTGAGTTACGGACATTGTATTTCAGCCAATCCAAAGACCCTGCTACCTACTTTACAGCCTATCGTTGCCTCCCCCGAAGACAAAACTACCGGAATCGGATCCTTCGCGCGAGCTCGGTATCTACACGGGGACTGTTCAACGGTGTTGCAGTGGACGATAGTTCACGAATATGTGGACGCTCCTACCGCCGAAGCCGCGCTGGCAATGTTTAAGCAGCACAAGAAGGAGACCAGCCACACAGTTCGTTGCTCGGTTTGTACCGTAGCAGCTCCGCATAATATGCGCTACCAGCTTTTGAGCTGCTCATCACCAAAATGCAAAACCAGCACGAATTCGTCGAAGTGTCAGTGGTGTGGGCGGGTTATGGTGTGCGAGAATACACGGAAAATTACAATTAACCAGTGTGGAACGCACACTAACCCGGAGAAGGATCCCAAACAGAACAAGTTGACCGAAGCTCACAAAATTTACATCCGCGAAATGGTTGCTAAAGGTCTCCGACCTGCGCACATCAGAAATTCTATGCGGAGAAAGTTTCAGGTTGCTATCGAGGATCTTCCCGAGTTGAAAGTTGTACAGAACTTCTCGAACTATTTTCGCAAGACTAAAATGATGAACAATGATTTTGTGGACGAGATCGCTGACTACATACACTCCTTGGAGTTCAACGGAAGCGAAGCGGATAGCTCGCCATTTACGTTCGGTTGGCGAAAAGATTGTAACGGGGATATCGACATAGGCATTGGCTCTGACGAAGCGCCGTTTGTCGTTGGAGTTACGTCTAATAAGCTACTATCGCGGCTGGACCGGCCGGTGGATTCGTTTGTGTTTCATGTGGATGCTTCCTTTAAGGTCGCACAGGTTAAATATCCTGTACTCGTGTGCGGAATGTCTACATTTATGTGGGTACATAATGGTGTGGCACACACGAGTAGATACGTAGATGGCCTCAGAGCCTCACGTTGCATTTTGATTAGGATTTAGTATGTTAGATACTAAATCCGTTACATTTAGGATTAGGGCAATAAAGTCAATAAAAATCAGTTTGCATTTTACATAATTAGTGTTAGTTCCTTTATTATAGGCACACTGGTTGTGTGAGTCCCGTATTTAGTGGACTACTTGGTTCTTGTATAGAACCGAAGGCTAGTGCCTTGCAAGCAGGACTCTACGAGTCAACTAGACTTCCTCTGTGCCGTGCACACCTACGCAGCCCCGCTGCAGATTGTGTATTGGTTTATTTCCCTCTATACATTAGAATGTGGTGCGCGAAAGGAACAGGGATACCAGACAGACCAAGACATTCCCTAGTTGACCTGGAGTACTAGCCCACTGCTCAAGGGCCAGGAAAGAATAAGACCAGCTACATATTTGTATATCAGAACTCTATATTGCGGTTTTCTCGGTCTCTTTTGACTTCAGAAATCTCCGGTGAACACTTGTGTCTACCGGGGAACGTTCGACTCCCAAACGCTCCTGTGAGGACCGGAAGGACATTCTACGGTCTAAGAAACCCTCACTCTCTCACGACCCCGGCGAGGGTCATATTGCCAAGAAAACGAACCTACGAGGACAGCACAAGGTAACGCACGCCCACCTTGCTGTGCGACTCTGATACTACTTCAGTAGTCGTACTCTCAGGTTCACTGTACGCCCCTGCACCGTGGTAAAAGTTGCACCAACTTCGCGACAGAAGTCTCATACCCAGCCGAGGCGCTGAGGCAGATCCATGTGGCGAGACGAGCCGGCTTGACCGGGCCGCCTGCCTTATTCTCGGAGAGTGGTCTGTATGAGACCGTCACGTTGGTATTGGGCGTGACCCCAGTCCCGTGCTTCTGTGTCCGCGCCAGGGCGCGTGCAGACAGCCACATGGCATGGTCGCGGGCCTGCCGAGTTCTTGGGGACAGTGACTTGAGGGCTTATGGCTTACCTTTATTAGCGGTGAGCAGAGACCATTTACTTTGGTAAAGGAAATTTGTTATATGGAACCGCTTACCGCACGTTTTTCAAGCACAAGAAGAAGCACGAAAAAGTAAACAATGAAGATAGGAAGAATGTATACTAACGTAGGTTTGTGTGAAGTGTTTGTAGGAACAATGGCGAGAAAGCGCAAGTATGGAAGCGAAGAAGAAATCAAAGCAGCCTATCGCGCGCCAGAAGGGCACGAAGAACCTGCTGCAAAGCGACGACGGATGAAGAACCTCAATGTAGCTTTGATCCGGTTTAGAAAGCAGCAGTCTGAGACGGGAGAACAGGAGAGTGCAGACTCCATTCCGGCCGTTGTCAGCGCGTTGCAGGCTGTTGATATCGGGCCTGAACAAAAAAATGCGACGGTGGCAAGTACTTCAACCGCTGTCGCAGAACCTTCAGGACCTGCCAACTCTGCACGGAGGCGATCAAGATAGCCGTGGACCCGGAAGCTATCGACGAAGACGGGAACATACACACCATGAACATTGTCTATCGGTAGATCTTCGATTTCTAAGTGCATAATTTCCTACTTTATGATTAAAAATCTTACTATTTCTCTTTGTAGTTTTCATGTGTAAAATCCTTGAACCAGGTAAAAGTTTCAACTTCGCTTATCTTTATTAACCTCAACCAAGCTACTGGGACCAACCATGTCCAAGCGCCCGGGTAGCCGCCCAGAGCGCTAGTACTAAACTTACAGAGCAAACAAACACAAGTTTCACCTCAAATATTAAAAAAAAAAATCAGGTGGAAGAAATGTTTTGTTACAGTTATCACTTACCATAGCGTAACGACTCCGACCGTCAGTGCAATTCCGACTTGCATCCGACGCATCAACATCTCGCACGAATTGATATTGCACCGATTTATAGAGGTTCAGTAAAAACGTTTGATTGGTCCATATGTGAATGTAGCAGGAGTAATTACGAGGTTAAATGAATGGTACACATGCAATTCAATTGCGCCATTTTGCCCTGCGAGCTCAGTGCTCGATTGACCACCCAGGAGGGTGAATTGAGGGGGTGACACCGTGCATCGGTGTCCCTAAGAGGGTTGTCCTGGCCATGAAGTTACTGAGGCTTGTAATTCCCCGTCGAGCACCCAGATGAGTATCCCTGCGATGTTGTTGTGCTAACCTCATCGATGTAGCTCAACGGAAGAGTTCCCGAAAGGGAAGGTGGTGGTTCGATTCCACCCATCGATATTCAATCTCTATTGCCTGTTGCCTATAACAGGGATAGAAATTGCAAGCTGTATTACAATGGACGCCGGACTGCGTTACAACCGCACCTTGAGCACACTTGGCAATGACTTGGTGCAGGATCTGCGATGCGGCCGACCGCGAGGCGCTGTTGGTAGGCAAAGATGCGGTCATTCAGGATACCCTCGCGATGCAGTTTACGAAGCACTTTGAGCACCGCGTTGGACCCCTTTGACGGTATACCTTGTGCACTCAGGAACGCTGTGATTTCTTGCGATGCTCGCTATCCAAGCTGACGGGCATTGTCTTTGTAGGTGGGTGATGAATCGTCGAGCGCGTACCCGTCGTCGATGAACAGCCGCATGAAGGCCACCAGTTGCTTGGACTTCTTGTGCTTGTTCGTTCTCAGCCATCCACGCGGAACTGCAGTATACCACGCGAACCAGGCGTCCACAAGTGGTGTCGTCTTTGATCGGCGCCGGCGCTTCACTGGTACGTTTTCATCTTCGTCTCTTGATCGATTCTCACATGCCGATGTTTTACCTGCCGCGTATGAATTTGTAGACTCTAGCAAGTTGACTCGAGCCTCAAGGTTCCGATTGACCTCGATTAACCGTTCAATTAAGGCACTTTGGTGATCAAACACAACTTTGGCCTTTGCTTTCCCTCCCATTAGATCATCTGCTGTGGCTTTCGTGTGAGCAGTTGACCTCGCGAGTTGCTGTGACCATGCCAACAAGCTTGCCGTTGTCACTCCAGACGCTTCGGTACAGCGCTGGATCGTCTTCATCGCGGGAGCGTCTTCATTGAAATCCATCATCGCCGGGCTTGATGACAGTAGCACGCCGGGTTCCTCTCAGACTCCAACAACAAGCTGCCCCACAAGCATCAAACTGGTAGCAGGTATCCACGCTCTTGTCAATCTCTTGCTGGATCGTGTTGCTGGTCCAGCTGGAGTTGAAGACGCGCTGACATCTCACTCGTTTCGGCGAGGTGGTGCGCAGCATGCGAACGCTTGCTCAGAGCTGACGGCGCAGTGGATATTCGATCGTGGAGCTTGGAACTTGACCACGACGAACAAAGCTTTTGCATACGTCTTCAACACTCCAAAAGAAGATCACCAGATCGCGAAGGTTCTGAGCGGGATGTCTCCACAACAAGCGTCGGTTCTTCCGTCGTTGGGTATCTTCGACTCGGTCACACAAGAGGAAATCAGAGCGGTTAGCTACAAACTCTTCAATGCTAGTCAAGGACTCGCCAACAAGTCCTTCAACCTCACCAGTGGTGTGATTGATGTGCTGACAGCAACCATCATCCAACATTGCAAGTCCGGAAGTGAAATGGACTCCGTCAGCTCGACAGGGACGTCCTTCGACTTGACTGGCAAGTGGTTAAGCAGAGCGGCGCGCGGAGACTCCTGCACGATCAAGGCCAGTGCTAGTGCAAGCAGCGGGCAGGTAGCGGGATCTCCATCAATGAAGAGAGACAACGTTTGCTCATCGGATGTCTTCACGCGGATGAAGCGAATGAAGAACACTTCACCTGAACAGGATACTCGTCCAGAAGCCAGCACTTCACTTGGCGGAAATATTGAGCAGCGGAGTGGTGCGATAGAGGTTGGTCCCTAGATCCTTCGTGGAAGGCCAAGTACACACCAAACTTATCCATTAGCGTCACGAGAATACTTCCTGCGCGTCTTGGGTCCACGGAGATGAGATCCCTGACATGCTCCATGTTAGTGCTCTCAACAGTAAGGAAGCGCTCGAAAGCCTTCACCGCTGTCGCGCGCGCCCGCTTGGTGTTGGCAGGATTGAGGTCGTTTAGACTCATTGTTCTTTTACTTTCTTGGGCGTTCGTTGTCGGAGACGCAGAAAATATGGGAGTGATACTACGCATACGACTAATTTGTAGCATGGTACACATATCTAGTCATTATTTTCGACTAGATACGTCGGAATCGCTCAGATTACAGCCACTATACACATTTTGATTAGGTGAAAATGACAAAAAGAGAGCGAAATGATTTGCCGAAACTACGAAAGTAGATAATTGAAGTGTCTGATTGGCCAGTTCTCAGCATACTTTGGTCTAGTGTAGTCGGAATGATATTCATCTGTATGACCTTTCAGAGGTGCAGACCCAAAAAAAAAGGTCCCTTCGTGCTGTACCGGTTTTAAATTAAGTTACCGGTAGCTAGGAACTGTATCGGTTTTTCGGAGTGATGGTCATTCAACACGCCGCGAGTCAGCCTTCCCATCCCGCTCAGAATCTCATTACCTGCTGGGCACGCGTCCCTGGGACTGGAAACCCTCACTCGGAGAAATGGCAGGCCTGTGGAGCAGCGTAGGTGTGCTGCTGTGGAAGAACTGGCGCATAAAGCAGCGTGAGAGCCGCTTTAACCGCGGACGTCTCGGTAAACGCTGGTTATGGCCAGCCTTAGTGACGGACATCATCGTCCCGCTGAGTTTATTGATGCTGCTCATTCAGAAAATGTGTCAGTATAATGCCCAGTTGGTGATGCCTGGCGGTGGCCTCGATGCCTTCATGGGTCGTGGGTTGATGGCGCAAGATGAAGATGATATTGCGGAAGAAGTAATGGATGGGGGGATGCAAGTTAGGCACGAGCCAGCTTCTTTGTTTATGGCAGCGTTGCCTCTATTACTGGCAAAAAGCAACCAGAGCTTGGCAGTTTTGCAGCGAAAAGACTCACAACTGTTGCTACAGTTCCTCAACAGGTGAAATAGATGGAGAATGCTGTCCTTTTGGCTCGAGACGATACTAATTTGTTGTTTTTGATGTACTTGTAGGCAATATCCTGCAGCTAAGGAGCTGGGAATTCCAAGTTACGTGGACAAGACAAAACTTATTCCTTTTGATGACACAAAGTCCAATGAAAAAGCGAATGAAGTGATGTTGGCATTTCCGAAGGAAAGTGGATGGAATATTTATGCTGCTCTGGACGTGAGAAGAGCTGAAGTGGAAAACGAGGAGGAGGATTCACCTCCATTGGAATTACTGGCGTTGTTTTACCAAAAAGGTATGCACGATCCGTCAGAGGACGAATCGGAGGACCAATTGGCCAAGTTTTTCTCGAAAGATCTGATGTTCAACCGCACTTTGCTGTTCCCGAACATCATGCCGTTTCAGATGTCGCTGAATATGCTCATTCGCGAAAACACGACCACTTTTGCCAATAACGAGTTGGTGGACATCAGTTCACTGTCACCTGAACTTGTTTGCCAGACTGTGAACAAGATGCTGTCGATTGGCAATCTCCAATGGGGCGATTTGCCTGCGACGTCGCCGCTTGGCCGAAGCGTGCCCGGATGTAAAATTGCAGTGACGAAAGGAAACCTCTCACATGAAGTGCAGTATTTCTTGTCGAGTCTCATCACGAAAGCGGCATCAAGTGACGAACTGGACACTCTAAGTGTGTCGGCGCTACCAAGTCGTCCTGCGAACACCATTTCTGGTCAGCTTGAAGGTAACATTGTTTTCTACATGGCCTATCTGTTTTTGTGGCCGTACGTGCGATTGGTCCGTGACGTCGTGGCTGAGAAAGAGAAGCAACTGAAGGAGTATCTGATGATCATGGGTTTGCCAGCGATGGCGTTGTTGATCAGTTGGTTTTTGCTGTACTTCATTGCTTCAGCAGTGGTGTCCCTGATTGGAATGTGGCTGCTGAGTGGCAGCATGTTTGCTGCTACAACTTCCGGAAATTGGTATTTCTTCCTGCTTTTGGTGACATTTGTATCGAGTATTCTGCTTTTTGGTATTGCTATCACTCCGATGTTCAATCAGACAAAGACAGCAGCAGCATGCGCGCCTCTGGTCTATTTTGTTCTAAGTGCTGGAACGTTTATTCGATCGATGGTGGGTGAAGATGCAGTGGCTTCTTCCGAGTCATTAGCATTGCTACTGGCTGGCTTGGATGGATTCAGTTCTCCGGTGGTATTCATGGCTACATTGCATGACATCCTGGCGTTTGACGCAGTGACGTTAGCTCAAAGGCCGGTCACGTATCACACTGTAGCGGAACCCTGCCGCATGATGGCTGCTCAATCAGCAGGGTACTTGCTTCTTGGGTGGTATTTGGAGAACGTTTTCCCCCGCACATACGGAGTGCAGCAGAAGTGGTATTTCGTGTTCCAACCGTCCTACTGGTTCCCCAAAAAGTTGAATTTGCAGGGATCGTCAGATGATAACGAAGAATCTATGCGACTGACCGACATGGGCCAGGATGGAACAAATGATCGATTGGATGATACTCTTCGCGAGCAATCTCTTCCAGAATACTTGCAGCACTTCCGGCCAACGCTTTTTGTGCAGTCATTGTCCAAGACGTATCCGAATGGCAAAGTGGCATTAAAGAACGTATCGTTTGGAGTCAGGAAAGGAGAAATTTTCGGGTTGCTGGGTCCTAATGGCGCCGGAAAGAGTACAACCCTGTCGATTCTGAGTGGGATCTTATCACCCACCAGCGGAGATGCCTACGTGGGTGGATCTATTAGCGTGGCGAACAACCCACAGGCAGTAAGGCAAAGTCTGAGTGTGTGCTTCCAGCAGAACATTCTTTACGACGATTTGACTGTTTGGGAGCATTTGTCACTGGTTTGCGCACTTAAAGCAACGATGGGTGTCAAGACCGTTTCAAAACAGACCTGGTACAGTAAATTGCAGCAATTCGGCCTGGATGAGAAGCGTGACGCGTTAGCTAAGACTTTGTCAGGAGGTCAGAAGCGGAAGTTGTCTCTTGTGCTGTCACTATTGGATCAATCTCGAGTACTTCTGCTAGACGAACCGACTGCTGGTATGGACATGAAAGCGCGGTTGGACACGTGGGACGCACTGAAGCGCGCTGTAACTCACCGGGCGGTGATTTTAACCACACATTCGATGCAGGAAGCGCAAGCTTTGTGTGAGAATATCGGAATTGTCGCGGAGGGCAAGCTGAAATGCTGCGGCTCGAGTTTGTTCCTTCGGAATCGGTTTGGTGTGGGTTACAAACTCACAGTTGTACACAACGAGAATTCGGACGAAGGAGACGGGTTTAGCCGCCAGCAATCGCAACGCGAAGCCTGGGCAGACCTCTTGATGACAACGCTGAGGAAGTACGTACCGAATGCGGCAATTGTCAGTGATAACAAGTGGGAAACGCGTGTTCAGCTGAGTGACGGTGAAGAGCGACGCTTTGCTGAGCTCTTCAAAGAGCTGGAGACAATGAAGCGAAGCGGGATTATCAAGCGTTACGCGGTTGCAGCGACTGACTTGGAGGATGTGTTTGTCAAAGTGACGGAAGGAGAAGATGTTTATTATCACGCCAAAGACGATGTGGATCCAACCCAAAGTGCCGGCCATGCTGATTCAAAACGGAAGGATGAGAAAACGAAAGCCCACCCAGATTTGCGATCTACCGGTATCGACAGGAGACTCCCGAGATGGAAGCACTCGATGTCTCAGCTTCGTGCATTGGTCATCAAGCGTACGCAGATGTCTTCACGCGACAAGAAGTCCCTGTTTGCCCAGTATGTATGGCCCATTGGCTTTTTTGCCATCCTCATGGCTGTTCTTCAGCACCTGCTCACTTCCAGTGGGTCTATTGAAACAGTAACGGCTTTGTCACCGTCTTCCAAGGATGCAGCATTCTTCATTTCTTCTGCGTCGGCGGCTACAGACTCAGTTTCAGATCTCGTTGCTCAGTTGGAACCCAGCACACACTCGGTTGTGTTTGACAAGAGCGCGACAACCGAGCAGGAGATGCTGGACGCGATCGCAGTAGACAATTCTACGACGTATTTCGCTGGGATCTTTGTGTCGGAAGTTGATTGGGCGACGCACGGCACCGTTTCCGCTCCAGTGATGACGTACTCACTTTACTATAACGAAACTGTGCGTCGTTCTTTGCCAGTGACGCTGCAATGGATGTCCCAAGCCTATTGTAAAGCTCGCTCAAAGCACGAGAACGCCCCTGGCATCAATAATTGCGACTTAGTCGTGAAGCGAGGAATTTTTCCGATTGAGATTGAAATTGGCACAGGAGTGACTACTGATGAGGACGGTGTAGCATTGGATCCTGATGAAGCTGTTAATGTTGTACGACGGATCATGGTGGCATTTTACATGCTGATGACGATGAGCTCAATCGTGGGTTTCTATGTTGCGCCAGTTGTGCGGGAGAAAGAGAGCGGCTTGAAACGGATCCAGTACCAGCACCTCGAGACCGAAAATGCGTCAGCCTTGTACTGGCTGTCGCACTTCCTGTTCGACTACATGGTGTACACCATCGCGGCCATCACCATTTGTATCATTCTCGCAGTGTTCTCAGCTTCGCTGACTGCTGAGATTATCTTGGCTTGGTTTGTCTCGATGGCCATTTTTGGCTTGTCAATTCTCCCGGCGCAGTACTTGTGTTCACTGGTCTTTGCATCCCACTCGTCGGCGCAGTCGTACATGTCGTACGCGTCTATGTTCCAGATCATGGCGGCTTCTATCGTGTTTGCCTTGTCGATGGTGCCTGGAATATGCACCAAGGTGAATTTTTTTACTTACTTTTTGCAGTTCTTGCCTCTGTATTCCTTCGGAACCGCGATTTTGGATATTGTGACGGTATCATGGGCCCCGATGCGAAGACAGTGTCTTGCAGTTGGCGATGATCTTGGTGGAAATCCGTTTGCTATGTTGGAGGGGTTAGCTGGGGGTCCGAAGGCGTCGGTGTGGGATTGGGAGATTTCTGGAAGCAGTTGGTTTGCTTTAGTGATGTCTGGTTTGATTTACACGGTGTTGCTGCTCGTCATTGATCAGTTCCAAATGTACCCGACACTAGCTAGGCACGCAATGAGGAACAAGTGGCGTCGGATGCAGCGCTTCTTGCCGTGTTGGCGCAGACATAGCCAAGGATACTCGGAAGCTGATCAGTCTCCTATCTCTTTCGATGAAGAAAGCCCCAATTCCGACATGGTGCGTGTGATGCGGGTCTCGCAGGTGTTCAACCCTCGAAAGAAGACAGCAGAGGAACAAGCAGCTGAGAATGCCGAAGGAACTGCTGCAGTGGTGAATGAAAGTGGCCAGGTAGTGGCGTTGAACGACGTTAGCTTCTCGGTGGAAAAGCGCGACTGTGTGGCGCTGCTAGGCGTCAACGGGTCTGGCAAATCGACGATGTTTGAGATCTTGACTTCTGGGATTATACCAACAACTGGCAAGGCACTCATCGACTCATACGATGTTACCGCGCAGCCACGGGAGGCTAGCACAAGATACGGTTACTGTGCCCAAGGCAACCATTACTTTAACGACTTGAGCGTTCGCGAGCATCTCGAGCTGTTCTACCGTCTGCGATGTTGCCATAGCAACGCTTTGATGTCCGAAGGAGCTGTGATCGATGAGCTTATGCGGCGGTTGGATCTGTTCCCAGTCGAGAAAACGGCAGCTTCACATCTGAGTGGAGGTAACAAGCGACGACTTATGCTGGCGTTGGCACTCTTGAGCGATCACACGTCCCTCTTGCTGTTGGATGAGCCATCTGCAGGCGTTGACGTGGTGGCCCGACGTTTAATGTGGCGTGTTCTCTACGAGAAGCGACAGAGTCACAACCGCACGAGCTGCTTATTCACTACACACAGCATGGAAGAGGCCGAGGCTGTTTGTGCGAACGCAGTGGTGCTTTTCAAGGGGAAACTGGTGTGGTGCGGCAGCATTCCGGACTTGAAACAGCGCGTTTCACGTGGAATCTCGATTAGTGTTCGCCTCGATAGCGCCACTATCTGGAACACTGAGCAGGTCGAGCACTACGCTGATCAGATCAAACGCTCGATCAAAGCAAGGCCGACAACGGGCGCACGCCGAGCAGGATTAGAGCAAGGAGGAATTCCGGTCCACGAGCTTGAAGATGCCTGGGCATTATGCCATGGTCTACTCCACAAGAACGGTGACGCTGCTACTGCAGCGGTCTCTCGACAGCACAGCAAGACTTGGTTGGCAGGTCTCCGATCAAGTGTCGAGTCGGATGAAGCTGTCCCATCGCCTGGGAATGCACCCAAGGGGTACCCTGTCATTTCCACCATCGAGTTCGTGCAAGCGTGGCTTCTACAAGAAGCCTTTGCTCGCCTGGAGACGCAGCTCTTTAAGGATGAGATGACGACGCGATCTGGTGAAGCTGTGGTTTCTGCTGACCTCGACGTTGCACGTGGAAGTGGTAGCAACACTAACGGGGTATACGAGACATCGTGCACCGACATCTTCGGCCTGGCTGAGGTGTTTGGACTCATGGAAGATAACAAGAAGCGCTTCCACATAGCACAGTACAGCGTAAGCGAGTTATCCCTAGAGCGTGTTTTTGAGCAGTTCACAGGGTGAAGAGATAGATAATACAATTTTGTTTTGACTGCTTCTCATCGTCATCAACCAAAAACCCTCTTTGAAGCTCTTCAACTTCTTATTTATGGGCAACGTTCCATAAAAAGTAGCCTCCACCAATGACATCGCAGCATTTCTGAACCGTGTAACCGGTTAAATTGTAACCGGTCCAGCGTCGATTCCACCATCCATTTTAGCAGCAATTCCTCGACAACATGAATCATCAGACACTTGGAGTTTTGTCGGCTCAACCAAAGGACCATCAGTTATGGGAATATCTTCTTCATTTGCGTGTGTGGAAGCCTTTTGTATCTATGGAATGTGATGATTCGAAAACCAAGAATGTCGCCGCCCCAGTCTGAAACTTCGTGTCGAGTACTTCATCAGCACATTGGTTAACAGCTCTGTGCATGAACATTCCTCCTACCCAGTGTATTTAAATGTATGTTGTAGACCTGCGTGAGTGTAATGATGACAAGTAATTAACCCAGCTCGCTTCGACTCATTATGGATGAAGAGAACTGATTCCGAGGGGTCACTCCCTCTTGACTGATCACTCAACGAATAGCTAAAGTAGTGTGTGATCTTGCGTGTGTTGCTGGTGCCTGGATTCAAGTGAAAGGTTGCTGGAATCCTACTAAGCGAGTGCGAGTGTGTATCATGATGACTCAAACTTATCCCTGTCCGACGGTTGGAACGCATTCCTCCGAACGTGACGAGAACCAAGCGTAACTTTTCAATTTTCAGCTGAATACCACTACACTCGCAACATCATTATCTATTACCAGGATTGGAAGGAGGAATACTACAGGTGAGAGCGCGGCTTCCGTTTTGGAAAGCTGCGCTCACAATTAAAAGATCCAGTTGACTTCATAGTTATCTGACCAATCCACACATTATTCTATCAACACTTTACTACCATCAATTTAGAACCAACATTGAGATTCATGTAGCACTATTATAAACTTTAGTGGTAGAGCTTATCTTGCAGTAGTCAAACCTCGTCACAAATTCATCTTCGCTTCGTCTTCTGATTGGCTAAAACAGGCCGTTAAAACAGCGTCCAGACAGCACTGTACGTAATAAATAAGAGCTCCTATTAAAAATGGCTGCACGTGTGGGGGCGAGTTCTCGTCACGGCGCTAAGAAGTGGCTGGCGTCTCTCTTCGGGGAGGCAGAACAGACGAGCGCTTCATCTTCCAAGTCGGTGGCCAAGGAGCGTCTGCAGATCATTTTGGCGCATCAACGCGGTTCTCAAGTGCTGGCTGGGGTGGACCTGGCAGCTCTGCAAAAGGAATTGCTCGAGTGCGTCCAACGCCACATCAAAGTGGCCAGTGGAGCTAACATCAACATCGCAGTAAAGAACGAGGGCCATCTGGATATCTTCGAGATGCAAGTGCCTGTGGATGGAGACAAGTCGACGAAAAGTCGATAATTTGATGCGACTCAAAAAAACAAGAACAGATTTAGGTTTTTAAAAAGAGAAGAGAACACAAGTTTCAAATGACACAGAATTTAATACGGGTAGTAGTCGTCAAAAGGTAGAACTTCGAGATGGCTCACACTGTCGAAGATCCACGTGATACGAACAATTGGAATCCGGAATTGTTGCCATTTCGCCTTAGCGTCCAAAGGCAACGTGGTTTTAGATACCACGCCGATAGGGGTACGACGGGATCGCTGCTTGGGGTTAAGTTTGGTGAATTTGTCGCCGTAGATGATCGTTCCCCCGAAATTATTCACAAGAGCCTTGACTGACGCGAACTGGAAGTCGAACTCCTTCTCTGACACGAGCAGCACGAAGCAGAACATGTTGAAAATACTATTACGTCGTCCGGTTTCAGCTCGACGGAGTCGACCTTCGTGTGGTTTCCCCACTGCGTCACTGTAGATGTCTCCGATCATCTCGAACGGCTCTTCTGTGAGCCACCGACCTGCTGATAAACTGGCTGTGATCCACGAGAAATCCATCACGAAACTGCCTTCAGCCAGTGCGCGCATGTACTTGGCAGTGCGTTTACATCTTAACTCAGTCGGAAGTGCACCAGGCTTGGAACCTATTGGCGGGACTGCTCTCGTGATCAAATGCGTCACAGATGTACAGAAGTGGTTTGAAACTGCATCGCGTTTCAAATCAAAGTCTTGTCCAAACTTGCCACCCAGTTGTTGAGTTGCTTCCAGAACGCGCTTCACCTCCTCCCGCGAGAGATCTGAGCCCACAAATACAAAACTAGAACCTGTTTCAGTTCTAAAGGATGCTTTCATGCTGCTTGAGGTGTGAATTGGAGGCTTCGCGGAGACTCCGAGACTCAGACTTGTAGCTTGTCGCTTCATTTCACTTGTACTTGCAGCGGATTCTTTTTTTCCAGGGAAAGATGACGTTGATGCCAATTGCTTCGCAGCTTGAGGCTGAGGGCTATCACGTTGCTCCTCTCCAGATTGGAAAGCAGTAATGGCACTACGGAAATCCTCGCTGGCGCGCTCTTTCTTCCGTGAAAACACGCACTTAAGCCGCTCGCGGTGCCGATCTGGGGAGTTTTCGGACGGGGACAGCGGTTTGTGCTCAGGTGACGGTGGCAGGGGCACAGCCGGTTTCATCTCGTACTCGTCTTCTTCATCATTATAGTCACTATCTTCGTCATCGGCTGACTTGTACTCTGCATCTGGTAGCACTGTTGCTGATTGACTGTCTGGTACCTCATCGTCATCGTCCGAATCGACGGATAAATCAATGGCTGACGCATTGTTGCGACCAAATAGTGGGTACTTGTTGTCCTTTGGTGTAGGCATTCGAAGCCTCTTTCGAGATGGAGACGGCAAACGTCCACTAGGATGCAGTGGAGGTGGTGAGGATAGTAAAACTCGTCGTTTAACAGGTCGCTGGTCACTGTCACTGTCGTGTTGCCGTCGTCTGAACGTCGCAAGCAAATCGGGAGACTCCAGCGCACTTGTAGACAGCGGCATCTGTGTCATTTGTGTCATTTGCGTCAACAAATCACCGTCTCCATCGTTCTGCGACTCTCTTCGCCTCTCCTTAATCAATTCATCAAACCCATTGCTGCTTTGAAGAGATCGTCCCAGATTCAAAAGAGACACTTCCCCATCGCTTTTACCCTGATGGCTTCGTTCCCACTGACTCAAAGCTTCTCTCTGCTTCGTAATCCGATCCAAATAACTCTCCACCTCCTGCGTCGCCATCAAACTGTTCGACTGCGACGATAAACTACCCTGCTCGGCTTCTTTTTGCTCTTCAGATGCTTCATCCAACGAAGCCACTTTCTTCTTCTGCTTCTTCTTCTCATTCTTTCTTCTTTGTCCACTGGTTCCGTTTCCTAAACTACTCGCTCCTCCATAGTCATCCGGCAAGTCACTGCTACTCGTTTTCTTCCAGTGCGCCGTACTGCCCTGTGCATGACCATTATTCTGCGGTAAATAAGGTTGTTCTAGCTTAAGCTCCTGTCGGATCCCCTGTGTGTCAATGTTCCACTTGTGGTTGGCTACGGGACCTCTGGATTGCTGTTTCTCCTCTTGGGTACCTTCACTCTCAGTAGATGAGGGCCCAACAGCTCCAGCTCCATGTGTAGCTCGATAGAAAGCTGTATCAGTGTCCTCCATAGTAATTGTAGTGGCGTGCAGCGTTGGGTCTCCATTAAGAGCCTCCAGCTCCCTCTCAACTCCATTCCAAGCCGCCAAAATACTCTCTAAGAACTGATTCCGAGTCACTTCACTGGGTATCGTAGGTAAATGACATATAGGACACTGGCTGTTGTTCCGGCGGAGGTGCAATATGATGCACGAATGGCAGAAATTGTGTTTACAGTCGAGACATTGCGGGTCTTGGAATATATTGCCACTACAGTTGAAGAGCATTTGGTTGTGACGGTGAGTTGAGACGTATTATCGGTATACCAAGGGTAAAAGGATACAGACTACTTACCATAATGTACAACGGAGCTGCTCGCGGATCAGGCGGATAGCCTCAAGGCGCGGGGACGACAGTAGCGCCATTGACGCAGCAGGAACGTGAAGGTAGTTTCTGGGCTAAAACTCAAGAGACACTATAGTGAATTATTCAAATAAGAGCAAAACTACAATTGGAGAGCAATAATGACTACATTAGGTGGACCCTTTTTACTAGGTTGTCTACCAGTCGTCTCGGATGATAGGCAGCGAGACAGACAATGCGTGAGTCTTGTGATCCCATTTAGCTTGACCTTCGAGGTGGCGTACGGGATACGGCAAGTGTAACACGAGTTTTCTATCATGTTGAAGTGGGAATAAGTTGATAAAATACAGCTGAAAGCATGAGTTTTCACGTACAAGGTAGAGGAAAGTAGCAGCAGCTTCTGTCTCTTTACATCCAGTTCAATATCTTCAAGACGGTGCTGTGGACACTCGACTCTGACCACCATCGCTTCACAATGAGCTGATGACGGATCTTTGTCACTAAGTCCGAGGAAAACGTCTTCTGTCATCACGCTCTGCTTGTAGAGGATTTCAAACCTGCAAATTTACAGAGTTAATGGACTGAAGAACTGTGAGTCGGTATTTTTTCATACCTGGGTCTTTGTCGAGTCTCAAAGGTGTCGTCATCTTCGTCATCACTTGGGACTTCATCCATTGACCAGATCGCTTTAGGGTCTTCGAGACGAATCTGCCCAATAGGACGAGAGGCTACCAACACGAGGTTTCAATACAGTTTATTGCCACGATAATATTACCTACTTTCAGGGGCTTTAGGAGCTCCGATGAGTGTAGATGGGGTGATCTGTGGTGCTTGATTCTAACAAAAGACGAATTAAACTTGGATAACATCTTCAATTTTTAAATCAATATCTTACTTCTTCGTAGTCTTGAGCCTCCTGAATGCCAGTGAGCAGATCATTCAGCGCTAGCAACTCGTTTCCTGCAACTTCCATCGTAAGATATCAATTGAGCTTCAAATGTGGATCTGCGACTTTTCACTCGACTTTAAGATTTTTTAAGCACGGCACCAGTGAAGACTACCCGATCTGTTCCAGACATGTGCGTGATGAAAACCTCCTGCTGCACGTGGAGGCCTGTCTCACTAAGCAGGAAGCAAGACGCCTCCATCACCGTCAAACAAGTCCAAGTCAATGATGAGCTCTAATCGAAGCCCGTCAAGTGACCTCCCCGACGCTAAACGATCAGCTGTAATGTTCAACAATGTGCTGACTACCTGTAGTTTCTGTTTCTTCGATACGAAAGCTTCTCATGTCGCGATTGGTTCGATCGACAAAGGCCATAATTGTTTTGTACAACAACGAAAGTATAACTACGCCAGGCAAAAAATATATTTTCATACCTGGACAACGAGAACACCACCGATAGCAGGAAAGGTCTTTGACTCAGTAGATACACCAATTTTTCAGCATGAATTCGTTGATGTTGGAATTGAATGGGCCCAGCGATCGAATGATTTTGTCTTCGGAGATTTTGAGGGACTGCGGAGAGTTTGCAGGCTATCTCCACATTCTTCTTTTCTTAGTTGAGGGTGATACCTACAACCAATTTGGACATCACTACAAACATATGAACGAAGAAGACCCCCAAAAGTCGGACTCTCCTGGAGTGAAGGTGAGGCAGTATGTTGGCAAGACTATGTGATCATGCCGGAGACCAGGAAGAGCACGGTGTTATCTTGCGGATTGCGGCATCTCACAACAGAAATCTCTCGCATACTCATCTCCTCCACGCTTGCAAATTCGGATCCGAATTTTTTTAACAAATTCTTGATGTTGTCATTCTTTTCGCAATGGTAAGTCGCACTCACCAAGCTGTCTATATAAGCAGACGAAAACTGCAAGAAGCAGAAGCCAGGACTGTTATCGTCGCGAAAGATCTCGACTAGAATATGTATCATCTCGTCGCTGAACTTGTGGCCCACAACACTTTTCACCACGGTTTCCAGTTTGGTGAAGTCATTGGGAATGGCTTTTGACACCTCGTTTTTCAAATCGTCTATGGTTAGTTTTGACGAGAACAGCAGTCGTGGCTTGCCTCCGACGAGAGAATATCTAAATAACCACTCGTCTTCATCCAATCCCACTGCGTCCGCGTATTCTTGGCACTCATCCTTCGTCCATGGATTCATGTAGACCCTGCTACATCTTTCCTTCACAAATTCATTGTAATTTTTAGTGCGTGGACTGGCGATCAGATAGGAATGCACAAAGATTGTAGTAACTGCCCATGCTGTCCCAAATTCTTTGCCATCAAACAATCCCTCGTATTGATGTTCATTTTCTGGCCACAAAGTTCCATCGTAGCGTTTCTTGATCCCGTTCCAAGTGAAAAAAATAATCCTTGCGTCATTACCAAGAGGTCGATATGCCACATTTTTGCGCTCCGACATGAACAGCAGCAGCAAAAACACTCCAAACGCAGACTTGCCAATGCCAGGGCTACCGATCACCAGAACTCTGTCTCCTGGGTTTAAGCCTTCATTCATAATCGCGTGGACGTCCCAATACTCCTGGCGGACGTACAAGCCTCCGGATAAATTCACACGCAGAATTTTGTGTGGAATCTCCAATAACTTCCCCTTGACCAGATCCTCACCAGTCAATCTCTGTCCAAGCTCACATATTGCGTCCAATTCAGCTTGGTCGTTGACGGTAACGTTCATCAAATCGACATCACCAACTCTCTGCTTCTTGCTGGGTGGATCTTCCGGGAGAATGGCCACCAGCACGTGAACTTGATCCTGATCTGGGAGCTTTCCGACGCACTTGTTGAGACGTTGCAGCAATTTCATCTTCACTAGCTTCGTGTTCAAGTGTTGAGGGTACCCATCTATATCGAGTGCCACAGATCCCGTGTCAGCCTTGTCTAGCCCTAGCCATGCGCCGTCCTTCGTCCTCACCAGGAAAAGCTGTAGATCCATTGCAATGACACCCTTGAACCTCTCAAACTTCCCTTTGATCTTATCCCACACCACGTCCTTCAACGTCGACACCGAAGCACTGTCGTCGATGTCCACCTCGAACACACTTTCCACCACCCCAACGATCGCACAGAAAAGCTTCACCATCTTTCCTTGAGTCAGCAGATTCTCGAATGGAGAATTTTTTGTTTCGTATTTCTTTTTGATGAAAAAAAAAAATAAAATTCCATCTTAGTCAAAACTCACGACAGATGTGGTTTCAAGATAGTTTTCCTGTAGATCACGGAATGAACTGCTTGTTTCCAATTCCGTGTATGCTGGAATTTCTTTTTCTGTATTCACCTCCCATTTGAAAAGCTTACGTGATAAATCCAACATCCACCTCATTTCTCA
Organism: Phytophthora colocasiae; assembly: GCA_018806915.1. Classification (NCBI taxonomy): domain Eukaryota; phylum Oomycota; class Peronosporomycetes; order Peronosporales; family Peronosporaceae; genus Phytophthora; species Phytophthora colocasiae. The sequence continues at coordinate 1,849,374 of JAGKQI010000061.1, read as the reverse complement.
CATTTTGAGCCAGCAACGAATCGTTAACGGCGGAAGTGTTGTATGGGCTTTGTGGTAATGGGATTTTTATTCAAACTTGCTCTCCAAGAAATCGCGAAACATTATATTTTCGAGAAACGAGTACACAGTGCACATATCATGTGCGCCCTGGTGGGGATCCCGATTGTCCTAGTTGATACGCAAACGAGAATCGTTCTCTTAGGGCCAATAGCGGTAGTGAGTCCCATGGAGACAAAAATCCGCCACGTCTTCCTTTGCTTAAATACGAACAGAAATTCTCTTGAATTTTTTCTCAGAGAATTTCTGTTCGAATTTCAGCGGAAAATAGCGTCCAATCGAGAATCTGTCGAATTGATGATGCACGCAAGAATTAACGAGCAAGCTGAACTGGATGCAATCTGTGAGCTTGGGCAAGGATTGACTCGCGACGATCTGGTCAAGGGGAAGTTATTGGAGATTCCACACAAAATTCTGCGTGTGAATCTATCCGGAGGCTTGTACGTCCGCCAGGAGTATTGGGACGTCTATGCGATTATGAACAAGAACGTTTTGAACGTTGGTGAGAGAGTTCTGGTGATTGGCAGTCCTGGTATTGGGAAGTCCGTGTTTGGTGTGTTTTTGCTGCTGTTGTTCATGTCGGAACGTAGAAATGTGGCGTACCGACCGGTCGATACGATTGAAAAAAAGTTTTTCTTCACTTGGGACGCAGCCGAGAATCGCTACGATGGAACTTTATATCCGGTTTCTACAAATTTATATCATGGGCTGTTTGATGGCCAGGAACATCGTGACTGGGGAGATACTACATTGTTTGCCCATTCCTATCTGTTCGCTAGCCCACGCACCGAAAACTATAATCAATTCGTGAAGGGAAACTGTATCAGAATCTACATGAATCCATGGACGAAGGATGAGTGCCAAGAATACGCGGACGCAGTGGGATTGGATGAAGACGAGTGGTTAGTCCAGACAAAAGCCACAGAGGCCAAGACCAAACGAGCGCAGAAGAGCCCAGACACAAGACGCAGAGGCCACAGAAAATGACCCCCCCCTCGCTTGGAGGAGGGAATGTCACAAGAAAACAAAAGCGCACAACCAGGCACCAGCAGACCGACACTTCGGATCAAGACAAAATCAGCCCTGAAAGTCAACCAAGCCAACCTCAACACTACCAGAGGCCCTCGCTTGGAGGAGGGAATGTCACGATATCATCAACTACAAGCACATGGAACGCGATAATGCCAACGTTTGTGGAGATCAAGCTGCAGCAAGCAGTCTGACCCGCGTGCAACGCAGTCATCTAGGATGAAGAATGCGATGTGCTTGAATTTAGATGTTGAAGTTACAGGCACCAAGGACTGGAATTGCCTAGGAGGACAGGACGAAGGTGCTAAACTCAATCTCAGTTTCGATTTTCCAGCGTACTCAACACATCAGCTCGACCCCCGATGCTGTACTTCCTCTAGTGCTAGTGCTACCATATCACACACTTTATTTTGTGACATAGTAGAAATTGCGAATCCTTCGCTGCGGTGGAGGGGGTCGGAGATGCTGAACTAATGTGACATTCCCTGGTCGGCGAGGCGCTGACGGAACTCAATCAACCCGTCCAGGAGAAACAACAACAAGTGCGGACGCCACAAGGAGAGCCCAGACGAGGCCAAGACCAAACAAGAGCGAACCACCACACGGAGAGCCCAGATGCAAGTCGCAGAGACCAAGACCGCAGAGCCCAGACGCACGACGCAGAGGCCAGAGACGGAGAGTCCAGACAAAAGCCACAGAGGCCAAGACCAAACGAGCACAGAAGAGCCCAGACGCAAGTCGCCGAGGCCAAGACCGAATAGAGCTGCCACACGGAGAGCCCAGATGCAAGTCGCAGAGACCAAGACCGCAGAGCCCAGACGCACGACGCAGAGGCCAGAGACGGATAGTCCAGACAAAAGCCACAGAGGCCAAGACCAAACGAGCGCAGAAGAGCCCAGACACAAGACGCAGAGGCCCCAGAAAAATGACCCCCCCTCGCTTTGGAGGAGGGAATGTCACAAAAAGAAAACAAAAGCGCACAACCAGGCACCAGCAGACCGACACTTCGGATCAAGACAAAATCAGCCCTGAAAGTCAACCAAGCCAACCTCAACACTACCAGAGGCCCTCGCTTGGAGGAGGGAATGTCACGATATCATCAACTACAAGCACATGGAACGCGATAATGCCAACGTTTGTGGAGATCAAGCTGCAGCAAGCAGTCTGACCCCGCGTGCAACGCAGTCATCTAGGATGAAGAATGCGATGTGCTTGAATTTAGATGTTGAAGTTACAGGCACCAAGGACTGGAATTGCCTAGGAGGACAGGACGAAGGTGCTAAACTCAATCTCAGTTTCGATTTTCCAGCGTACTCAACACATCAGCTCGACCCCCGATGCTGTACTTCCTCTAGTGCTAGTGCTACCATATCACACACTTTATTTTGTGACATAGTAGAAATTGCGAATCCTTCGCTGCGGTGGAGGGGTCGAGATGCTGAACTAATGTGACATTCCTGGTCGGCGAGGCGCTGACGGAACTCAATCAACCCGTCCAGGAGAAACAACAACAAGTGCGGACGCCACAAGGAGAGCCCAGACGAGGCCAAGACCAAACAAGAGCGAACCACCACACGGAGAGCCCAGATGCAAGTCGCAGAGACCAAGACCGCAGAGCCCAGACGCACGACGCAGAGGCCAGAGACGGAGAGTCCAGACAAAAGCCACAGAGGCCAAGACCAAACGAGCACAGAAGAGCCCAGACGCAAGTCGCCGAGGCCAAGACCGAATAGAGCTGCCACACGGAGAGCCCAGATGCAAGTCGCAGAGACCAAGACCGCAGAGCCCAGACGCACGACGCAGAGGCCAGAGACGGATAGTCCAGACAAAAGCCACAGAGGCCAAGACCAAACGAGCGCAGAAGAGCCCAGACACAAGACGCAGAGGCCACAGAAAATGACCCCCCCCCTCGCTTGGAGGAGGGAATGTCACAAGAAAACAAAAGCGCACAACCAGGCACCAGCAGACCGACACTTCGGATCAAGACAAAATCAGCCCTGAAAGTCAACCAAGCCAACCTCAACACTACCAGAGGCCCTCGCTTGGAGGAGGGAATGTCACGATATCATCAACTACAAGCACATGGAACGCGATAATGCCAACGTTTGTGGAGATCAAGCTGCAGCAAGCAGTCTGACCCGCAATGATGCAACGCAGTCATCTAGGATGAAGAATGCGATGTGCTTGAATTTAGATGTTGAAGTTACAGGCACCAAGGACTGGAATTGCCTAGGAGGACAGGACGAAGGTGCTAAACTCAATCTCAGTTTCGATTTTCCAGCGTACTCAACACATCAGCTCGACCCCGATGCTGTACTTCCTCTAGTGCTAGTGCTACCATATCACACACTTTATTTTGTGACATAGTAGAAATTGCGAATCCTTCGCTGCGGTGGAGGGGGTCGAGATGCTGAACTAATGTGACATTCCCTGGTCGGCGAGGCGCTGACGGAACTCAATCAACCCGTCCAGGAGAAACAACAACAAGTGCGGACGCCACAAGGAGAGCCCAGACGAGGCCAAGACCAAACAAGAGCGAACCACCACACGGAGAGCCCAGATGCAAGTCGCAGAGACCAAGACCGCAGAGCCCAGACGCACGACGCAGAGGCCAGAGACGGAGAGTCCAGACAAAAGCCACAGAGGCCAAGACCAAACGAGCACAGAAGAGCCCAGACGCAAGTCGCCGAGGCCAAGACCGAATAGAGCTGCCACACGGAGAGCCCAGATGCAAGTCGCAGAGACCAAGACCGCAGAGCCCAGACGCACGACGCAGAGGCCAGAGAAAAAGACCCCCCCCCCTCGCTTGGAGGAGGGAATGTCACAAGAAAACAAAAGCGCACAACCAGGCACCAGCAGACCGACACTTCGGATCAAGACAAAATCAGCCCTGAAAGTCAACCAAGCCAACCTCAACACTACCAGAGGCCCTCGCTTGGAGGAGGGAATGTCACGATATCATCAACTACAAGCACATGGAACGCGATAATGCCAACGTTTGTGGAGATCAAGCTGCAGCAAGCAGTCTGACCCGCGTGCAACGCAGTCATCTAGGATGAAGAATGCGATGTGCTTGAATTTAGATGTTGAAGTTACAGGCACCAAGGACTGGAATTGCCTAGGAGGACAGGACGAAGGTGCTAAACTCAATCTCAGTTTCGATTTTCCAGCGTACTCAACACATCAGCTCGACCCCCGATGCTGTACTTCCTCTAGTGCTAGTGCTACCATATCACACACTTTATTTTGTGACATAGTAGAAATTGCGAATCCTTCGCTGCGGTGGAGGGGGTCGAGATGCTGAACTAATGTGACATTCCCTGGTCGGCGAGGCGCTGACGGAACTCAATCAACCCGTCCAGGAGAAACAACAACAAGTGCGGACGCCACAAGGAGAGCCCAGACGAGGCCAAGACCAAACAAGAGCGAACCACCACACGGAGAGCCCAGATGCAAGTCGCAGAGACCAAGACCGCAGAGCCCAGACGCACGACGCAGAGGCCAGAGACGGAGAGTCCAGACAAAAGCCACAGAGGCCAAGACCAAACGAGCACAGAAGAGCCCAGACGCAAGTCGCCGAGGCCAAGACCGAATAGAGCTGCCACACGGAGAGCCCAGATGCAAGTCGCAGAGACCAAGACCGCAGAGCCCAGACGCACGACGCAGAGGCCAGAGACGGATAGTCCAGACAAAAGCCACAGAGGCCAAGACCAAACGAGCGCAGAAGAGCCCAGACACAAGACGCAGAGGCCACAGAAAATGACCCCCCCCTCGCTTGGAGGAGGGAATGTCACAAGAAAACAAAAGCGCACAACCAGGCACCAGCAGACCGACACTTCGGATCAAGACAAAATCAGCCCTGAAAGTCAACCAAGCCAACCTCAACACTACCAGAGGCCCTCGCTTGGAGGAGGGAATGTCACGATATCATCAACTACAAGCACATGGAACGCGATAATGCCAACGTTTGTGGAGATCAAGCTGCAGCAAGCAGTCTGACCCGCGTGCAACGCAGTCATCTAGGATGAAGAATGCGATGTGCTTGAATTTAGATGTTGAAGTTACAGGCACCAAGGACTGGAATTGCCTAGGAGGACAGGACGAAGGTGCTAAACTCAATCTCAGTTTCTGATTTTCCAGCGTACTCAACACATCAGCTCGACCCCGATGCTGTACTTCCTCTAGTGCTAGTGCTACCATATCACACACTTTATTTTGTGACATAGTAGAAATTGCGAATCCTTCGCTGCGGTGGAGGGGGTCGAGATGCTGAACTAATGTGACATTCCCTGGTCGGCGAGGCGCTGACGGAACTCAATCAACCCGTCCAGGAGAAACAACAACAAGTGCGGACGCCACAAGGAGAGCCCAGACGAGGCCAAGACCAAACAAGAGCGAACCACCACACGGAGAGCCCAGATGCAAGTCGCAGAGACCAAGACCGCAGAGCCCAGACGCACGACGCAGAGGCCAGAGAAAATGACCCCCCCCTCGCTTGGAGGAGGGAATGTCACAAGAAAACAAAAGCGCACAACCAGGCACCAGCAGACCGACACTTCGGATCAAGACAAAATCAGCCCTGAAAGTCAACCAAGCCAACCTCAACACTACCAGAGGCCCTCGCTTGGAGGAGGGAATGTCACGATATCATCAACTACAAGCACATGGAACGCGATAATGCCAACGTTTGTGGAGATCAAGCTGCAGCAAGCAGTCTGACCCGCGTGCAACGCAGTCATCTAGGATGAAGAATGCGATGTGCTTGAATTTAGATGTTGAAGTTACAGGCACCAAGGACTGGAATTGCCTAGGAGGACAGGACGAAGGTGCTAAACTCAATCTCAGTTTCGATTTTCCAGCGTACTCAACACATCAGCTCGACCCCCGATGCTGTACTTCCTCTAGTGCTAGTGCTACCATATCACACACTTTATTTTGTGACATAGTAGAAATTGCGAATCCTTCGCTGCGGTGGAGGGGGTCGAGATGCTGAACTAATGTGACATTCCCTGGTCGGCGAGGCGCTGACGGAACTCAATCAACCCGTCCAGGAGAAACAACAACAAGTGCGGACGCCACAAGGAGAGCCCAGACGAGGCCAAGACCAAACAAGAGCGAACCACCACACGGAGAGCCCAGATGCAAGTCGCAGAGACCAAGACCGCAGAGCCCAGACGCACGACGCAGAGGCCAGAGACGGAGAGTCCAGACAAAAGCCACAGAGGCCAAGACCAAACGAGCACAGAAGAGCCCAGACGCAAGTCGCCGAGGCCAAGACCGAATAGAGCTGCCACACGGAGAGCCCAGCTGCAAGTCGTGTGAGAGACCAAGACCTGCAGAGCCCAAACGCACGACGCAGAGGCCAGAGACGGAGAGTCCAGACAAAAGCCACAGAGGCCAAGACCAAACGAGCGCAGAAGAGCCCAGACACAAGACGCAGAGGCCACAGAAAATGACCCCCCCCTCGCTTGGAGGAGGGAATGTCACAAGAAAACAAAAGCGCACAACCAGGCACCAGCAGACCGACACTTCGGATCAAGACAAAATCAGCCCTGAAAGTCAACCAAGCCAACCTCAACACTACCAGAGGCCCTCGCTTGGAGGAGGGAATGTCACGATATCATCAACTACAAGCACATGGAACGCGATAATGCCAACGTTTGTGGAGATCAAGCTGCAGCAAAGCAGTCTGACCCGCGTGCAACGCAGTCATCTAGGATGAAGAATGCGATGTGCTTGAATTTAGATGTTGAAGTTACAGGCACCAAGGACTGGAATTGCCTAGGAGGACAGGACGAAGGTGCTAAACTCAATCTCAGTTTCGATTTTCCAGCGTACTCAACACATCAGCTCGACCCCCGATGCTGTACTTCCTCTAGTGCTAGTGCTACCATATCACACACTTTATTTTGTGACATAGTAGAAATTGCGAATCCTTCGCTGCGGTGGAGGGGGTCGAGATGCTGAACTAATGTGACATTCCCTGGTCGGCGAGGCGCTGACGGAACTCAATCAACCCGTCCAGGAGAAACAACAACAAGTGCGGACGCCACAAGGAGAGCCCAGACGAGGCCAAGACCAAACAAGAGCGAACCACCACACGGAGAGCCCAGATGCAAGTCGCAGAGACCAAGACCGCAGAGCCCAGACGCACGACGCAGAGGCCAGAGAAATGACCCCCTCGCTTGGAGGAGGGAATGTCACAAGAAAACAAAAGCGCACAACCAGGCACCAGCAGACCGACACTTCGGATCAAGACAAAATCAGCCCTGAAAGTCAACCAAGCCAACCTCAACACTACCAGAGGCCCTCGCTTGGAGGAGGGAATGTCACGATATCATCAACTACAAGCACATGGAACGCGATAATGCCAACGTTTGTGGAGATCAAGCTGCAGCAAGCAGTCTGACCCGCGTGCAACGCAGTCATCTAGGATGAAGAATGCGATGTGCTTGAATTTAGATGTTGAAGTTACAGGCACCAAGGACTGGAATTGCCTAGGAGGACAGGACGAAGGTGCTAAACTCAATCTCAGTTTCGATTTTCCAGCGTACTCAACACATCAGCTCGACCCCCGATGCTGTACTTCCTCTAGTGCTAGTGCTACCATATCACACACTTTATTTTGTGACATAGTAGAAATTGCGAATCCTTCGCTGCGGTGGAGGGGTCGAGATGCTGAACTAATGTGACATTCCTGGTCGGCGAGGCGCTGACGGAACTCAATCAACCCGTCCAGGAGAAACAACAACAAGTGCGGACGCCACAAGGAGAGCCCAGACGAGGCCAAGACCAAACAAGAGCGAACCACCACACGGAGAGCCCAGATGCAAGTCGCAGAGACCAAGACCGCAGAGCCCAGACGCACGACGCAGAGGCCAGAGACGGAGAGTCCAGACAAAAGCCACAGAGGCCAAGACCAAACGAGCACAGAAGAGCCCAGACGCAAGTCGCCGAGGCCAAGACCGAATAGAGCTGCCACACGGAGAGCCCAGATGCAAGTCGCAGAGACCAAGACCGCAGAGCCCAGACGCACGACGCAGAGGCCAGAGACGGATAGTCCAGACAAAAGCCACAGAGGCCAAGACCAAACGAGCGCAGAAGAGCCCAGACACAAGACGCAGAGGCCACAGAAAATGACCCCCCCCCTCGCTTGGAGGAGGGAATGTCACAAGAAAACAAAAGCGCACAACCAGGCACCAGCAGACCGACACTTCGGATCAAGACAAAATCAGCCCTGAAAGTCAACCAAGCCAACCTCAACACTACCAGAGGCCCTCGCTTGGAGGAGGGAATGTCACGATATCATCAACTACAAGCATGGAACGCGATAATGCCAACGTTTGTGGAGATCAAGCTGCAGCAAGCAGTCTGACCCGCGTGCAACGCAGTCATCTAGGATGAAGAATGCGATGTGCTTGAATTTAGATGTTGAAGTTACAGGCACCAAGGACTGGAATTGCCTAGGAGGACAGGACGAAGGTGCTAAACTCAATCTCAGTTTCGATTTTCCAGCGTACTCAACACATCAGCTCGACCCCCGATGCTGTACTTCCTCTAGTGCTAGTGCTACCATATCACACACTTTATTTTGTGACATAGTAGAAATTGCGAATCCTTCGCTGCGGTGGAGGGGGTCGAGATGCTGAACTAATGTGACATTCCTGGTCGGCGAGGCGCTGACGGAACTCAATCAACCCGTCCAGGAGAAACAACAACAAGTGCGGACGCCACAAGGAGAGCCCAGACGAGGCCAAGACCAAACAAGAGCGAACCACCACACGGAGAGCCCAGATGCAAGTCGTAGAGACCAAGACCGCAGAGCCCAGACGCACGACGCAGAGGCCAGAGACGGAGAGTCCAGACAAAAGCCACAGAGGCCAAGACCAAACGAGCACAGAAGAGCCCAGACGCAAGTCGCCGAGGCCAAGACCGAATAGAGCTGCCACACGGAGAGCCCAGATGCAAGTCGCAGAGACCAAGACCGCAGAGCCCAGACGCACGACGCAGAGGCCAGAGACGGATAGTCCAGACAAAAGCCACAGAGGCCAAGACCAAACGAGCGCAGAAGAGCCCAGACACAAGACGCAGAGGCCACAGAAAATGACCCCCCCCTCGCTTGGAGGAGGGAATGTCACAAGAAAACAAAAGCGCACAACCAGGCACCAGCAGACCGACACTTCGGATCAAGACAAAATCAGCCCTGAAAGTCAACCAAGCCAACCTCAACACTACCAGAGGCCCTCGCTTGGAGGAGGGAATGTCACGATATCATCAACTACAAGCACATGGAACGCGATAATGCCAACGTTTGTGGAGATCAAGCTGCAGCAAGCAGTCTGACCCGCGTGCAACGCAGTCATCTAGGATGAAGAATGCGATGTGCTTGAATTTAGATGTTGAAGTTACAGGCACCAAGGACTGGAATTGCCTAGGAGGACAGGACGAAGGTGCTAAACTCAATCTCAGTTTCGATTTTCCAGCGTACTCAACACATCAGCTCGACCCCCGATGCTGTACTTCCTCTAGTGCTAGTGCTACCATATCACACACTTTATTTTGTGACAATTTAGATATTCTCTCGTCGGAGGCAAGCCACGACTGCTGTTCTCGTCAAAACTAACCATAGACGATTTGAAAAACAAGGTGTCAAAAGCCATTCCCAATGACTTCACCAAACTGGAAACCGTGGTGAAAGGTGTTGTGGGCCACAAGTTCAGCGACGAGATGATACATTTTCTAGTCGAGATCTTTCGCGACGATAACAGTCCTGGCTTCTGCTTCTTGCAGTTTTCGTCTGCTTATATAGACAGCTTGGTGAGTGCGACTTACCATGGCGAAAAGAATGACAACATCAAGAATTTGTTAAAAACTTCGGATCCGAATTTGCAAGCGTGGAGAGGATGAGTATGCGAGAGATTTCTGTTGCAAGATGCCGCAATCCGCAAGATCCGTGTGAGACCACTCGATGATGAACCCGGATGTTTTTCTTGAAGCGTTGGTGTTTAACCCCTCCAACCCGGAGTGCTGCATCCTGCAGCTTAGTGATTTTGCATATATGCAGTTTAATGCCACTTTTGACTTGAGATTTGTATAGGTGGACTTTAGCTTGCCGAGTGGGTTTACAAACTTTAGGATATATGTTTCAGGGCGTTGGGCGGGATAGGTTTAGGCGGTCTCTGCACATTTCAAATGTGATGTTTGATAGGGATTCCGTTTCAGTTCTTCTTTGCCGAAACCGCTCAGCGCCACTCATTCTCGCTTTTGCGCACGAAGGAATCAAGAGAACGCCACGTGATGTCGCGCCGACACCAATACCCGGTTCCTGACACGTACGTCAGCTGCACTTCCCCTCTGTGTGGAAGGATGATGGATGGACTCGAAGGCCTCCCCCGCGTAAAAGCCTGGACGATCGCTACAAATACATGCCCCCATTTGGAACTGTACCGGCAGGGAAGGAGTGAACTTTCTCGGCGAGAGGGCCGTTTGGGACTACTATGCAGAACGTATGTTATATTTAGTTGTGTAGCTATCGGACTTGCTAACGTATACGTATATGCTGCAGGTCTTCGTAGCGCTGCGCGCTCGAGCTCAAAGACGATCAATCAAACAGCGGACGATCATCTCGCCGAAGTTGTAGCAATAGCTAAGGAGCCGTATCGCCCGCTCGTTGAGGCTGCGGCACATGCAGACAGCCAACGCGTCTCCACTCCTGCCCGTCAAGAACCGACCCGATTGACTACTCCTGTTGACCGATCATCTGGCCCTCGAAATCTTCTCGCGACTACGCCTCCCCACCGACCCAGCGACGACTCCAACTGAATGCGACCTCTCCACACATCGGCAGCTACGAAGATGCGCCGATCGAGGATGATGGCTTGTCTGTGGAGTCTGCTATTGCTGATGATGCATCTGTCGAGTCCGTCGAAGATGGTAACGATTCTGCATACGAAGCTCCCGACCCAGGGTAGACGACAACTGTTGAGGATTCGACGGCGCGTACTCAAACTGTCGGTAAGTATGTAATGCAGCATCGTTTGCTGCATATCGTGCTGAATGTTGTGCTGCATAGTTTGAGCTGTGAACTAACGTGGTTTGTTCTCTTTCTGTAGGAAACGGCGATGGCGATGAAACACTGGGTGCGGAGCTGTTAACGGATGCTGATGATGGTCTAAACACTGTAAGCGAAGGCGACATCGCTGCAGACTACGGCGCTATTGAGTCTGGTGACGACGCTGGGCAAGATGATGTGGATAGTAACGATGATGAAGAAGTTCCAGCTGAGTACTACGACCCTGAAGACGAAGACGAAGGCGAGCAGTCGGAAAGTGAAATTTCCGCAGAAGTTCTCTTTGCGGAGCACTTTCTCGACCATTTTGGTGGTAAAAATGAAGTCCTCGCTGGCAACTTGAAGGACAACGTCTTGAGAAGTATGGCAGCATCCAGTTGGGAATCTGTGGAGGTACCTGACACTGACGAGTACATGAGGGGCCCGTACGAACCCGTGAACAACAATCGTAGCTTTCCCGGCCTACGCCAAGGTTATTCGGGTCCGTCAGTGGCAGCTTTGCGAAATGCTGATTCCCCCGTCGCGTTGTTCTTCTTCTTTCTTCCGGCAGTACTGTGGCGGCACATTGCCGTCTTTTTAAATCAATACCATCGTGAGATGCTGCCCATGCGTGTGGAAGAGAGACACAAGGTATCGTCGGATGCGAATCCATAAACCCGACTTATCTAGGAAGGCCAGACGGGATATCAGTCACGAGTTGGAGGGCATGAAGGTGATACGACCACATGAGCTCTGCCGGCTTGTTGGTTTGCTGATCGCGCGAACCATTGCGTCAAACTGTGAGAAGCTCGCTAATCACTGGGAGCTAACTGGCATTTCACGTGGGCCGTTTGGCTCAGTGTTACGCCGCGATCGCTTCATATCTCCCGAAACCTGCACTTCAATCCTAACAATGACCCACGCGCTCAGACTGATAGAGCGTGGAAAATTCGGAAAGTGGTGAAGGTGTTGCAGAAAATCTTCGTCCGCGGGTACATTCCGGCGTTTGATGAAGCTATCCTTCCAAGTCGATCGTCTTTCAACAAGATGCGGGTTTACATGAAGGACAAACTCATCGGTGGGGGCACGAAGTTGTTCATGTTGTGTAGTGCTGTCACGGCGTACTGCATTCGGTACGTTTGTCTTGGCTCGTCAAATTTCTTGTGCTGCATCATGCCTCTTACTAATGCTAACCAGATATCTGTATGCTGAATATCATGCAGCTTCGAAGTCTATTGCAGGAGGAATCGGCACACAAGTGACGGGCACAAGACTGACATGAAGTCCGGCCAGCTGCTGTTGTGCGCAACCTCTTGGCAGTCTTTGGGCCAAATTCTCGGAAGCGAGGCAGGTTGTCGATTGATTTTACACATCGGTTGCTTGGCGATAGCTCCTGCTCATGAGGTTCTACTGTGTTGGTACAATCATGACCAATCGACTGGGCTATTGCAAGGGCGTTGTGGAGAATAAGAAGAAGCGACCAGCGTCTATTGCCCGTGGCACGTACAAACTTGCTAAGTCTAGACTAGTTCCCAACATAACCGCGATAAGTTGGTGGGACTCGCGACCTGTACAATCCTTGTGTACAGGAAGGGGTCTTCAAACAGACAGAGTCGTTCGCCAAGAACGACCAAGACAAGTTGAAATGACATGCCCCCGTGTTGTGAAAGACTACGACGCCTTCATGGGAGGCGTGGATGTTCACGACCAATTACGACTACAGCGGTACTCAATCCAGCGATCACTTCGGTTCCGGAAGTACTACAAGTCTCTTGTGCTTGGGTTGATTGACCTGGCCATCGTTAATGACTATGTTGTCCACAAAGCTTTCCACAAGAACAAACGTCGCGCCCGCTTTCTCACGTCAAGTACATGACGAAGCGACACAAACTACGCAGCCCAAGCGCCGACGTTCCACGTGCAAGGTGTGCTCGCTCCTGCATGATGGCAAGCGAGAACCATCCTTGAAGAACTATTGCCTGGAGTGCAGCAAAACCGGCCTAATCTTTTATGCCGATCAGCGCGCTACCCGATTCGTGGTGTGGCCATGACTTGCTGGGACATTTGGCACCGCGAGTGGGCAAATGGTGAGCTGAGGCCTGTCGAGAATGGCCGTCCGATTCGAGTCCGGTCTGCTCAACGCTTGCGACACCGATCGCGCACAGAAAGCGACGTAGAATGGTTAAGATCCAGCATAAGGGAGATGCGGGATCGGTATCTGTACGCGTTAAGCTGAATGGTGCAAGAAAATCATTTGAGGAGATGTGTGGGCTTGCTTGCGAATCTTGAAATGCATCACTGATCTTCCCACAGTATCTGCCTCTCTGGGATAACTTCGCTTTAGGATAGGACAAAGATGCGATCAAATCACGCCTTTTGATTGCGTTACTCTTTGGGGGACACACCACCTGTCTATTTGAAAAATTGCATGGGAAGTTTGACATGCTAAATTTCAAACAGTGTCGATCTCTATGAACTGCAGAGATGCGAGAAGATGGCCAGGCGCTGTTCCAAACACGTTTATGACAAGCCGCATCATGCAGGTTGGAGAACATGATATGCATAATAGCGAGCGTTTAGCAACGTCTTTGCCCGATCGACCCCGTCCATGGCTGCGACCCCTTTCTACACCCATCCATGTAAATACAAACGTCAAGTATAATATGCTGCATATGAAGTAATGATTTGCGCAGTTGTCAGGTAGATGAAGAATGGAGACGAATAGAGTAATGCATAGAATATTGTTCTTACCTACCAAAGAAAGAAAAAAAAACTGTGTAGGACTGTGTACAACTGGGGAGGACAGTTTACGATCCAACGTAAAAAGCTGTGTACGTAGTCTCTGCTAAGATGTCAGGGGTATCGAGGTCTTAGCATCAATCAACAATCACAAGCCGACCCGTCTGAAGCGGGGACGCTCCACAGGGTAAGGGGAAGAAAGTAAGAGCGATGAAATTCCTTTGTCGCTACATGTGGCGGTGAACAAGGACGATGGTGGACGTCGACGGAGAATAGCAGGACGACAATAAGAGAATGGCAACAGCGAGCAGCGGAGTGAACGGCAAGACATCGCAGAACTTGCGGCCAGAGCAGATGCCTGTTGTGAATATTCACCCGTACGGCGCGCACCTAATTCCTAGGGTATCCACAATCTAATACGCGGCTTCGTGAAGAAGCCTACACGTTTCCGTCAGTGGAGCACCGCAATAATGCAATTTTGGAGGATTTTACTCTGCAATGTATCCCGTGTGTTCTCGAACGAAGAGGTGAGCGGATAAATGTGTGGTGGGCCTGCTGCCAATTGTTAACGCGTGTCTGTAAATGTTTAGAAAGTTGCCGAGTGTATCTCTATTCAGTCTTCTCACATCCGATCTATGTTTGAGAGTTTTCCTGAAGCTGTTCTCATCGACGCTACTCACGATACAAACGACTCCAAGTACAAGTTGTTCAGTTTCATGATCCATGATGCCATGGGCTAAGAAAAGCACATACAGGTTAGAACAGTCTTATTGTGGTTTCGAATGCGAGAATGTGCCACAGGGTTAGACCGTGTACACATATTGACAATTCTGATGTGGAATCCTGTTGTGCAGCACTGCCTCCTCAAGAACGAAAGGAAAGAAACGTTGCGGCTTGCATGCCGGCAGTTGAAGGAAACTCGTGCTTCTTGCGACTCTATTGCCGTGATTATCGTGGATAAGGACTTCACGGAAATTTCTGTATTGCGATAGGAGTTCCCGGGCGTCCGGAGTTTGTTATGATACTTTCACGTCGTCAAGTATCTACAGGAAGAAGTGGCGAAAGAGAAGTACAACTTGGGCCCGTTCCAAAAGAATGAGATGAGGCGGCTAATCCAGTTGTTGGTCAGCGCTCCAACGGAAAAACGTTACGACGATATTGTTGCAACAATGAAAGTGGTGTTGGGTCCAGGAGAGAAAAGAATTCGCCGGCTTGCATATTTCGAGCCAAACTAGTCGGACTGTAGAAATATGTGGAGTTCAATCTACCGGGGGAACGTGCCTCATATGGGAAACCACACCAATAACAGGTGCGTACGGCTCCATTACTTTTGATGCGATAATTTTCTAACACGTTCATTTATTTCTCGTAGGTTGGAATCGAGCTCGCAGAAACTAAAAACTCTCGTGAACAGTTCTACGAGCTTGGATGATTGTGTTGTGGCGATTCTCTTCTGGCAGACTGTGAACGAGAAGATATGGCGGCGCAATATCAAGAGAATTGGCGCTTACAGTACCTTCGACAAGGAGATGAATGCACTGCTGAACACCGTGTCTCGCCATGCTGTTGACTACATCAAGCAGCAGTACGAGTTTGCGCTGCTTTCGACGACGAAGTACCGGCATTATCCGATGGGTCCATACGTTATGATGCCGTACGCGGGTGGAAAGGAAGACGACTTAGCCGATGAATGCATGCTGCATCCGATGGGGACATGTTCGTGCATTTTTTACGTGACCCGGTTGCTGCCGTGTCGCCACATAATTTACTATCGCAAGGTCACAGGTTGCAGCTCGCTAGTTCCGGAAAATATTATTCACCCACGTTGGCTAATGAAAAAGTATCGCGCAATGCGAGTTGATGAGAAGGCTGGTGAAGTCGACACTCCGTTCGCAGCACGAGTTATTCACGCTCCTGTGAAGTATCAACAAACGCACGAGGAGGTAACGCGTCCCGCAAAACCGTAAAACGATAAGTTCAATGAGATGCTTCATTATGGAAGACAGATCGCAGATATTGGCGCCACATGGAGTTCCAGCTCTCACGATGACTTGTAATTGGTGCTCAAGGATTTGCTTGATGAAGTTCGGGGGGTGTAGTGGGGTAGGTTGGACGGTGTCCTTCCGTCGACAAGCGTGGCGGAGCTGTTTCGGTGACACGCTCACTCAAGGATGCGACCTCTGAATCTGTCTGCGAAGAGCAACCGGAACGCCATCTCATGTCGCCTGGGGAGCGGGCTGTTATTGATCTCGTGAACGAGGAGAATGAATTGACCCGGAGCCGCTAGCCAGTGACGATGTACACAGGCCCGACCATGCTGAAGCCCCACCACAGTTCGAGATTGGTATCCAACCACTAGATGAGGTACAGTCTCAGAGTGTGGAACAGTCCCAGTCTGATCACGAAAACTATCCTCACGCAGACGAAGATCCGAGTCAAAATTCTGGTGTAGAACCGACCCAACTCGCTGCTAAAAACCCAAGTCTACCCCCTACCACCAAGCAACATAATGCTACTGAGTGGATCATTCCGACTTCAAAGAACAGAGCTGGAGGAAAAGCAAAATTGAAACGTGCAGCGCGCAAGGCTGTGAAAAATGAAGGTCTACGCCAGACGTCTCTGATGGTGCGTGCCGTAGCTGCGGGGTGCACCCCTTCTCTCGCTGTAGTTTTGGATGCATATGACAATGGGTTTGGTCTCAACAACGCAGATGCGTTGAGGGCTATCACTATTATCAGCCAGACTCGTTCGGCCCATATATTCGTTGAAGAGAGAAGCAAAACCACGCCGACCAACTCTACGAAAACCTGCCGACTCGCCGTATTGAGTCCTGCGAAAGTCAAGTGGCGCACTTTCAGAGCGACTACGAATCGCGAATACGGCCGGAGGAGCTGACGATAAGGATAGGGAGAGTGGTGTACGACGTTAAAATGCTTAAATCAATGAGAGCATGGCACACTGCCATCTCTCGCCTCGAGGAGATGGAGCGGACTGTAGCATGGGTTAGGAAAATTGATCTAACTGGGTGGAATCCAGATGCATCCTGGAAGAATGAGTGTCTGCAACCAGACACGGTGATCGAACGAATGGAGACAATCGGTGTGCTCGGTGATTATTATTGGGTCACCACTCTACGAAGTCATTCGCTTGTCGAAATTTCGTGCTTGGATCTGTGTATGAGAGCGTTTGCCTTTCGCTACCAAGAACAGCACGCAATATATGCGCTTCCGTCCCGCATGCTTCGTTTTCCCACGTTTGACCAGAAAATACTCAAGAGAGGATGCCGTGTGGGCAGAACTACAGACAGAAAGATGCCCGTGAAGGACGACGAAAGCGTAAGCGAACGGCAGAAACTGGTAGTGTCGATGCCAATATCACCGGATGTACATGCTCGAAGATGGGAAAAGCGTCGTACCCACGTGAGGAGCAAGCTGGAAGCCGAGGAGGAAGGACAAACAGCCCAACGCGAGCCAGGGTCAGTGTGACAGCCTTGGCCGACAATAGCAGTGATAAAATTGGAGCAGATACAATCGATCAACAAAATAGCCGTGGTGGCGACGCTGAGAGGATCGAAGCGCGCGTCCCGTTTGGTGTGCGCTGTCGCACAAGAGAAAAACTTGAAGAACTTAAGTACGAACTCCCACGGGTCGACGAAGAGGACGAGAGACCAAGAGTCTACGCGTTTGCAGCTCGCGGACAACGTGGAGTCGACAGCATCGTGTCTAAAAAGTAGTGACTTACCCGTAATCAATCACACGAAACAGTGGTGGAATGCAGAAGCCGAAGATATCAGGCGCGTACAGGGCATTACTTGCTCGAGTTCGAAGTGGAGCGTGTGGATGATCGACTTGACGGCAGGCAAGGAGGGCGACTTTGGATTAATCAGACGGACTACCAGCAACTATGGAGAGGAGGCCGTGTGCGGGACGTACGACAACTTCAACGCCGCACCACGCGTTGTGACAACAACGATGGATGCTACAGAGAAAGTACCGGATGTGTTGCCAGAGACTGCCGCTCGCCCAGCGGCGAAAGTCGAAGAAGCGCTAGGCAAGGAAATCAAGAGGAGGAAAGCGGAAGCAGTGGCGAAGGGAAGCGGCGCGTGGTGGATCAGTTGGGCGAGCTTCGGTGTCGAGTGCGTCTTCTCCGGTGTCTTCTGCCAGTTCAGAGTCTGCCGGCACGGATTCAAAAGAGGTGAAGTGTAACGGCGTTCTTCTAGAAGAGCACGTGGATATACTGGAGCTGGATCGCAGGTGTTTCGATGAATGGGAGGAGCTAGAGCTGTATTTTCACACAAACAGCAAGCGCACATTCCAGGTTTGTTAGCCTATCTTGGATTGTGTACTTGTTTGAGACTGTGCAGCGCAATATGGAATGAAAGAGCCTGCTGACGTATTCGTTCATTTGCCGTAGCTCTGCGGTCCGGTATGCACGCGGAACAAACAGATCAAAAATAGTCGCGCTGCAACCAAACTTATACCGGAGGAGCTCAAGTCCTACAACAAAACCTTTGTCTGCACGCACGGCGGTGGACACAGAGCAGGTAGAGGTCAAGGGAAGAGACCATTGCAGCACACGAGGAAAAATGGCTGCCCCGCTCGGGTTTGTATTTGCAATTGTTTCAATCGCTTTCGCTTTTTGTGGGACTAATGCTAAAGCAATACAGATAAACGCTTGTGTCCGCCAAACCGGTGCGTGGGAGGTCTGCATCACAAA
This sequence comes from Phytophthora colocasiae, assembly GCA_018806915.1. NCBI lineage: Eukaryota > Oomycota > Peronosporomycetes > Peronosporales > Peronosporaceae > Phytophthora > Phytophthora colocasiae. The sequence goes on along the minus strand of JAGKQI010000061.1, from coordinate 1,830,785 downwards.
GCAAGTCACTGACCACAAGCACGAGATAACCACGAAGTGTATTAGAGTTACCACGAAGCACGCAACCTAGACGACGAGGAGGTTCTGGACACGGTGCGAACGCTCCACCGATCCGGAGCAAACCGGAAGAAGATTCTCGAGTTCATTACCGATAATTCCAAAGTACTGGCAGGTCATCCCATTGAACCCGTATCCAACCCGGCGCTGGTTGAAGCCAGAAGATCGCTAGGAGCGAAAACAATGGAAGCAGGAGGATCAGGATTGCTCCGAGGAGTAGGTGCAGAAGCAGAAGGATTAGTGCTCAGTGTAACATGTACCGGGTAACACAAGCCCCGTAACAGTGACCATCGACGAAACAGTCTGGTGTGCGGAGCTAATGACTAAAGTCGATACTTAGCTACCTGAGTTGGGTGAGGTGGAGCGTTCGTGTGGTGAAGGGAGGGGGATTGGTTTAGCCAGCTAGTGACCCTCACGCCCGCGGTATTTGCAGCCCGTACGAGGTGTCTGCAACCATCACTTGGGTACGGACCCTAGCAGAAGACCACTTGATCGCTACCGTTATACTGTGTAGAATGCGTTTCCTACGGCCATCTATCTTTCTATGCGTAGTGCATTTGTAGAGCCAAGGACGCGTAGCAAACTAGTCTCACCTCTGATCAAGGGCGAGACTAGCAGCTGTGCGATAGTGACGAACCCAGCACGAGTACTGAGAGGAAGCTTACTAAACCATACATTTTCATGACAAACCTATACGGACCTCAGTATACAGAAAACAAACTACAGTTCAGGTCCACGATTTCCATCTACATTGGATTCGTTGTTACAAAAAAAAATATCTTTCGCTAGCGCTTTAGAAGTATAACGTATGAACTTCCTAAAACGAGAAGGAACTCGAATTTCTTCTAAGGAAGAAAAATAGCCCCAACGATGGGAGGCTGCGCACGTATTGCACAATACGCCACGTATTCTAACGATTACACTGTTTGATGCTATTCCTGCATTTGAAGCTGTAGCCTTTCTTCAACACATATGAATGCAATCTCAAGAAATGCAAAAACAAAAACGATGAACAATATCAGCCATGATGCATTTTTATGAAATAGGGAGGCATATCTAAGTCCCCGACAAATAACATACAAAGATAAACTTGCTAAATTACAAAACGTGAAGAACAAATCCACAGCTATGAAAGCGTCTGGAGATTTGCGTGTCCTCATGTCAGTCAGGTGTCCTTGCAACGACGATTCTCTAATGCGCGTAGTCCGCCAGGAAAAATGCATAAAACGTCACCACAAAAAGGAGTGTTGGTCGTCAAAGACTTAAATAAAAACTTGAAAGTCCTCGACCCCAAAGACTTCGCAAAAAAAACAAAGTTGCTGGGCGCGTGGGGCGTAGAATCATCTGATAACACAGACAGCAACCCTTTCATATAGAAAAAAGAAACTCGCGGCCTTACATTGGATTAACGATGTGGAAACGAATCTGTAGCAGAAGTACTGCATCGCGTCACTCGTCACTCGACGCCCGTAGACACTACATTTAAAAGCAGCATTTCGAAGAAGAAGACGACGTAGGCTCCACAATTAAATGAGTCGACCTGCACGGCCCAGTCGACCTGTGTGAACCGGTATCGTTTGGGTGATGGTGGCGTGGGCAATAGCGGTATCAGCTCCGCACTCAAGTGCCGCGAATCTGTCTTTAGCTTGTTGGGGGTCGAAAATGATAATAGTAAACTCAGTAAAATTCACAGCTACGGCGCACCAGTTCTCAGAGTTGTATAGAATCCCCGAGAAAAACCACAACGGTTTGGCATCTGTTTCAGTGCTGTCAGAACCATCAGAACTCAACCTTTTATCAAACGCGGTTCCCCAGCTTCTTTTTGGTTATCGTCTAGTGTCCGCGATGCGAGGTCTGTTACTTCTTCGGTGTCAGTCTTCCGTTCTTCTTCGTAGTCTGCCTGCGTGTGTAGGGAATTGACGTCTGTGGCAGCTATTGATTTGTCGCCACCGCCCGTTACTCCTATAGTGACCACCTGGTGGCCGTCATTGTTCCTCACGGTCTGACGGGCTATTCCTGTCGTTACACCGCCTTCATCCTCTGAGTCAATGTTAGCAGCCGCTACCGCTTCCTCTTGCAGGTCCATATAGCGATGTCGTTCGCCATTTCTTCTAGTAAGTGAGTAGGGTAGTAGTAGCTCAGCAGGAATGAGAAATGCGTCGCGCGGACTATAACATCTGCGCTAAATAATTGTCATATCCAGCAGGTGCAATGATCTTGACAGGTCTTCGCCATCTGTGCCCAACCTTCGTAATTCCCGGCCCGCGATCAGGTCAGTAGATCCAAACGAGCTAGTTAATGCGGAATTCACTTGTCTTCCTTACTTTTCGCTGACTGTACATTACTTGTCTTGTCTGTTCCTTCTCTAGTGCTAACACTGCCCATTCTTGTGCCTTCTTCAGGTTCTGCATCAAGACTTCGTGGTACTCGTCCTGCGAACTGTGCGGGTACTCCAGTGGACTTCGCCTCAGCATTTCTGCGGACGATTTCAACTTACGGCCCATCATGAGCTCATTCGGCTGGTAGCCGTGTGTCGCATGCCGTGAGGAGTTATAGGCGTACAAGGCGCTTGGTAAAAAGTCATCCCAGTCATCTTGCTGCTCATCGATATTCAGACTGATCATTCTTTTTCAGGTACGGTGAAAACGTTCAAGAAGACCAAGAATATCTGGGCGATAGGGCACTGGCGTCGCCTGCAATGCTTGCATCACTTCAAGCAGTTCGGTTATCATGCGGCTGCCAAACTCGTGAGCACCATCTATCATCACCTCCCTCACAGGCCCAAATACTAACACATCCTTATCCACCAAGAAACGTGCCACTGCTTTCGATACATGATCTGGTGCTGCTACTGCCACAGTATATTGTGGTATACTCGCGGCTGCAATGACATACCGATTTTCCGGCTTCCGTTACCGGCAATGGTCCAGCGACGTCAATGGACCAGCGATCACACACGGCTCCTGTTCAAATACTGCGCAACGGTGGAACAACTGATTTGGGTTTAGCCTTCCTCTAACCACAGTCCTCACAAGCTGAAACCCAGCCCTGCTCCGCATCCCTCATCTTCGGCCACCAGTAAAGTTTTTGCAACCGTTCCAGAGACTGTGATCCCACTAGATGCCCAGCTTACCCGCTACCATGTGCTTCTTGAAACACGAGAGGCCAATACACTACCGGTAACACGACTTTCCCCATGTCCCAATTTGATTCGCATCAGCCCGTCGTTTTCGTCCATCACTTGCCGCCCTCGGTATGCACCCTTCTTGCGCAGCGCTTCAACCATCAATGACTTATTTTGCTCATTTTTGATGTCGTCGTCGGTGGACTGCACTACGTCCATTTCGGCAGCTTCTACGCGCTGCCCTGTGGCAACCCAGACAACGGCATCTGCATCACGATCCAAACATCGTCTCCATCGGGTACGGCTTCGTGTGTGCTGTCTTCTCGTCCGATTGCTAGCTTAAGCACTGCATCTCTGCTTCCAGCAGCATCTCCCAATGCCAACATGGGTCCTCTGGAGAGGGCATCGGCTACTCTCTTTACCAGGTCGGTACTCGATGTCAAAGTCATACTCTTGCGAATTAAGTGCCCAACGATGCAGACGTCCTGCAGGCTCTTTCGCCGTCATCAAGCACTTCAAGGCGATGTGGTCCGCCACAATGGAGAAATGACGGCCGTACAAGCGCGGTCGAAACAACCGTACGGCCCATACTACCGCAAAGCACTCGTGTTCCGAGATCCCGTACTTGGCGACAGTCGGATCGTTTACTTTCGACGCATATGCAACAGGTTGATCACCACTTCCTTGGTCCTGTGACAACACAGCTCCCAGCCTCGTCTTCGAAGTATCTGTAGTGAGTTTGAACGGTAGATTGTAGTTAGGGTAAACCAACACCGGCTTCGTGCTCAGCCACGCCTTTGCCCATGCAAACGCCTCCTTCTATCCTGCTTCCCAAGTCCACGTAACTCTTTTGTTGCTTGTGTTAGGAAAATGTTTGAAACACTGCCAGTGACTGAATATTCAAGTTAGCGTATGAATGTTCGTTTTTGGTGCTGATGCCTCCCAGTTTCATACATTTCATCACATAAATTCGTCTCAACTTTTGATAATAGACGCAAGTCTGTATGTACATGTATAATGTATAATGCATAATGTATAATGTACAATAGCCCGAGTTGTGTTATTTTAACAATTTACAAGCCGTAGTTCTACCTGGGTAGTCCGCTACAGCTTGGCATCGAGCCAGTAAATACCAAGGGTAGGGTGGATCGTTCGTTCACGGTGGGAAATTTGGACACGACGTCATTAGTACCTTTACCTATCGCCGGGAGTGTCTCATCGTTGGTAGATTAGCCAGTGTTACACTAGGCAGTGTACGTATTGTAGCAGTAGTACTACTACATAGAATGCTACAGTACTGCTCGACATAGTAAAATACTAATAGCGTTTAGCGTTGCTATGTGGATCAAAAGGCGGTACAGTACTAGCTTTCGCCTTAGTTTGTAAGGGCATGTACATGTACGTAGTGTACAAGGGAATTTCTCCTATACCCTCGGCGTAACGGCCGGCATACACGGCTGCGTGGTGCTCGAGCAGGAAGCGTTGAGTTCATAACCTGTTGAAGCAATGATTTGCGCAGAGTTGTTAGGTAGATGAAGGATGGAGACGAATAGAGTACCATGCATAATGAATAGAATATTGGAAAGGGGGTCTTAAATGTAGAAGAAAAATGGGATTTATGAGGTGAAGACAGTAAAAGAAGAAGAAGACTTGTGTTGTGGAGCTCGAAGAGGAAGTGTGGCGAAGTGGATGAACACTTTTCGGCTTCCGGACTGGAAGTCGGTCGCCCAGAGTGTATAATGCGTGCCCCGGTGGATTCTGAAATAAAACGTCCAGATACCAAGTGGGGTCATTCTCAACCTCCAGGGATCCTATGGATATCCGGAAGACAGAGTTTGCGTGTGACCTTGTGGTATCCTCTAGGGTGTCGTTTGTCTTCGTGTATCCGGTGTAGTCACCAATGAGTTACTTCTGGATGCCGATCGGGACCAAATCCCCAATTAGGCATCTGGTTCTGCTGTATCAGGATTCCGGATGCAGGTGGTCAACTTGGGATTCCGGACCGGACATGGATTCCGGAGATTATCGAAAGTATTCCTGAAGCGCAGCGCTTATATCTTTCTAGATTCCCGTCCCAAAGCTGTAAACTATCAGCCAATTAGCTCACAGATCAATGGACGATCCTGGGAGGCGGCTTCTGGGGCGAAAATTCAAACCCACAGCTTCACAGCAGCAAGTGTACATTAGAAAAAACCTAGTTACTGATTTTTGTTCTACCACACCAAATTGCTTTTTAATCGCGAAATTTAACTTGGTGACTAGCAGATTCCCTTTGTCATTTGTCAGCAGAAAACTTTGAATTGAAGAAGATGTAGTACTGCCTGAGTTGTTCCGCCGTACAGTTACTATGAACGCGAACCTGAAACCCACACTGTTCTGCTAGCAATTTGACCCTGGTTTGAATCGCTTTTTTTCTGTGAACCAAACGTTTTTCGGTGTCAATGTTTCTGTATTTGTCATACGCGACGCCGAATAGTTCATGAGCGGAGTCAGAGGACTCAAGTAGCGTATCTGGTCGGAGTAGGCCGAGGGTTTCCAAGGTGCTCCTCTTGTAGTTCGAAAGGAGACGTACCGAACATCGGCTTCTCCTTTACGTTCTTGGCCATTGGAATGAGAGTGAGGAAGTGATAAACGCGTCTGTGCCTGAATGCATATTAACCATGATAGCCGGTCTGGAATGCAGGATACTGCTAAAGAATTCTTTGTAGTGTCTGCAGGAGTTGAAAACACGATGGGGGAGTCGGCAAACTCCCAGGTAAATGTGGCTGAAGTCTACTTCATTGGAAATTGACTAATGAACAGTCCTATTCTACTCTAGCTGGCGCTCTGGCTCGAGCGCTTGAATTTGCTTGGTTGGCTGCTTGCATTGCCGTCGGAGAGATTGGGCTGCCGTCGGCGCACTCGTAGCACGGCAGTAGCACGGAACCATCAACTTGGTGCTGCAACGACACCCTGGGCACGACTTGTGAGTATCCCCGGACCACATAAGCCCACCTACTGTCGCCAGAAGGCACTCTATTGAACACCATTTTTTTTATTTTTAGCGGTCGTCGCCGAATGCACTCAGGGCGAGCTCTGCATCAGCCCTGCGTTCTGACCCCGACTGTACTTGCAAGTGGCTTTCCAGGTGCGATGGTGATCACGCGTTCAGGAAGCAAGAGCGCATCGCCATCTAGAGGACAAAGTGGTCGACAGAGCTCTCGATCCGACTCTCATCCCGGCTCAGGCACTGATGCTCCGAGAGCTGCCTCAGCCGCATCTCCGACGAGTACTCCGCCTCGAGCGCACGCGAACGGTAGCATAGGAAATGTTGCGGGCCTCGGTCTGCGGCGTGGCACTATCGACCGATAATGAACCTTCGTGGTGAAAGATTTGAGTTTGAGAACATATGTTGGTACCCGAAAGATGGTGAACTATGCCTGAGTAGGGTGAAGCCAGGGGAAACTCTGATGGAAGCTCGTAGCGATTCTGACATTTCAAACACAAGGAAAATGAGTATGAGTTCGGGCCTGTTGAACCTGTGTTTTTCACCCTCTGTACGGCAAAAATCCAGGACATGTATTGGCATTTAATTGAGCGATCAATGTGGCTGCTGATGACAAAGTGGAGCCGAGCAAAGTGGTGTGTGACTTCGAGGAAGGACTGCAAACTGCCGCCCAAGTGCAATTTCAAGACGCGCAAATTATGGGCTGTTACTTCCAGTTTAAGCAGGCATACCATAGGAAGACTGCGTATACCTGAACGAGAATCGCAATGCAGACGGGGTACTGGATATGCTGACCGTTATTTCTCTCGAGAAGATCGAAGGTCCTGGTATCCAGTATGTACACGACAAGGTCAGTAGTGTCTGTGTGGAAGAGAACGTAACTTTCATTGAGCCCGTGCGGGGATTGTTCTAGTCATATTTTTGCAAAATCTGGCTAAAGACCTACAAGCCGAGCGTGTGGAACGTTCATGACGTCGATGGTAGCCATGGTTAGACGCATAAATAATCCCCTGGAACGGTTCAATCGAGAGATTAATGCTGCATTGCCGACTCCTCATCCATCTCTACTTGCTTTTGTCGCCATGACTTTAGGTCTATCACAACGTTACGTCGATCGAATCGATGACATGGCTAAAAATGTCCAGCGAAGAAGCCTCAACGCCACCGGTACATTACGCCGGTAAATCTCCCTATGTCTGTAGCTTTGGAATAGCTTTAATAAAACGACAATGAACGTGTTCATAGTTTCACCATGATTCTACTTGTTGTATTACATCAACTTTGGGGTCATTTGACCTTTTTATGTTGACCCGGATATGATACGTTTTAACCTCTCCAAACCGGAGCCGATTTTTTTATGCTGCATATGCAGCATAAATTAGACTAGACGTTTGAATATAAAGGGATTGGGTAGGGAATGGTGTTCGGGTATGGACGAGTGCAGTTGACCATAGACAATCCTAAACAGTCGCAATGCTGCATAACAAGCCATTTGAAGCAGGCTAAAGCTGCATTATGCGACACAGCATAGCCAGGCTCTGAACAGTGCCAGGGCTGACGCGTTCTTTTTTGTGAGCCGTAGACATTCTCGATTTTAGAAGACTAGACACTAAAACTTCCCATACAAAAACGAGGTAGATAGGAATGGGTGTCACCCCTACAGGTATCGCAATCAGCAGGCTAATTATTCGTGCGTTTTCTGTTCTATCTCTTCGTGCCCGGATGGTTTAAATTTAAACCATTTGACATTTTCTCAGAAACCAGGTGGCTTCCGAGGAATCTAAAAGCACCAATGAAATGCTGAGATTACGGCGCGCCAAACAAAAAAAAGAGCGCTAAAAAAAGCTCAGTAGGTAGTTCAACAGGCAAGGAAGTTGGCGCTGACACACTGAAAAAGGCCACGTTAGTCAGCGGGTACAAGAAAGGGCAGGGATGGTTGACGACGCCGCAGCTCCAGCAGCATACACGCCCCTTGTGCACGAGTACTCTCGCCATGACGGCTTCTGCGTCGCCAAAAGCACAACCTCCGCCAGCGACATCTCACCGCTAGATGTGTTCTCTCAGTTTCTGACCCTCGCAATGCTCGAAACGATCGTTGTGAACACAAACGCGTATGCGAGAGCAAAACAAGCCAAAAGTTGGAAAACTATCACTTTAGATGAACTACAAACGTGGATTGGAATCGTTATTTACATGGGAATTCACAGAGTGTCGCGTCCTCGTGAGTGCTGGTCTCTAGATCCATCGCTCCCTAAGTTTCCTTTCACATCTTACATGTCCAGAGATCGCTTTGAGCAAATTCGCTGGTTTCTTCACATTTCTGCTGTGGACACCACGTCTTCTGCGTGGTATGCAAAAGTGGAGCCACTCGTGTCTGATTTAAAACTCGCATTCGAGACTTTATTTGTTCCTGATAGCAACGTTAGTGTGGACGAAATGATGATTCGCTTCTCTGGTAGGTCGTCGCAAACCGTGAGAATGAAACATAAACCTATATCGGAAGGGTATAAAGTAATGGCACTGTGTTCTAAGGGCTACTGCTACACATTTGAGCTGGTTTCCCGTGTTGTGACCGCTTCCGTTCCTAAAGTACGCGATTTGAGTGCTACGGGCTGCATTGTCGCTCATTTGTGCAGTAAATTACCGAGAAAAAAGCAATTCAACGTGTTTATAGAACTCTATTCCTTTGTTTGAACATTTACGGAGTGCTGGGATAGGTGCATCTGGCACAGCGCAATCGAATTCTGCAAAATATCCGAAAGAAATGCGATTTCGGAACGACAAAACGAAAAAACATGACTGGAACACAATTAAATCTATGGCTGTTGGAAATGTTCTTGTTATTTTTTGGATGGACAATGGTCCCGTCCAACTCTTGTCAACAATTCATGACGTTGTGGGTAGCGAGTGGCTTATCGAGCGTGAGAGAAAGCGTCCTAGAATTACTTCTACAAATGGTGCTAGTGTGCGGAAACAATTTGGGGATTCTGTAAGAAAAACTTTTGCAATTCCACGTTGTGTTGACGATTACAATCACTTCATGAACGGTGTGGATGTGGCTGATCAGTACCGAGCGTATTACAAAACTCAACTTATTGCTTATCGTACTTGGATGCCTATTTTCTTTTGGCTGTTGGATACTACGATCATTAACACATTTATCTATTACCAACATGCCTGTGCTAGAATTAAAAAAACAGCACTGTGTCATCGCGCCTTTAGACAAAAATTGGCGTGGCAGCTAATTTCTAAGTCGCCAAAGCCGTCTGAGGACCCTGTGCAGCGTATGCATTTGCCTATCTTTCGCCAACAGCGAGTACAGTGTGCACTCTGTATTAAGAGTGGTGAACGGCGTCAGACTGCCGTGGTTTGTACCGCTTGCAGTACAGCGTTGTGCTTGTCGTCACACCGGAATTGCTTCGCCGAGTTTCACACGCGATTTGAACCAGGTCATCCCTCCTAGTGCTGAGCCGCGGTCGTGGAGCGAAAAAAGAAGCCGAAGGCCACCAATGTAAACTCCAAGAGCTCGTTCAAGTGCTACGAGTGCGGCGCTACGGGTCACACTGCTGATTTTTGCCGCACGTACTTGCAGGGCAACAAGAACGGTGAGTTTGGAAAAGGCACGGCACTTAACGCAGAAGCCGAGGAAGAAAGTGAGAACGATGAATGAAGGAGTGGCGTCAGGTGGTGCCCTGTCCTGCTGGACTCGGGTGCGTCTCACCATCTGACGGGCCGACTGGAAGACCTCGTGGCCACCCACACGAGCCCCACGCTCGCGATCAAGGTTGCTGACGGTCGCACGGTTGTCTCTCAATTCAAGGGAAGAATGAAGATCCAAGCGGTAGTTGACGATGGGAAAAGAGGAGTCTCCACGCGGGAGTTCGTAATCGAAAATGTCTACTACGTGCCAAAATTTCCCAAGACTTTGCTTTCAATCTCGACCCTGGTCCGTACTGGACATGACGGAGTTTACGCCTCGCGGATGCACGGTTTTCCGAGGGAATCGTAGACGTGTGGGATGCATATCGCGCGTAGAAGATGGAGTGTATTCCGTGCTTACTCCGAAGAGCTTGATGGGATCTGCCTGCGTCGCCATGTCGTCCGCGTTCGCAGTGCTGGGCCGCGATCTCGAGACCTGGCATCGCCGCATGGGGCACATGAATTACAAAACGCTCAAGTGGATGGCCGCAAACAAGATCATTAGAGGACTGAACATCCAGCCTGGAGCAAAGCCGCCTGTGTGCGTAGTGTGCGCACTCACCAAGTCTCTGCAACCGCGCCACCAGCGGAGCGAACGAGCAGTGATGAGTTTCAGGATGGCGTCGTGCATGCCGACCTCAGTGGTCCACTGGCAAAGACACGTGGTGGTCACCGGTACTTCATGGTTGTGATCTGGCGCGGCTTCCTTCAAGTGTATCTGCTCAAGAAGAAGAGCGAGGCAACATCAAATGTCCGAGCATTCTTGAAGTTAATCGAGCGCCAGGCCGAAGTACCGGCAACCGACATCAAGGTCATGAGGACGGACGGCGGAACGGAGTTCCTCAACAAGGATTTTCGTCGACTGATCCAGCGAGAAGGCCTGTGGCAAGAACACACGACGCGCTATAGTTCTTTCCAGAACGGCGTCGCTGAACGGGCCATCCGGTCAGTCACGGAGATGGCGTCAGCCATTCTCACAGATTCGGGTTTGCTACATCAGATGTGGGGAGATGCACTGAAGCATGCAGCGTTCCTGCGCAACAGGATCCCTCGCCGAGGAGAGACCGTGAGTCCATTCGGAAAAATATTTAAGAGAAAACCGGACGTCAGCAAGGTGCCAATATTTGGACAAGCCTTGTCAGTTCGTGTCCCTGATGAGATTCGGATCAAGTACCAGCGGTTCTCCAACACGCGTGGCCAACTCGGTGCTTTTGTCGGTTGCACCGATGAAGTAAAGGGATACCAGGTTTATTTGCCAGGCCCAGGTCACCCAGTCTTTGAGGCTCATAGTGCTAAGCTGATCGATCGGATGTACCACGAGTTGGAGGACGTGGGCACCGACGCCCCAAGTGACTTTGCCCCGGACAGCGGTGACGAACATGATGACCAAGACCAGCAAGCATACAATTCTGACAGTGAGGCCCAGCATAAATCGCAGTCTACAGCCAAACGCCGCTCTTCTCGCATCGCAGCCCAAACCTCTTTCGCTGCCGTCGCTTTCGTGGTTCTGGGGGAGGTCCTCCGTGAACCCCTCAATCTGCGTGAGGCTCAAAGCTCACCTCAGTGGGCCGAGTGGCACCAAGCTATCGAGAAAGAAGTCAAGGCCCTGTTCGAGAATGGTACGTTTGAGTGGGTGGATTTGCCTCCCGGCGAGTCGGTACTTGACCACACGCTCCAATTTCGCTTGAAAACCGGTGCAAACGGAGAGGTGATTCAGTTCAAGGCCAGGCTGTGTGCCCGAGGTGATCGACAGCAGTACATGCTCGACTTTCTGGAAACCTACGCGCCTGTGGCAGCCCTAACGACGGTGCGCATCTTCTTCGTGATCGTTGCCAAACTGCAACTTGTGGTTCGTCAAGCCGATGTACCTGCAGCGTATGTCAAGGCGGATCTTCTGGAGGAAATCTACATGCGCCCGGTTCCTGGATTCGGAACGCCAGAGCAGCGTGGAAAGGTGTGGAGGCTTCGAAAAGCCCTGTACGGGCTCCGACAGGCAGGCCGCGAGTGGAACAAAGCTATCGACGCGTTTCTCAAGAAATATGGGCTGGTGCCCACGGAAGCTGATCCTTGCTTATATTTCATGTACATTGATGACTCACTTCTCTTGGTTTGTCTGTATGTAGACGATTTGCTGGTGGCGCACGCCAACGAGGAGCAAGTGCTGCACTTGATGGTGGCACTCAGTCTTAAGTTCGATGTGAAGGACATGGGTACACCCAATCAGTTCCTCGGAATGCGTGTCGAGCGACCAAGCCCGTCGATAGTGTTGCTATCTCAAGCCTCGTACGTGGATGAGGTGCTGCACCGCTTTGCGATGGACGGGGCACGTCCTGCCAAGACCCCAATGGTCCCCGGCACACGGCTGGACTTGACGGACAACGTGGTTCCAGTAGATGACGCCGCCGTGATGAAGAGAATGCCGTATCGGGAAGCCGTTGGAGCGCTACTTTATCTGGCTCGAGTGACCAGGCCCGATACCAGTTTCGCAGTTGGGCAGCTTGCGAGACATAATGCGCGTCCAAGGAAGGTTGCTTGGGATGCGGCAAAGTACCTCATGCGGTACTTGGCCGGCACGAGAGAAATGCAGTTGACATTGGAGCCGACTGGTGAGGACATCACTGTAGCCTCCGACGCTGACTGGGCGAATGACAAAGTAGACCGCAAGTCAATTTCCGGTCGGGTTGTGTTTCTCTTCGGGTGCCCAGTATCTTGGGCTAGCAAGAAACAGACTATTGTGACGAAGTCGAGTACTGCCGCAGAGTATGTGGCTGCAGATGACGCCATTGAAGATGCCGAGCTGGTGCAGTTGATCGTCGAGCAAGTCCTGCGGAAAAAGGTGCCGCTTGTGCTCGCGATGGACAGCCAACCTGCTATTGCTCGTCTTAAGCGCCAAGGACTCAGCGAAAAATCGAAGACGGTGGACGTGAAGTTTAAGTCTGCAAAGGGTCTACTTCAGGAGGGGAAAATTGCAGTGCAATACACGCCGACGGGCGAAATGCCAGCAGACCTCATGACGAAGGCTCTCACTCCGGGACAACACTCACGCAAGTGTGTCCTGTGTGGCCTTTCGAGCGCCGAGTAAACGTGCTCGTGTGCTGCTTGTGGGGGAGGTGTTGTTCGTGGGCAGACGATGTGCAAGCAGCGCACTGTAGGTCAGCTGCCAGGTGTGGCGATCAGCAGTTGCGCAAGATACCTCTCCCAGGACGACAACACTAGGCGAGGTCTCCCAGGTGATGTGTGTAGAAGTTTGTGCGTTTCCCAACTATCCGTATAAATCGAGCTCACTCTGTGATTTGCGTTCGACCGAGAAGACCCTCCCTGTGTTCGTGTTTCCTACATCCACGCTTCCGCCCGGCGGCACGTAGCGATAACGATCGTCCAGGCTTCTCCTTGGTGGGGGCTTTCTGTACCACCCTTCGCCCTTCAGCTCCCGCCATACGGACCTGAAGTTCAGGTCGTGTGCCGTGACCTCCCGGACAGGCACGACGTTGCGCCGCGACATCGCTCTTGGTCTGCTTGAGGTCCTGGCGCGCGAAAATCTGAAATGAGTGGCGGTGGGCAATGTCGGCATCCAAAACCTTACCAATGTCATGATCGGGGAGCGCGATCTGCGGATACCTCTCGAACAGCCTTTTTGAAAGTCTAAAAATTCCGCCCTACCCCACCCGTTCCAGAGATGGTACAGGATCGCCAATGAATAGAAACGAGTCTTAGTTTCTCTTAAAGTTTGTATGCCTCTCGACATGGGACGATACACTCCTTACAAACTCCAAGTCTATTTTTGCTTATGCTGCATATATGCAGTATAATCAGAATCGTAATGCTGTCTTAAGCAACACACCGGTTTGGAGGGGTTAAAGTCTACCTGCAACGGCACCTTTGAATCTCTCGTCATTTACAAACTTTTCTTTGATATGATTCCATATCACGTTCTTCAGGTCCCCCGTGATGTTCACAGGGAAGGCGTCTCCCGCCACTCCAACGAGCACACAGAAGAGCTTCACCATATCAACTGTGTGGTTTTGTATCAAGATATTATTCCAAGCGTCACAGTGATTTGGCTTCTAGCTCATTTATTGCTAACTTGATCTCAATTGAGCCGATGCTTTTCACGTTTAAGATCGTTACGCAGACAACCTCATTTTACATGGAGATCTAGATTTTCTACGTGCGTGGGCGTACAATTGAAACAGCAAAAATCACTGACTGAAGTTAAATCGACTACAAATCGGCTCCTCCAGTTTCAACAGCATTTCGCTATTGTACGAGGAAGAAAAGCTCAAGGCTACCAAACCCCCTGTTGCTCGTGTGCATTCGCTCTGTGGAGCTCGTCCCAGTCTCGAGGTTGTGTGAACTTCCGCATCATGCTTACTAAATCATCGAACGTAGCCTTCATTGATTCGTTTCATGCCTTTTGTTGCACCTTCCAAATCTGGACGACAACTATTTTCTGCTTCCCCCAACTCTCACCCTTATCCCAAATTCGTCTGGATGACGTTGTTATAGAGCGAATGGAGACATCCAAGCCTCGAGATGAAGAGACAAGCAGTACAACTAGCAGTGGTAATTCTGCAGCAATGACAGCTCTTGAAGAACTTCAACAACTCTTCACTTCTGACCCAAACACAGAACGTGTGAGTCTACGAGGTCGTCACTTAACCCAAGAGGAAGCCGAGCATATTTTCATTTTCCTACAGCAAAAATTCCCCCGACTTCGGCATTTGGATCTTCGAGACAACGATCTACATGAACTTCCACGTGATTTCGGCGCTCGACTGCCGAAATTGGTAGCTTTGAACCTCTTGAACAACAGTTTTCGATTCCGGATGGGTGCGTTGAAAACCCTCGGAGAGACATTGCAACATTGTCCGTGTCTGAAGAGCTTGAGTCTGTCCCTTTCCGCTCCTGAAGAACAAGTGTTGCTTTCTATGCTGCCTCGTCTTCGGATTCTCAATGGAACACCACTTCCATTCACAAGATCGGACAACCCAGCGAGTCCTACACTGAAGGAGCTCCAACAGTTTTGTACTTCTCCCCTGCCTTTAAACACTTCTGAGAAGAAACTCGTAACGCGTGATTGTCTAAAACCCAGTGTTTCGTCTCGTGGGAACGTCAAGAACAGTGTGAGACCGACGGAACTACCTACGAGCATTTCCGACGACCGGACAGACTGGTGTAAATTGCTGAAGGTCAATCGCACGCAAGTCGCGAAAACTGTCCAAAACACGCCCGAATCGCAACTTTCGAGCGTAGTTGTATCCACTGAAACCTTCCTCCAGCAACTTAAAGCTGTAGTCAAAGCTTTTCACGAATGCGACTCGCAGAGTAAAGCGAAAGCAAATAGTACTTCTAAAGCCAAGCTATTCGCTCAATTGGATCGTCACGTGGATATGTTAGCACAACAATTAAAGCGTCAGGAACCGGAAGATGGCAAAATTGAGCTTTCAGAAGCGATGTTACAAACCCGCTGGAGCTTATTAGAAGTTTGTGCCATGTTTGGGTCTCAGAAAATAACGCAAGCAGATGCTGGACTCGGAAGTGGCTTTGGGATGCTGCTCGCTATGCAGAAGCAGCTTTTAGCTGCGATGCAAGCTCAACAGCGCTCTAAACAAGCTCAAGTCGAACCCAAAGAAGAAGTACCTGGACAAAACCAACAGCTTAAGCTACTGCTTGATGTTGCTGAAGGACTGGAGAACGACTTAGAAGCCGTTCAGTTGAAGCTGCAACAGGAAACAGCTCGACGTGAACTGGTGGAGGAGGAAAACTTAGAACTCAAACGTGTACGTACTGGCAAAAGTGTCTTGAAGCCTGGCACATCCAAATCTATGGATAATGTGACTACAACTCATCCACGAAGGATTCGGAGAAGCAAAAGTGAACACAATGGCTTAGTCAACAACGGTACGGACTTAACTGGAGATGCTCGACCTGCAGAGGTGCCGTCCTCCAATGTACAAACTGCTCCTCAAGTAGTCTCCGTCCGTAATTTGTCATTGAAACAGCTCGTGGATCTCATCAATTGTGTGTACACATCCAAGGTAAAATACGACATTCGAGCAACTACTGCTAGTGCACCACGGGAAACGATGGAGCAGCATCTATACACTTACTTGAACACTCGTTTCGGCTTACCAAAGCTCATTGTGGACTATGCCAGTGCCGTTTGGAAAGCTGCCGAGTATTTTGCACGTCGTGATAATGATGCTGCTGTGTTTGTGGCTTTACTTCGCAACCGACTGGATGAAGGTTTTCTTGAAATTAAAAGGAAATTGCAGTCAGCTCTGGTCGAACTCTTGAGAGCTTTCTTCTCAGCGAAATACCCATTGAAACCAGGTAAAGCTATTGCTGCTTTGGTGCAAACTCGAGTAGAGGGTGAGCTTCACGAAGAGGAATGGCGCAATCTGCTCACGTATCTTTACGAGCCTCAAGATGTACGTTGAATTAAGAGAAATTTGTTACTAATTAAGCTAACCGTAATTTACTGTTGCAGAGTGCAACATTGTTGCGGTTGGTGCAACAAAAAGCAGAAAAATACCAGACACAAGGGAAAAAAACTCAGGCAAAGGAGAAACAAAACCTCTCTTTACCATTTACAGACTTTGAACAAGTGTTGTATGGCTACCAACTCCAAGGTCGACTCGATTTGCTTGAAGGTTTCCGCAGAGCATTTGAAGATCTCGATACTGAACGTGTTGGAGTTATCAACAGAGTACGTAAATGCAAATGGCTTTGGTCGAACATCACTAACAAAAACTATTATTCAGGCTCGATTCGTCACACTTACACGACGACTAGCACCAACAAAGGTACATTTCCTCCATTGACTTAGATCATACGCACACAGATACTTACGTTGGTTTTATCTTCCTACAGTCCGAGAGCTCCATAACAACACTCATTGAGACTTTAGACCCGTTCAATCACGACGTGATCACATTTTCAGACGCTGCAAACGCCTTATTACCTGATATCCGACGTATCTGCTCCAAGGCCAACTCGAACACTATGTCACAAACAAAGAAGAAGAACAAAACAATAAACACCTAGAAATGTGCGAATTCATAAAGCTCTACTTTGAATCTAATACCCCGCTTCAAAGAGCTCCCAAAATGCATCACTCTCCTGGTTTTGGTGCTCAGTTGATAGTTCTGGTAAGGACCTGCCGTCTCCTAGACTTTTTATCTTATTTTGCGCTGCAGCGAGAACATTCTCTTCCGAGGAAGTGCACTTTGAACCAATCCACACAAAACCTTCTACGAGTCCCGATTTCTTGGCGGAGAAAAGTAGAAAAACACTGTCTGGCGTCAAGTCTTCGGAGTCGTAATTTGTTACTTGGTCCCACAAGTCATCACCACCGTCGCCAATTGCTTCGAGGATAAACAACTGCGGAACGGAAGCCTCTGGATTGCCATTGCTGGCATTTCCATTCGTTGATTGAAGCAGAGACGATACTTGAGGCTTCAAAGTGCCCCACTCGAGCTCAGCAGCATACCCGAAATGGTCTGTACCAGTTTCTTCGGTGTCAGCACAGTCAAACACCTCGACAATAACCGGTACAGCATCAGGTTGTACAAGTGTCTGCAGACGTTGCAATTGTCCTGCCAACTGCTTTGCTCTCGAAACTGCTTCAGGGATTTCACACTTGGAGCCGTGCCAGATCATTAACTTGGCAGTTGTGGGGCTGACAAACACGAATGTACCTCGAGACCAAAGCAGCCTTCGTCCATCGTCTTGCGTTCGGATTTTTGCCAGGTTTTGTCGCTGTCGAGCAGGTCCAGCACTTGGTTCATAACAACGTTTTAACACAAGACATTGAGCGTCGTAACTGGAATGCTGAGTGAGGCGATACAGTCCATCCAGAGCGAAACTAGAACCCCCCTTTCGCATTGCCTGCAAGTCTTTCTCCCACTCAAGTAGTTGACAGATGAAAGCGGCGTTTGGGCTTGAAATTGCACGCTGGCGCTTCACTAGAGCCGAAGCTTCGTGATAGGACAATGTTCGGTCCAGCATAATGTAAGCAATGGCAAACGCACACGAACGGGAAACTCCTTGATGGCAGTGTACCAGTACTTTTCCCTTGTCTTCTCGACAGGAGCTAATATACTCCATCACTTGAGGTAGAAATGGCGTCAGATCTTCATTTGCATCATCTCGCAGCAACAATTTCATAGTATTCACTGCAGCATCTGAAGTTTCAGGCTGTTCCACACCATTCTCGTAATGTCTTAACTCCCCACAACAATTGATCACGTGTGTGATCCCAAGAGCTCGTAGTTTGGTCATATCTCGTGCTACACGAAAGTTGCTCACATACAGGAACCCCGATAGGATCTCGGAACACACGTCGACGTAAGCATCCAGAGTCCTCGACTTCCTCACACTCTCAGGGATTGCAAACCGGTCATCCACTCGTTCAACACTATTGAACGCTCGAACGACTTCACTTGCTTCAAGACTTAGACGTGCAGTAGGCTCCTCCCGCTGCAACGCGTGACTTGGTGGCACAATCTTTCCAACCTGTGGAGGGGGGACTTTAACACCGGAATTTTCTGGCCAATCACTTATGCACTGTTCACCAGTCCACGCATCTGAAATCGGCGGTGGGTCAGCGTTTGAGGCTTGTGCAGTGGATGCAGACGGTAAGACACCTGCAAACCCGTCGCGAGACTGACCGTTCCCCATTGTTGTCGGCTTTTGCTGCTTCACGACCGGTTTGGAACTCTGAAACGAACGTAGACTGATCTCACCTTTAGTGCAAGCGATAGGCTTCCCCCATTTGATAACTGATCTGCAATTAATTTACCATCAACTTCTTCTACTTCTACTTCCCTTGACGCTCTAAATCATTGCGTCGTCCGATACACGAACGAATCCGAGCTCGTCTGAACTTCGATACTCTTTCTCTTTGTAGTTTCTTGTCTCCCACCAGAAAGCGATGGCATGTCGTCGTTTAAAGACGAAAGCTGCAACGACTAACACCACAACCGCTGCTGCCACCCCTGCAGCTACATACACTGCTGATGATGTTCCGGACGATTTTTCTGATCCTGTAGTCACTGTTTTCTCCTTGTCACTTGATGGTGCAGGTGTCGTCTCTGATTGAGGTTCTACCTGAGGATTTGAATCCGATTGAGAAGAGACAGCGGAACTTCCTGTAGAGTTCGAGTTACTTCCAGAACCTGTAGAACTGCTGGCGTCGACCCAATAGTCCGTTGCGGAGTCGGAAGTCTCCGTTGAATTACCACAAAAAAGCACTTGAAACTCAATTCCTGCACTGCAACTGTGAGTTCTAGCGTCTTGATCTGGGAAATGGTAGGCATCATCGCAACCATCTTCGAGACAGCTTAAAACTCGACAAGAGTCGGTGGAACTGGTACCTCCCCCAATACTGGGGACGATCTGCATTGCTACATTGAATCCTGTGCCTCCAGTCACAGCTTTGCAATCTTCCAGACTGGTGCATGAACCTGGCTGAAAAAAAATTCATTTTTAACTTTTCTTCTGTCTTGTGATAAACTAACTGTCATTGCCACTTACCCCAGTGTTGCCTGACGGGATGATGGAAATGTCGTACCAAGTGCTCGAGTCAACGTTTGCAAATTCTGCTTCTGAAAAATACAAAAAATGTTAGAACAATTTTTCCAAATTAGAAAAAAAAACTTTTGCATACGTGTAGCTTGATACGACGCTCCGTATCGATAAGCTGCGTTGTTGCCATCTGCAAGCTCCAAATTGTGGCCAGCGCCTTGTGCGATCGTAATGGGCTCTCCATGGCTGCCAATGTGGAGCTCCATGCTGCCCTCACAGAGGTTCACCGCCTGGATTTTTGTCGCGGAGGCTGGTGCCACAAGCAGCAGCAGCGGAATTACACGCTTAGCCATAGTCTGCGATGGGAAGCGGGGAACCGCCAAGCCTTTTGCGTTGTGGGCAGCGACCAGCAGTGACGGCAAAGCGGGGCTGCCATGCTGGTGCTGCTGCCCAGCGACGTATCAACCGACCATAGTGAAGCCAAGCTTGTTGCCGATATAAATAAATTAGTAACGGCGCGTAGGGTTGCAGCCGATAAAAACATGGTCTTCAACTAGCTGTGACTATCTATTTGCGCAGGGTATGTATTATAAGAAAGTCAACGGTACTTGGTTTTGTTTAAATTTTCGAATCATTTACGAAGGTAATCAAGTTTTGGAAGAGAGTCATTTGGATGTCTATCTTCAAGGCAAAATGCCTGCACAAGTGTACGCTGCTGGCACCACCAACGTAGTGACCGAGGCAAAAGCGAGTGCTGTACAGGTAATTCACTCACTTGCACACACAGTATTATCCAACGAATATCATGGTACTCCATAACTTTGAAGGACAAAGACACTCTTCAACGCCGACACTTGATATGCGTGTGCGACATTGACTTGGACAACTCCGAGCCACATCTTGAGGCCGCCATTGCCAGCCATTTCTCCTACAAGAGAATTGAGCGGGAGTGATGTGATGCAGCACCACACCACACCACTGGTGCTTAATAATGCTGGTAGTTGACGCAGTTGCCTTTAGCAGAATTACAACAGCCACCACGAGTGGACAAGTATGGCAAGTTACACCACTCGTCCGATTCGAATGGGGCCAATAGGTACGCCCAGAACAGTTATAGCCGGCATTTCTCTCACTGTGATCTCATACGTCAAGTAATGGGGTACTCATAGATTGAAGGTGTTGCGTGTGCATATAATTTACGTGTGTGTGTAGAAGAGTTCCAAACTGTCTAGCTACTGCGCAGGGAAGCTGTGCACTTGCGTGGACAGTTCGCCTTTGTAGGTGCTGGCGTTGGGGTGGGAGCTGCGCCGGAGCCTCCAGGGCAGAAGATCACATCAACCTTGGGTGTGGTGTCGGGGCAGGCGTGCGTCTTCCAGTCGTCCGTTGGGAACTGATAGGCGTCCGTGCATCCATCAGCCAGGCAAGTGATGGTGGTGCATCCAGACGGCGCGATCTGAATCGGTGTATTGAAACCCACACCGCCAGTAAGTGTCTTGCAGTCAGCGAGAGACAAGCAGTTTTCAGGCTTTATTGCAGCAAAGGAATAGCTTAAGAGTCATGTTCGAGTATTCAAAGTAAGAAAGTGATAGCTTTACTTACACCGCGTTGTGGCCCTGTTGGAATAATACTGATGTCATACCACAGAAATCCCCACGAAACCGAGAACTCGGCAACTGCACAGGAAATGCGATGTTAGTCATGAGTTTCACAGTTGAACGATTAACAAGAGACTTACGAGTAGCCTGAGGATTCCATCCATTGCGGAACATGCCACTGAATCCTTGTTTGAGGTTCCGAGTGGTGCTGCAACCGGCATTGATCGTCTCCGTGTATGTGTTGTTGTACAGTTCGATGCTACTGCTGCAGTGGTTGTAGAAGTGCACCGGGATGGCATTCACTGTCGTTGCTGCACTCAAGATCGTTGCCACTGTAGTACGGAGCTGCATTGTCACCTTGATATGAAGCCGTCGCAGCTGCGAGGTATATGTACAAATGCATGGAGCTTCGTATCGTGCGGCACCAGCAAGATCACTCCAAGATATTCTTGCATATATCGACAAGATCAGAAGCAGTAGGTCGTCCTCAAGGTACATTCCTAAAAATACGGCGCATTCTTCAATAGATTCTGACGATATGTCAGTAGTTCAACAAGTACATTTGGAAGTGTAGGTATCCACTGGACCCGAAGCTGAGAACGTTCTTCTTGCCCGATATACCTTCACGACATTCCTGCACGGACCGGATACACTTCAGTCCCGACGGCTCATCAGTATATGTGTCCGATATATCAAACGGATTCCCCGTCAAATGTATTTGGTACGGATATTTTCACTGGAATGGTAACCATTCCAGTGAAAATATGTAACTTACATGGTAGGGATTCGAGTCACGGGTGTCGCCACGCCCGAATATTGGTCAAGCCATTCGAGATCGTCCTTGGGGGCGGAGGCATCCAGCTGCTGTTTCTTTCGACGGACCACTACGATCGCCACTATGGCACCGACAACTGCCACAGCACCGACAGTCGCCGCCACAATGGTTCCGACTGGGGTGCCTGAAGATGAAGCTGTTTCAGTAGTCGCGGATTGCCCGTTAGAGTCATTCGACGATGGTGTGTTAGCTGTAGTCTTGGTGGAGCTGGTGGTAGCTGCTGCAGTCTGCTCGGTCACATTGTCCTTTGGAGGGAACGTAATGGTGCTTCCACTCGAAGATCCCTGAAACGACGAGAACGAAGAAGAAGATCCACTGCCATCCCAGAACGAAGAAGACGCCTGTGCTGGTACAACCGTTGGGGTGGTTACCGAAGGCACCCCTGTTGCAGGTGCTTCAGTAGGGATCGTAAATACGAACACTGGAGCCTCAGTTGGAGCTTGAGTGGGGGTCAGTGTCGTTGGTGATTCAGTCGGAGCTTGGGTAGGGGGTTGTGTCGTGGGTTTTGGAGTTGGTGCGGTCGTAGCTGGTGCCTCTGTTGCAGGGACTTCCGTCGATGGAGCTGCGGTGATTGGAGCTGCTGTCGGTGCCTCCATCACCGAGGCTGCGGTTGCAGGAGCTGTTGTTGGGGGCTCAGTCACTGGAGTAGCCGTCGGTGGCTCAGTCACTGGAGCAGTGGTAGGTGCTTCTGTAACTGGAGCTGTTGTGGGGGCTTCTGTATCCGGCGCTTGGGTAGTTGGGGCCGATGTAGGGGCTGCGGTGGTTGGAGCTGAAGTTGTTGTCGAAGTTGAGCTGCTTCCCCCAGGGCAGAACGTCAGAGCGACGCTCGCCGTGTCCGCACACGAATGTGTTTTGGCATCGTCACTTGGAAATTGGTAGGCATCAGCACAGCCATCTTCGAGGCAGGTGATCGTGGTGCACCCGGTCGGAGCAATCTGCATGGGGGTGTTGAAACCGGTGCCGCCAGTCACCTGCTTACATTCCGCCAGTGACGCGCAATTACCGGGGCCCGACGATCCCGTAGGGATAATACTGATATCGTACCAGGTGTAGCCGCCAGTGATGGAGAACTCGGCCACTGTACATTTAAATTCAGCCCACAGTTCACAAGTACAGTCAGTAGTCTCTTCAAGTAGAATAGATTTAAAGCTAACTCACGTGTGGCTTGAGCGCTAGCGCCGTTGCGGAACATGCCGCTAAAACCAGACGACAACGTTCGGGTCGAGCTGCCGCCGGAGGCGATGCTTTCAGTTGCCGAGTTGTCGTAGAGCGCAACACTTTCGCTGCATTGGTTTTGGATAAGCAACGTTGTGGATTGCACTGCGGAGGCCAATGTAGCAACTCCTAAGATCACAAACTTCGGTTGCATTGTGTGAAAGTGGAGCGTTTGCGGAATGCGTGGCTAGAGGCGAATTTGAAAGTGAACCGAACGCAGAGTATAAACCAAGGCGGGTCTTGGTTTTGGTTGTGCATGTGCTGGGCTAGACACTTAAGTCGCAGTGCGCTTGCGTGCGCTTCAGTCCCTGGTCCATCAAATCAGCCACGCACTTTGCGTCACAGGTTCCTCGAAGGCTCGGTGCCACCCCGATCAAAGTCTCCACATTGCGCCATGCACAGCGATTTCGCGAAGCCACCCAGTTCAGCCCGCTCCGAGCACGTACGCCTGTCAAATCATCACTATCCTGTCACAAGGTGGGACCAACGTGCGTGGCAAGAGCGATACGCGCGACAAGGTCGCTGATGGGTGGACGCCACGTCCGTTTTCGCTGCTCGCGCCCGGTTTAACCAAAAAAGTGTAGCTTTTTGTTGCTTATCCTATCCTATCGCATGCATCACGTTGATATCCCCTCTGGGAGTCAGTGCACTCGCATAGGAGTACGAGGAGACTGAGTCCTTGGGCTCCATTGCCTCAAGCTGATGTTTCTTCCTCCTAACGATGACCACAGCGGCTACAGCAGCTACCACAACTAAGGATCCGACGACACCAATGGCATAAGTTCCAGTAGCTGTTCCCGAGTTCGTGCTCTGTGTTGAGACGATTTGGTCGCTGTCATCCCCCGAGGTCCTGCGCGTTGAAGGTATCGGTGTGGCGTTCATCTCCGGAGTTACAGGTACGGTAGCGTTCTCCACCGAAACCGACGACGACTTGGAATCTTTGCAGCTGCCGGCAGTTGAGTCTCGACTCGAGAACGATGCCCTAGAGGAGGTTACCAGTGGCTGGGGTGTGAAAGTTGGAGCAGGGGTCTCCGTAGAAGGCTCCGGGGTAGGGCCAGCAGCCGTCGGCTGCGGTCTGAGGGGTTTGTGTTGGAGCTGCCGTCTGTGGGCTTTGCGTCGGAGCTGGTGCTAGAGTTAGAGCTGGGGTTGGAGCTGGGGTTGGTGCTGGAGTTGGAACTGGAGCTGGAGTTGGAGTTGGAACTGGAGCTGGAGTTGGGGCTGGAGTTGGGGCAGCGGCGGTGGTTGGTGTCGGTGTAGGTGTAGGTGCACTTGTAGGTGTTGCCGTTGTAGTTGCAGCTCCAGATCCGCCAGGACAGAAGATCAGGTCAATCGTGGCAGTGTCGGAACACGAGTGTGTCTTGCTGTTGTCACTCGGGTACTGGTATGCGTCGGCACAACCGTCGTTTAGGCAGGTTATGGTGGCACATCCCGACGGTGCGATCTGCATGGCGGTGTTGAACCCGATGCCGCCTGTGATGGCCTTGCATGCTTCTAATGACCCGCAGTTGCCAGGGCCAGTAGATCCCGTCGGGATAATGCTGATGTCATACCAAATGAAGCCTCCCGTGATGGAGAACTCGGCCACTACAAGCCACAAATGTCAGGAAAATCAACTATCGGAAGGAAACAAGTTGTTCACGTACAAGTAGCTTGTGATCCAACACCATTGCGGAACATGCCGCTAAACCCCGACGCGAGTGTACGGGTCGTACTGTCACCTGCAGCAATGGTCACGGATGCTGAGTTATCGTAGAGCTGGATGCTCTCGCTGCATTGGTTGAAGATATTTATTGGTGCGGCGTGGGTCAATGCCAGACTGGCAGCAAACAAGCTCACGACTGTCGAGGCTCGCATTGCGAGGCGTTATTGAAGACTATTACGAGCCTGTGGGCGAAAGTATCGAAGTGAAGTGGCGGCACTGGTGCCACCCACCGACAAACAACCCTCCACGATTCAGGTGCTGTAACCTTGGACTGCACCAGTGTCGCATTCCAGGGTGTGGCATGCACCGCACGCTCTTTGAACGGAACGGACATGCGTGCGGAAACCGAGAGGAATGTTCACTTTAGAGGCGTTTCCGAGGCCACCCGTTTCCAGTTCAAGAAATGCAGGCATGCGATCGTGCAGACCGCCGTACAGTGGTGCAACTTGCCAACAACGTGCTCTGGCTGCTGCATCCACTTTCTTCTTGTGTGGGGCGCATGCATAGAGACTTCCCGCCGCGCAACTTGGATCTCGAGACTTTCGATGTGTCGACACTTCGCCTCGAGATTAAACGCTGAGACAGGCCAGAGAGCCGGACTATGTGGACCACAAACTTCAGTTTTACAAACGGTACAGTGTACCTGATGGCATCAGTGATGCTGCTGGGACAAACTCGAAGCGAGAATGCAGCAGGGCGTTGAGATGCTGCCACGGCGACTGGATAGATTTGTCGCTGTCACCGCCAATACTAAACAGGCAAAAAAATGCCACTGGTATGATAAGCAATTGTACAGAGTTCCGGAGTATTCTATCCACCCAGCCGTCGGGGGTTTTGCATCTGGTGTTAGTGTTGGGTGGCTGGCATGGGTCGAGTTCGTTAAAGGTGCAGCAATACAAAGGCGCAGAGCTCCGGTAAGAAATTGCTGCTACATACATTTTTCCTTGCTCGAAAGGTTGGCGTTGGATTCACGTCGCGATTCAAGGCAAGTAGTTTGGCCTTAAACCGTTTGCAGCAGCAATTATTGACACTGATCAATTTGGAAATGCATCAATTATTGTGCCTGGCCCCAATGATTTTCAATGATGGACTGGCTCTATTCGTTGACCAGACGAAATTCCTTTACAAAAACTGAGTGTACTGACATGTGACCAGATGAGTCCCAAAATAATACCATGTTGTCGGTACTATTGTAGCACAACTCCAATAAGTGGTTGGAAAATTATCAATGATCATCAACCCGAAAGAAGCGCAACGAGGTCAGTTCCACGTCAACTACCCTGCTACAATGTAGGTCTCAACGCGTCCTTTGTGCTATATCGAAAAACCAGACTCGGATCAACTGTTCTCAACAACAGAATGTTGTGAGCTACCCAAATCGACACGAATTGTCGCGAAAACAATCGTTTACGGGACAATACACAGAGGAACTTCACTAATGAAACCGCATAGCCTGTCTTACCAGCGCTACGTCGGAGTGCGTGCATGTTGTACATACATGCCATTATTCAAGCATTCAAATCCAAAAGTGAAGCCATGACTGGCGTATCTTTCGCTGCTGCAGTTGACGCACGCCATGTCCGCAATGCAACGATCAAAGATCCTTGGTCAGATGTGCTTTTCACAACGGACAGCTCGAAAAGCTGGATGAAGCGCTGTCTGTTATGGATAGCAACGCCTGAGAAGCTCTCGATTCCTCTTATGAACAGCATTACTAAGAGTGTCTACATGTAGTATGTATCCTCGGTTTAAAAGTGCAGTCTGAAGGACAACATCATGCACACACGTCTTGTCACTGGAAGTACCAACCTAGTGTCGATTTGTCTCTGACTCTCCCCACCTGTTTGACCCCATACAAACTCCAAGTTTCGTCACTGACGTCGATGCCCACCTGGGGCTCTCGTCTGAATGGATTTGTGCGGCCAGACTGCTGTCGTGCTGGGCAGATCCGAGCGTGGCAGCGAGGTCCGCCCATATCGACAAACGCTAGCTGCCTCCTGCATCGACCAGCGTTGTACTTTTCTTCCTGTCCAATATGCAGCTCCAGGCTTCCGTTGCGGCGCTTTCATTGGCGCTTGCAGCCTTCTCCGTCGAGGCTTCCGTGCCTATGACCGTCTACAACCAGTGCAGTGAAAGCATCGAACTGTATGACAATTCGGCCGTCGAGATCGTCGCAGCCGGTGGCACCACTAGCCGCACGTTGGCTGAGGGATTCCATGGCATGTTCCGCAATGGCGTCAACGCTCAGGCTACTCGTAAGTTGACAAAAAATGAGTGTTATAGTTGAAAACAGTTACTAATTTCTTGGTTTGCTGTGATGCAGTGGCTGAGTTCTCCGTGACTGGCGGGTTTTTGTGGTATGACATCAGTATCATCCCCACAGGCACTGTTGGTGTACGTTGCTTGAAAAAAAATGGTTGATTGATTTTGGAAACGGATATTAACAATTGATGTTGATCATTTGTAGCCTGGTTACTGTGCGTCGTTGGAAGAATGCAAGTCGGTGACGGGTGGAACGGGATACAACACCCCCATGCAAATTGCCCCATCGGGATGTCAGACCGTCACCTGTCTTAATGATGGATGTGCTGATGCATACCAGTACCCTAAGGACGATACCAAGACCCACGCGTGCTCGGACTCGACCTCTGTGGTACTGACGTTCTGCCCAGGAGGCAGTGGAGGTTCGACGCCATCATCTTACGAATCCACACAGCAGCAATCTGCTCCAGCTCCTACCACTGCTGCTCCTACCCAGGCCCCTACTCAGGCCCCTACGACTCAACCTCCGACTGAAGCCCCGACGACTCAACCTCCTACTCAGCCTCCGACTGAAGCTCCCACTACCCAACCTCCTACCGAGGCTCCTACTCAGCCTCCTACCGAAGCTCCTACTCAGCCCCCCACGGAAGCTCCTACTCAGCCCCCCACGGAAGCTCCTACTCAGCCCCCCACGGAAGCTCCTACTCAGCCCCCCACGGAAGCTCCTACTCAGCCTCCCACGGAAGCTCCTACTCAGCCTCCCACTGAGGCTCCCACCACGCAACCCCCTACCAAAGCTCCGGAGGTGACGTACGCGGCTTCGAACTCGACGTCTGGGGATGAAGAGCAGGCTGCAACGGTCTCACCGTCGAAGGGGACCAAGTCCGGTTTGACGACTAGCACCCCTGCTCCTGCTACTACGGCTCCAGTGGCTCAGATTGTCTCGGCTCCGTCTACGTCCAGCGGCGACAGTACTCAGTCTGCGAACACGCAGAGCAGCACCACTAGCGGCACTGATGCCACTACCTACATTGCTACGGGCTTAGGCTGCTGCGCGGTTATTGCGGCTGTGGCTGTTGTGGCTGTCGCCCGTAAGAAAAAGCAGGAGCTGGATGCCACCGAGGGAAAAGAGTACAGCCAAGAGGACCTCATGACCCCCGTGACGCACATCAACGTGCTGTAAGTCGTGCGTTTACTCGACTGAGGGCATCAACACCCCAGCCGTACTACCGTAGTGAGTGCACCACCGAATTTTCCTCTCGGGTACTCGCTCGGCTAGACAGTTTTGACAAAGGTATCAAGTGTTGATACGGGCGATTTCGAGCCAAAAGTTCGCTGTGGCAGTGGTGGAATTGTGTATTTGGATCTGAAACCAGATCCGCTTATTTGAATGACGTTTTGCCATTGTCGTGTTTGCATCTTGGTATTTGTCTTGCTTGAAAGAGATTCAAAAGCACAATGGAATGAATTAGATAAACACCTAGTACTAGAGAGAGAGAGTCCGAGGAAAGCGTTTTACGCTTTTTCACTGATAAGGTTGGCCATCGCCATCTCCTTGACGTTCTTCGAGCTTAGGCGAGGCTTGGTTTCTTTGGCATTTGTAGCGTCAGGATCAACGTCCCAGTCCTGATCCAGATCTTCAGGGGCCGTACCACCGAGCAGAATTTGAGTACAACGAGCTTGAAATCGGCGACAATATGCGGCAGGAGCGACGGCTGAGATTCCACGCGAGGACTTGCCCAACAACACCTTGCCAGCTTTCTCGAACTGCTTCTCCCAGTCCCATTGCTGTAGGATGTCGATGATACCTACAAAGTACACTTCGTTGTCTCCAAGGGGAGCGAGGTTCACCCCACTGTTGGGCTCATCCAGATTCAGTTCGCGATTGAAAATCTCGTCGAAATCCCCACTGCCAACTCCATTCGCACTACTTGAATGAGGAGCACGTAAATGACACTTGTGGATACCAATGAGTAAGGAATAGTCCATGATCCCGATATCTCGCAGGAATTCGCAGTCTGAAACGATTTGAGCGTGCAAGTGAGTTGCAATATCCCGAGGAAGCTCAAGCGACCGCTCCAAGTCCAAATCCTTAAACACGATGTCAGGTCGGTGGACGTGAAACGGGAACTGCGGTACCGTGCGTTCGTCCACTGTCGAAATGCGACCGTCGTCCGTGTCAACCGTAGCATTCGGTGTATCTCCGTCGTCGTTTCCTCCGAACGTGTACGTTGCGTCACACTCTGCACACGTGACGCGATCTCCACGTTGAGGGCGACGTGCACGACGATCCACCCAAGAGCCTTTGACATCGTACTTCTCCACGATCGTGGCAGTGTGGCGTTCACTGTGAAGTACGTTCGTCATCACTGCGAAGTAAAAGTTGCGACCATAGAGACGAACGCGGTGGCAGCCGAAGAACCGGATCAGACGCGAGTGAGGGTTTGCTGTCAGGTAACGCGCGTACGCTGGAGCCATATCCACGAGAGCTCGACACTCTTTCTCCTTCAGACTCTTCACTAGCAACGAGTTGTCACCTGAGAAGAACATGAACGCGCCACTTGATCCGGCGCTCACCCGCTCCTTAGCTGTTGTACGGAAGCTTGCCAAGTACTTTTCGTCTGAGAGTCCGAACGCCAACCGAATCGCTCGAAACTCTCGAGGCGCATAGTCCACAAACACTTTCGGCTTTGGATCATCCGGTAGGAATTCACGAGTTACTGCAGTACTCGTAGACTCGGCATCCATCGTAACTTCGGTGCTTGCACTTCGACCACGGAAAACGCCTCGCCCTTGACTGAATGCTGAGGTGGCTGTGCGACGTAAACCAGCGAGAACTGCCGACCGAGTTGATCTTGCTTCAGTTGCTGTCTCGTCGGTTGAATCTCTGGTACTTTGTAGCTCGATCTCCTGCTCAAACAACTCAAAAGGAACTTGAGAAACCGGGTAGAGCGAGAACCTCCCTGGGGTTTGGTGGAACGAGCGGAACATGACGTGACTCGCTGTCAGGCCGAGTCTAGCACTCTGGGGGCTTGGGTTTCCGTGACTGCGACTATGTTGAAGATGAAGAGGTTGGCGCCAGTTGCCGATATGCTCGAGCGTTGACGCTGCAGTGAAGGAAGTCGGTCGCGGATGATGAGCTGTACTTGATCCACGGACATTTTCGCCCTCAAACCCAGCTACTGATCGACGAAGACCAGCGACTGGAAGCGGTACAACCGGTTCACAATAGGCTCGAGGGGATGTTAGGATAGTGACGTTCTGGACGTGCGAGATGAAGGAGCTATTGACCAGTGTCGAGTCTCGTTCGGCACCGACAAATAGTGTTGTTTCAACCAGGCCATCACGCCCACGTGCAGTTGAATTAACGTTCTCTTCGCCAAGAACAGCACACGCTTCTTCAGTCGGGACACTCGATGATCTCGCACGTTCTGCGGAACGGATGATGGCCTTGGTGATTCCACAGACCGTATAATAAATAATCTCGCGCTGCAATGTCTCGTTGTTCTGCGAGGCTTCGTACGACTCCAGAGTGGAGGCGTCGTATGAAGAAGAAGATGAACGGCTTGATCTTGCCGTAGATGGAGGTCCAATTACCGACGATTGAGATGGCAAGGAATGACGGTCTTGTTGCCGCTGGATTCCACTTTCACGTACACTTTCGTGTGCTTCGAACACCACTGTCGACGACGGAGACAGCATCGGTGTGTCTTGTGGCACTAAAACCCCTGCTTCCATTGACATTACGGTGGCCGACAGTATCGCCGCCTGGCTTCGTTGGA